>JAJEOU010000373.1:50366821-50929321 GCA_021534815.1 Acrocephalus arundinaceus | reverse complement strand
ACAGCGGAACTTCAGCCTCCAAGAAATGTAAATCTTATATTTTAAACACACATTTCAATAGAAATTCTCCGGAAAGGTTGTTTGTTTTGTTTTGGGGTTTTTTTTGAGCAGAGGATGGCTCTGAATCTGTCTGAACTCCATAAACACTGCAATTAAAATCGGGATAATTGCTCCAGCTGTGGTTTGGGAAGCCCAGCCCTTCCCCAAAGATTATGTTTGGGAAAATGTAATGTTTTGGAGACGTTTAATTCTGTGGGAATCCCAAAGTGCTGACAGAGCCTGGATCTGGTGCAATTCCATCCCTGAATTCTCCAGCGTCATTCCCTGAGCTGCACCAGGGGATGGAGAGCAAGAACAAGACCTGGATGCTGCAGGGAAGATTCCTGATCCACCCAAATCCAGGGATGGGTTGTTCCCTGCCTTGGACCAGGAAAAGTTGGGATGAAAGCCACGGAAGAAGATCCAAGTGGAATTTTTTCCTGTTTGCTCCTTTTTTATTTCCCGTTTCATTGCTCAGAAAAAATGTGTTCATTTGTAGGATTCAGCTCCTGAACTCTGGAATGTTTTATGGCCGGAGTCATTGGGTCCTCACCTCACAATTCCTTTGGGATTTTGCCAGAGCTTCGCGTTTTCCTTGCTGACTTTGCATTTGCAGAGACCTTGCTTGAGAAACAGGTTTAAAAAACCATTAAAAATCATTTAATAAGATTAAAATTAGGAAAAAACAAGGATATCATGAGCTGGGACTACTCCTTATGTTGGGATAATGTCCAGAGGGATGAGGGGAGGTTGGGAGCTCACTGGGGAAGACACGGAATGAACCCTCAGCAAGAAATGGCATTAGAAATGAACCTCTGGATCCACAGAGAATTCCCAATCATATTCCTGTACAAAAAATGCCTCACACAAAATATCCTGAATATTTTTATGGCAATTTTCCAGGTTTTACAGAGTCCCAAATGCTCTTCACTGGAAGGGTTCAAGTCCAGGACAGGGAATGTGGCTGCTTTAGCACCAAACATTGGCTGAACTAATCCATGTTCCAGGAGAACTCCCGTAATTCCCAAAATCTTCTCCACAGGATTAAGATTTCCCCTCCTGCACCTTTGTGTGCTTTTATTTTGTTATGGGGATTTCACTGCATGAATAAATTCCTCAATCCCACCCCATAACTCCTCCTTATCCAATGCTCCTATCCCAAGCTGAACAACGGCATTCAGGTTTTTATTGAGGCTTTTAAATAGGAAAACAAAGGGGATTGTGAAATTCTTTCAGGATGAGATGAACAGGAAAAAATAATCTTGTAAAAAGGGAAAAAGAATGTTTGTATTAATATTAAAAGCAGCTGTCCATAATTATCCAAAATTAAAATTAATAGGAAAAATGAAACAGACAGAATAAACAAGACATTGGAAGATGATAAAAATTCCTTCTTGAACCTTTTGCCTTATTTTTTTTTCCCAAGTATTTGCTTTCATCCCCTGATTGAAAATGAAAAAAAATTATTTTGGAGAGGATGGTGTTTTCCATGAAAAGAATGACGTGGCTTCCACTGAATTTCCCAGATTCCCAAGAACTCCTGGAAGTTTTATTCCCAAGCAGTCACTTTTTTTTTTGGAGCTCTCACCTCTGATATTCCTCTCCTTCCCAGACTTGTAGCAGCACCAGAGGAGCACTTGCCACAAATTCCTTCTCCTGCTTCCTCCCTCCACCAAGCTTGGGGTTTATAATTCCCATAAAAATGCTTCCTGTTGGATTTTTCCAAGCATTGAAGAGCTGAAATGCTGCTGAAAAATCGACTTTTCCTCTGGAAATTGTTGGTGGTCCTTTCCTGACCCAGAAATCCAGAGTCAATTGGATATTTTACGGAATTCTTTAGTGGATAAGGAGAAGAGAGACCTGGCCTGATATTTGTGGAGAAGGTGAACCAGCAGGAAAAGGAACTTTGGGAAAGCTGTGGGTTCAACATTTTTGGGGATTGATCCGTGAAAAGGGTTTCTGCCTCAGTGCTGATAGGTGAGGGATATATCCAGTTGGAATGGAATAATTGTATATATTTTATGGAACAAAATATACATCTCTTGACTGGGTTCTCGGGATCTGTTCATCTTCAAAACCATCAAGGAATCATGGAGAAAGAGGAAGTCCACCAGCACTATCCAGAGGAACAAGTGCATCTCTCCAGGAATTGATCTGAGGCCCAGATACTTTTCCTGTGCATGGTGCAAATGGGATGCTTTGGATTGGGATCCAAGAGATTGGATAAGAGCTGACTTTAACTCACTTTAACCCATTTCCCCAAAAAAATGCCAATAAAAACCACACCAAAAAAAATCTGGAATAAACTGGAAGCAGCGGCAGTGAGCACAACTGTAAAATCTTGTCCAGTTCCTCTTTCTCTCCCTGTCTCATTCCAACTGTGCAGCTCCCGTGCGATGACCTCGGAGGCTGGAATGTTTCCTCTCATCCCATTCCCACAGCCTGGAGGAAAAGTGCCTCCAAGTCCTTTTGGGAAGGGGAGGAGGGGGCGGCAGGGGGCAGATTTCCCATTCCCTGGCCCTGTGCCTTGACTTGGAAGGTCTAATCCCAGCCTGGAGACAGATCAGGCTGTGCCTGTTGTGACTGAGACACATCAAACGATGAGGGATCCAATCCCAGCGGAGCCGTTCCCAACCCGTGTCATCAATTAACGTCAATTAACTCATTAAAAAGTGAAACCCCGAGCGGCGGGAGGCCCCGAATGAAAAGATTTGCCAACGAGTCCTCCCCACTGGGCCTTTCAGGGATTTCTGGGAGGTCCTTTGGCCACTGCCTGGCTTTCCCACCATCTCCTGTCACTTCCTGCGTCAGCTCTGTCCCCTCTGAATCCCGAAGAAAGTCCCTTTTTTCCGTCCCTTCTGAGGCTCCATTGTGGCTTTGCTCCCTGCCAGAGGCAAACCTCCGGCTGCCCTCAGGAAATGTCCCAGCCTCTCCTCATTCCCTGGGCTCCTGGCCAGAGGCCTCTCTTCCCTCTGGTTGCTCCCTGTCCTCCAGAGGTTTTTCCCAACTGAGCCAGCTCAGGTGTTTTCAGGAAAGAAAATTCCACCTTCCGCTATCCCAGGTTACTCCAAGCCAAGTCCAACCTGTCCTTGGACATTTCCAGGGATGGGAAATCCACATTTTCTCTGGAAATCTGTGCCAGGGCCTTATCAGCTTTGATGAAAATCACAATGAGGTCTCTCTGGAGCTTTTTTTACTCCAGGCTGAGCAATCCTGAACTCCAGCTTTCCAAGTGTAATCCCAAGGAATGTTGAGAGGGAAAATGAGTGAAGGAAAAATGGGCAGAGAGGTACCATGGATAGAAAATGAGAAACAGGGAACAGAAACCTCCAAGGGAATGATCCAGGGGAAACCCCACCTCTCCCAGGGCCACTTCCCCCTCACATTTCCACCCAAGGAAGCAGCGGAATTCTGGCTGCAGGAAGGATTTTGCGCTCCTTTGGAGCAAACACTGGTGATTCCACAGGAATTAATGATCCCAGAGTGGTATCCATGGCATCCCCGGGGCAGGATTGGGAGCTGTTTATGTCTGTTGGCTTGATCGTGCCCCACTCGATGCCAAATCTTTGCCATTGACTGACTCAGGCACTAAAATTCCAGGGTTTTTTTCCCTGCCAGATGTTTTTTATTTGGTACAGAACCTTCCAGGGTGTCTTTCAATCGTTCCCTCTCTCCACGTTCAGTTCCTAAAGAAAATTCCTTCTGTTGAGTTTTCTCCCTCTAAACCATCCCTGAATATCCCAGTGTGGTGCGAGGATGTTCCGAAATCTTGAGGATGATTCTTTTTCTTGCACTGAGCACTTCAAAATGTAGGAAAAATCCTAAAAATCCTAAAAAAAGAGCCTAAAATCCATGGACTGAAGGGTGGAGGAGCAAGAAGGGCTCTGGTATCCATGTGGAGACACAGGATCACTCTCCTCCCTGGGCACTCATAAATTAACTGGATAAAAATAGATTTACCAGGATCAGGCACCACTTTTTATTTATATTTTTTTTTCTGTGCCACACCAGTGGAATCAACAGAACCTGGATTGAATAACGACGGAAAAAATTATTCCAGGCAATGAGCTCCAAAGACACAAAAAAATAAGGGATGGGGGTATTTTTCTATATGGATTGAAAATGTTTTCCTCTTCTAGATGGGAGAAAAGTTGGTAATTATATTCAGGACAAATCTATCAGCAAAAGGGTGGAATTGTTCTTTGAAATCCATGATTAATGACCCGATCAATCTCTATCCTAAGGATTGGGAAAGGTGAGGAAAGATTTCCTGTTTAGAGACAGCTCAGACTCATCCATGAGTTATGAAAATCTTTGTGATAATCATTCTCGGGAATATTTTAAATCCACTAAAATTCCTGGCTGGCAGTGCCACACCTCCCCTGGGGATGGATGGATCCTCATTTCCCGTTTTGCTCCCCCGATGATTTTCCCAGAGCCAGTCACTGGGTTCAGTGCACTTAAAAAAAAATTCCAGGGCTCCAGAATTTCTTCCTGGCATGGGGACAGGATTGCTCCTTGCCAATGACTCAGAGCTGGCAGGAGGGAAGGGACTTCCTGAAAAACACATCGCACGTGGCCAGTTGGGCAAGTTATCCGTGAAAACCTTTGCTGGCTGGCATCAGGGAAAGGGGTTGGGAATCTAGAAAGGGAAGAGGGAGGTAAATTTCAGATATTACCAGATCTGTTCTTGGAGCTGGCCTTGGTAGAGGAAAAAAAAAAAATGGAAAAAAATCTGAATTCTGTTCTCCCACTGACAAAAGATGGGGCAAAGAAATGGTGGCATTATAAGGAGTGGAAAGAAAAGATTAGGAGTGGGATTGTGCCAGGGAAAAAGAAGGATGGCCTCCCTCCCATCTGGATAAAAAAGAAGGAAGGCTGCCATCCCGTCTGGATAATTAATTAATTAATGATCCCAAAGCTCTAGAATTGGCAGGGATATCCATAAATTTTAAGGGGGTTGGGGTAGGAAGTAAAGATTGAAGTCAGTCCCCATCATCTCAGGATAAAATATTGGGAATATTCCCTAAATATCCCTTTAACAAAGCCATGCATTCCTTATTCAGATGTGGAATTCTTCAGTATCCCCAAATTCTCTGGGAATTTTTACTTTCTATGTGTGAATATCGTTGCCATAAGGAGTTAATAATCTTCTTAATCTTCTTAATCTTAGTCTTAATCTTTATCTTAATCTAATTCTTGTCTTAATCTTAATTTTAATCTCAATTAATAATCTTCTTAATCTTAATAATTAATAATTTTCCCGCAAAATTTCTGTAAATTTTAATTTCTCCGCACCCCATTCCTCAGCCTGGTGGATTCCCAATAGAGTGAATTGTGGGATATATGGGATTTATCTTTTAGGATATTTCTGGGATGCTGGAGGCACGGACAGGAGATAACACAGCCTTGAGGGCTCTGCAAGAGACTTCTTGGAGTTTGTCCTGTTCCAAGGGGTTTTCCTTCCTCCTCTCCTGCTCGGAATGCAGCTGCCTCCAGAACATTCCTGGGAAAGACAAAATGGATTCTCCGTGAAGGTATCCAGAGTAGCTCCATTGGTGTCAAAGTCACCATTCCCAACACTGGAATTGGGCTCCCACTCTGATAAACACCCAGGAGGTTTTTTGCCATGGAAAAAAACCAAAAAACTTTTGGATTCCGGCACTTGGATTATCCCAATCCAGCTCCCTATTTTGGCTGCAATTCCCAGGTGAGGTTGCCTCGAGGGAATCATTCCACCCCTTCCCTTGGATTCTCCAGCAGGAAAATCCCAGTGCTCACCCAGAGCGATGAGAACCTTAATTAATTAATAATTAATTAATGATCCCAAAGTGTCTTGGCATTCACACGCTCCACGGGCATGGAATGCCAAGGATTTCTGGGATGAAGGTGCTCCCTTGCCTTCACTGCATCCCACAGGGCTGGAAATTTGGGAAAAATCGAGGAAATAAGGAAAGCAGGTGGGAACAACCCGACTCAGGATGAGGAGACGCTTAATAAAACCATTTATAAATTGAAAAATATGTTCCTTTCATTAATTTTTTTTTCCTAGGATTTGGTCCTCCTGAAATGGAGATTTTTAAGAAGCAGTGGAGAATTCCAAACTTAAGCTTGGAATTACCCAGCCGCTCACCAGTCAGTGTAAGAGTGCTGAGAAATGCAAATCCAACAAGTGTCAGGTTGCTCAAAAATCCCATATTCCCCAAAATAACAGGAAGCAAGGGAGGAAGTGAACCTCAGGAAGATGTTTCAGAATTGCAGCATCTGCTGGGATTCCTCATCCTCCGGTGCCTCCTGTCCCCTTCCTCTCTCCCTCAGGGAAAATCCAACCTGAGGGGGGAAGTTCGTGGAGGAAGAAGGAAACGGAAAAACAATTTTTCCCATTTAATTTCTCCCAGTTAATTTTTTCCCAATTGAATTTGCTTCTCTGCTGGGAGAAAGGAAAAATAAAACGCTGCAGCTGTGAGAGACTGGAAGTAATTGGGAGACTGGGCTTGGATTTCCTTGGAAAAAAATTTACAGCTGCTGTTGGGTTTCAAGCATTTCAAATGAAGGTGAGGAGACCAAATCGAATTTGAAATGAAGATCCCATAAAGGTGAGAAAGAAGCAAAATCCATGAGCTAAACCCTGGGTTATACACGGATTTTTTTTTTTTTTTATTGTGTCCCTTTGGACAATAATTACCTCTAATTTCAGTATTTTGATATATTAATGTATTTCTTAATCCATTTTAATTTAAATCTCTAAATTTCAATCAATGGAACTGCAAGTGTTCAAATAAAATGAATTGTTTTCTAAGGAGACTAAAAAATAGAACTTTTTGAATTGGTTTTTACCCCAAACCAAGTCGGAATTCTCAAGGAATCCTAAAGGAATTCCAAAGGGGGATGATTTTCAACAGCAAAAGAATTCTTGGCTTCTCTCACTAGTTTTTAGGATTTCAACCACCAAATTCATGTTATAGGAGAGCAAAATTTAAAATTATTTCAAGGTATTTCATTAATGATGTACTTTAATGAGATTTATTTCCTCTCTCACATGAAAATGCTTTAATGTCCAATCCCCTACGAATGAGTTATTTTGAATTCTGATGTCCAATATTTGGTTTTGAGGGGGAAATAAAGAAAGATTTTGAATTGGCAGCCCCAATTGCCCTTTGTTCTGTTTTTTATCTCTTTTTGAATGAATCAATCTGATTTAGAGCAGCAAAAAGAAGCAGATGAGTGCAATTATTAATTTGAAATAGATGTGCAATACATTAAAGCTCACTTTAAGAATATTTAAGATACTGGAGATGAATTTCTATCTATGAATCTTCCAGAGACTGAATAATTTTTCTTGAAATAAGCAAAATTTAAAATTAAATAAATAAAGAATTAAAGAAACTTAAATAAGTATTCAGTATTTTTAATTTTAATTTTTATTTTAATTTTTATTTTTTTATTTTTATTGTCATTTTGATTTTAATTTTTCTTTTCTGTTTTTGCTTTTATTTTTGTTTTTGTTTGGTTTTGTTTTATTTTCTTTGGTTTTGTTTTTATTTTTTCTTTGGTTTTTTTTGTTTTGTTTGGTTTTGTTTTAATTTTTGCTTTAATTTTTCATTTTTCATTTTTATTTCTTGTTTTTAATTTCTATTTTTATTTTCATTTTTAATTTCATTTTTATTTTCTTTTTTTTAATTTTAGATTTTAAATTTTTAATTTAATTTTCATTTCTGTTTTTCCCCAACTATGCTAAGCACAAGGTCAGCCTAAAGAATCCAAGGCCAGTCTTGACTCAAATCTCTGTTTTCTGGGAAGTCTAAGATTAATCCAGATTGTTTGGTTCCACTTCTGACATCTCTTGGCTCGTTCCTATGTGTGATGCCTCGACTCCGAGTTATTTTTGGGAATCCACATCCACCTCCACACCCTGCTCTGTGTGAAATATGGGCAGAATTGAACCCTGAGGAGATGATCTGTGATCTTCCAGCAGAAGTGCTTCATTCCTGTGTTTCCTTGGGAAAAATTCACCTCACAACCACGGAAAAGGAGGCGAACACTTGTCCAAAGGAAATCTCAACTCTCCTCATAAATCACTGGAGATCATTGGGCAGAGTCTGTGGGATCCAAATGTGGGAATGTCATTTCCTGCTTGGGTCGGCTGTCCTGGTTTTGGGCAAATTCGGGATCCAAATATGGGAATGTCATTTTTTGTTTGGGCCGGCTGTCCTGGTTTTGGGCAAATTTGGGATCCAAATATGGGAAGGTCATTTTTTGTTTGGGCCGGCTGTCCTGGTTGAGGGCAAATTTGGGATCCAAATGTGGGAATGTCATTTCCTGCTTCGGCCGGCTGTTCTGGTTTAAGGAAAATTCAGAATCCAAATGTGGGAATATCATTTTTTGCTTGGGCCAGCTCTCCTGGTTTAGGGAAAATTTGGGATCCAAATGTGGGAATGTCATTTCCTACTTGGGTCAGCTCTCCTGGTTTAGGGAAAATTTGGGATCCAAATATGGGAATGCCATTCTGCTTGGACCGCCTCTCCTGGTTTGGCAAATTGGGATCCAAATATGGGAATGCCATTCTGCTTGGACTGCTGTCCTGGTTTAAGGAAATTTGGGATCCAAATGTGCCATTTCCTGCTTGGATCGGCTCTCCTGATTTAGGGCAAATTTGGGATCCAAATGTGGGAATGCCATTCCTGCTTGGGTCGGCTGTCCTGGTTTAAGGAAAATTCAGAATCCAAATGTGGGAATGCCATTTCCTGCTTGGACCGCCTGTCCTGGTTTAAAGCAAATTTGGGATCCAAATGTGGGAATGTCATTCCTTGCTTGGACTGGCTGTCCTGGTTTAAGGCAAATTTGGGATCCAAATGTGGGAAGGTCATTTCCTGCTTGGACCGCCTGTCCTGGTTTGGCAAATTTGGGATCCAAATTAATGCATTTCTTGCTGGCTGTCCTGGTTTAGAATTTGGGATCAATGTGATTTCCTGCTTGGATCGGCTCTCCTGATTTAGGCAATTTGGGATCCAATGTGGAATGCCATTTTCTTGACCAGCTCTCCTGATTTAGGGCAAATTTGGGCTCCAATGTGGAAGATCATTCCTTGCTTGGACGGCTGTCTGGTTTAGGTAAATTTGGATCCAAAGGTGGAATGTAATTTCCTGCTTGAGTCAGCTGTCCAGTTTGGGCAAATTTGGGATCCAAATGTGGAATGTCATTTCCTGCTTGGACCGGCTCTCCTGGTTTAGGGCAAATTTGGATCCAATGTGGAATGCCATTTCCTGCTTGGGTCGGCTGTCCGGTTTAAGGAAAATTCAGAATCCAAATGTGGGAATGCCATTTCCTGCTTGGACCGCCTGTCCTGGTTTAAAGCAAATTTGGGATCCAAATGTGGGAATGTCATTCCTTGCTTGGACTGGCTGTCCTGGTTTAAGGCAAATTTGGGATCCAAATGTGGGAAGGTCATTTCCTGCTTGGACCGCCTGTCCTGGTTTGGGCAAATTTGGGATCCAAATATGGGAATGCCATTCTGCTTGGACTGGCTGTCCTGGTTTAAGGAAAATTTGGGATCCAAATGTGGGAATGCCATTTCCTGCTTGGATCGGCTCTCCTGATTTAGGCCAAATTTGGGATCCAAATGTGGGAATGCCATTTCCTTCTTGGACCAGCTCTCCTGATTTAGGGCAAATTTGGGCTCCAAATGTGGGAAGATCATTCCTTGCTTGGACCGGCTGTCCTGGTTTAGATAAAATTTGGGATCCAAAGGTGGGAATGTAATTTCCTGCTTGAGTCAGCTGTCCAGTTTTGGGCAAATTTGGGATCCAAATGTGGGAATGTCATTTCCTGCTTGGACCGGCTCTCCTGGTTTAGGGCAAATTTGGGATCCAAATGTGGGAATGCCATTTCCTGCTTGGGTCGGCTGTCCTGGTTTAAGGAAAATTCAGAATCCAAATGTGGGAATGCCATTTCCTGCTTGGACCGCCTGTCCTGGTTTAAAGCAAATTTGGGATCCAAATGTGGGAATGTCATTCCTTGCTTGGACTGGCTGTCCTGGTTTAAGGCAAATTTGGGATCCAAATGTGGGAAGGTCATTTCCTGCTTGGACCGCCTGTCCTGGTTTAAGGCAAATTTGGGATCCAAATGTGAGAATGAAATTTCCTGCTTGGGCCAGCTGTCCTGGTTTAGGGCAAATTTGGGAGGAAATTTGCGTCTGACATTTACAAGTTTTGTCCATGAAAAAAGACCCCCAACAACCCAACTTCGGGTTGGCAAAGAGAGAGAAACAAATTTGGGCAAATCTGGGAGGAAATCTCCCAATGGGGTTCCTCTGGAAAGCAAACCCAAGTGGCCTCTCCCTCACAACTGATCCGGGAAAAATTAACTTCCTCAGAGAAAAGTGGAAAAACCTATTTATTTAACAAAGTGCCCACAAGCACAAAGAATGAAACAATAAAACCTTTGGTTGCTCTGACGTGTGATGGTTAATTCAGAAATTCTCTGCCGTGGGCAGCTCAGCCCTCAGTCTCCTATCAGGCCCTCAGGAGTCCAGGCCCTGGTGGGCCGCAGGTGTGAGATCCAGGTGTTTTCCTAGGTTTTTCAACCCCAAGAAAAAGGGAAAACAACAATTCAAGGAACTTCTCTGCCCTAGCTAGCTAAAACTAACTAAAAAGCACAGGAGATCTCTGTCCTGTGTCTGTCTGTGCCTCCATCAAACACCCTCAGTCCTGAGAAGAGAAAAATGCGCAGGAGTCAGGCAGCTTCTCAAAACAAACATTGCGCTTCTTCTTTCCCTGTTTCACTCTCAGAATCGGTTTTAAAAGTACAGAACACAATATCCAGAACAGATGATGGGGGATACAAGCATCATAAAGCCACTCTGGGACACCGACTGCCGGCTGGGATGAGCTGAGGTCCCCCCAACATCTGCTCTGGGCTGGAGGACACAGGCAAGGCCCAGGACATCCATGAGGGACAAACGAGGGGTTTGGGAGCACCTGGAATCATGGAATGGGTTGTGATGCCTTTATTCTTGTTAGGTGTTTACTATTATATTTATCTATGGTTAGATGTTTATTATTGTTAGCTGTTTACTATTATTAGATATTTATTTGAATATATACCTATTTTTAGTAGACGTTAGTAGACATTAGTAGACATTTAGAATTGAGACTACATCAAAACAATCCCATTTCAGGTGATTTCTGCTCCTTGGAATAAACAGATTCCATCCACAGTGGCCCTAAATCAGGATAAATCCATGAAAACACTGTATGACTTCAGCTGTAGGAATAAAAAAGAATCACAAAACCAGCCCAGCTGCCAGCAAAGTTGGCGGAGTCCAGAATGGAATGGCTGCTGTTTAATTTATACTTTTTAAACTGCTTCCTAAATTAGGATTGGGAAGGGAGATTAAAAATCAGGACAATTTTCAACATTATCAAAATTATGATTTTTTTTTTCCTAAAATAAAACTTCAAGGAGTGAGAAGAAAATTGGTTAAAAATCAGGTGCCAAAACCACAGGAGAACCCAGTAACTGTGAGAAATAAATAAAATCCCTGTGAGTTTTTTTGCTTTTTTTCCAATCAGATAAAAGTGGGAACACACAGAGGGAAAAACTGAGCCCTCGTGTAAAACTTTGTCACTCCTACAGAGTGTCACCACAGAGATCTTACAAAATCAACACTCGCTGAAGTGAGGATGAATCTCTTGAATCTCTGAGTCAGTGCTTCGGAGCCAGGCCATGGCTGGATCAAATCCCTGGAGTCTGGAAAAGAAGGAAAAAAAATTGTGAATATGTTGGAATCAGCCTCTTCCCTTCCAAATTTGGGATTCACAGGGACTTTGACACTTAAAAAATGGAATACAGACCTGGATGAATCCACTTATTTCCTGAAGAGGCCATTTATCCCAGTGGAGTGGTTTAGTTTGTCATTATGAGGTCTGGAAAAACTCAAGGAATTTTGTTCCAGCCCCTTTGGAGGTGAAGGAACAAGGTGAGATCCGTGGATGAGTTGCTAATCTGGGGTTGGATTCTTGGCCATTTCCATGGAGCCCCACAGAGCCTTAATTCCAAGGAAATCTTGTCTTCAGCACTCCTAAAACTCTGCCTACACCACGTGGCACTTCTGGAAGAGAAATGGAATGATTGGACCAAATCCCAGTATAAATCCCATTTTTATCTGGGATCTGTTCCTGGGTTTGCCCCTTCCCAAGGTCACACCAGCCCAAATTAATTCAGTTGAAACCTTCAGAAATCATTGGATCTCCTGTTTTTTTCTGTCTGGAAACACCTCCAGAATCATGGGCGTAGAATTGTTAAGGTTTTGGGATCATCGAAGTCCAACCATCAACCAAATAAATCGGGATAAACCAGAACCATCCCTACACCCCTGACAAACCCAACCTTGCTTTGTTACCTCATCTGGCATTTCAGAACTGTTCATTTACCCCTGAAAAAAAAAATCCCATCATTTCTGACCAATTTTAGGGCAAAAAGAGGATGCTGCCCTAAAGGGGAGATGGAATTTTCCGTTTTCCTGGAAATATCACCCAAATTTGTGCAGGAATTCCCAAACAATCCTGCCAGAAAAAACTCACAGCTTTTCCCCCACCCAGTGCTGCTGTTTTCCATCTTTCCCTGGAGACGTTTTTGGAGCGGAGCCTCTGAAGATCCCAACCTGTGCCGACCTCCAGTGATTACTCATGGAGCTGTCCCAATTCCACGGAAACAAACCCAGCTCAAAACCAGCTCAGGCTCCAGACCAACCCTTGATCTTGAGAATCACATCCATAAATCCCGGCCCATCGCGGACATCTGGAACGTTTGGTTGCATCCTTGCCGGTTATTTTTTGTTTTTATGGAATGCATGGGGTTTATTTTTTCCTCCGGATGGTGACCACAGCACATTTTCTCTCTTTGGGAGAAAAGGCCTTTGGTTGGATTTGTGAGCCATTCCCTGAGGTTTTCCATCCCCAGACATCTCATTCCAGACCAGATTTCACCCAGACTTCCGAAATCTCTTTCTGATGAGATTTTTGAGCTTTCCTTTCTGAGAATTCGGATTCTTGAAAGATTCAAAAATATTTTGAAGACATCTTTCAAATCGAGGTCAATTCCCAATAGTTCTTTATCTGGAATCCCATAAACCATTGGAAAACTCTAAAGCAGGGCCTCAGCACTAAAGGACCCACATTTAAAATTTGCATTTATCGACCTGGTTAATTACTCTTGTTCTTATTAATTAAGTAAACACAAGCCTTGTTTCAGAGTCGTGAAAATTTGAGGAGTCTTCCTCCTGACTTCAGCAGGATTTGGGTCTTGCTCTAGAACAGTGGGGTATTCAATGAAATTGTTCAGGGAATTCATAATATTTAATGAATATAATTGAAATTCATATTATTTAATGAATATAAAATATTGTTCAATGAATCGGATTAAAATTTAACACATCTTGTCATCATGGCCTGCATTATTCTCTAATTATGATTGTCATCATTATTCATATTTTATAACAATAATAAACTTGAATTTTACTGATGAAATTTTGATATTTTATAAAAATAATAAACTTGAGTTTTACTGATGAACTTCTGAGCTTGCGTAGCCCCTTTCCTGGTAAATCCCCAATTCTTCCCTGTATTTTTTTTGATCCTTAATCCTCTGCCCAAAGTGATGATTTTTTTGTTGCTTCTCCTGTTTATTTTCTGGCTCTTCACTCCCCCCATTTCTCTCTCCAGCAGTGACTTGATGTAAAATTTCCTTTAGTCATTAATTTTCTGTCTCAATCAAGTGTTTATTTTTATTCCCCTATGGCTATAAAAAACTATCAACAAGGGAACACATTCATAATTAGGCTTTTCTGAAACCCAAAATGAAGGGAAATTTTGGGAATTGGTACAGTTTTCCATGGTGGCACTGTGGCAAAACTGGGAATGTTGTGAAGGAATCACAGCAAAAGTTTTAGGGGGAAAAATAATAAAATCAGACTTCATTCTGACAGTGATGGTGGGAGAAGTGACGTTTAGCTGATTAAAATATTTATCTCATTTATTAATATCATTTATCTCATTAAAAGGATTGTCCCATCTTGTTTTCCCAGGACACAGATTTTGACCAACCTCATATTTTAATTTAGGCTGAGCCACCAAAAAAATAAAAGGATTTGAGTGCTGATGTTTGATAACACCTGAACCAACTTCCTGATGTTCATCCATTCTCATTCCAAAGGGTGGAGAAACCCTCAGTGAGCATTGATTTATCCCTGTCCAGAACTATTTCCATCTGCTGGAATTCTGCTCAGGAATATCTTTTCTTTTCTTTTCTTTTCTTTTCTTTTCTTTTCTTTTCTTTTCTTTTCTTTTCTTTTCTTTTCTTTTCTTTTCTTTTCTTTTCTTTTCTTTTCTTTTCTTTTCTTTTCTTTTCTTTTCTTTTCTTTTCTTTTCTTTTCTTTTCTTTTTCTTTTCTTTTCTTTTCTTTTCTTTTCTTTTCTTTTCTTTTCTTTTCTTTTCTTTTCTTTTCTTTTCTTTTCTTTTCTTTTCTTTTCTTTTCTTTTCTTTTCTTTTCTTTTCTTTTCTTTTCTTCTCTCTTCTCTTCTCTTCTCTCTTCTCTTTCTTTTCTCTTCCTTCTCTCTTTCTTTTCTTTCTTTCCTCTTTCTTTCCTCTTTTCTTTCTTTCCTCTTTCTTTCCTCTTTCTTTTCTTTCTTTCATCTTTCTTTCCTCTTTCTCTTTCTTTCTTTCTTTCTTTTTCTTTCTTTCTTTCTTTCTTTCTTTCTTTCTTTCTTTCTTTCTTTCTTTCTTTCTTTCTTTCTTTCTTTCTTTCTTTCTTTCTTTCTTTCTCTCTTTCTTTCTTTCTCTTCTCTTCTCTCTTTCTTTCTTTCTTTCTTTCTTTCTTTCTTCTTTCTTTCTTTCTTCTTTCTTTCTTTCTTTCTTTCTTTCTTTCTTTCTTTCTTTCTTTCTTTCTTTCTTTCTTTCTTTCTTTCTTTCTTTCTTTCTTTCTTTCTTTCTTTCTTTCTTTCTTTCTTTCTTTTTCTTTCTTTCTTTCTTTCTTTCTTTCTTTTTTCTTTCTTCATCAAAGCAGGACTAAAACAGAGAATCTCAGGTGTGTGCCAGGTGGGGGAGAATCAGGAGAGAGCCTGAGCAAGGATGGGAATAAATCCCTCAGACAAACCAAGTCAGGATTCTGGGATAAGTGGAAAACCTCTTGGAAAAGACAAGTTTTGCACTTTTCCCATTTTTCCGGAACACCATGAGTTGCCCCAAGGAAAACACCTGCTGCCATCTAAAAATTCTGGCTCCTACCTGGTTCAACTGCAAAAATAATCTCTTTTTTATTTATTTATTTGGTTTGGTTTGGTTTTGGGGTTTTTTTGTTTGTTTTGGTTGGGGTTTTTCGGGGTTTGGTTGTGGGTTTTTTTGTTGTTTGTTTGTTTGGTTTTTTGGGGGGTTTGGAGGGGGTTTGTTGTTTTGGTTTTTTTGTTTTGTGGTGGGTTTTTTGGTTTTGTTTTTTTTGTTTGTGGTTTTTTTGTTTTTGGGTTTTTTGGGGGTTTTGGGGGGTGGGTTTGGTTTTTTTTTTTTGGTTTTTTTTTGTGGTTTTTTTTGTTTCTGTTTGTTTGTTTGAGGCTTTTTGGGGTTTTTTTTTGTTGTTGTTGTTGTTGCTGGGTTTTTTTGTTTGTTTTTTGGGGGGGTTTTTTTTTTTGTTTTTGTTTTTCCCCCTCTCTCGGCTCCCGTGGGACAACTCCTGGGAAAGGCTCTCAGCGATCCCGGCGCTGTTCCTGGAATTGTTTCCCGGTGCCCGCCACTCGACACCGACGGCATCACGCTGTAATTACCGGCGGGGCCGAGGGCAGGAGGGAGCGATGCAATCCCAGCAGAGCCTCCCAAATCCTGAAAAGGAAAAAAAAAAAAACCCAAACAACCAAGAATCACAACTTTCCCAGAGTTATTAGTGGGTATTATTACTTTTATTAATGAAGCAATTAATAATGGCGTCATAGCACAGACGGAGAAAGCGTTTAACTCTCATCCTCATGTAAAAAAAAGTGGGGAAAATGTTATTTAAGGGCAAAAAGGGGAAATGTTGCTTGAGCTCACACGGGATATTTTTAGCAAGATAAGAGAACTGATAATGTGGGGGTTGATCCCTGCCTGGGCCATTAAATTAAATTAAATTTCATTAAATTTGGGCTGGGTGATCCTCCTGGATTCCTTCCAGCACGGAATATTCTGGTGTGATTCATCCCAGCCTGTTGTTGGTTCAGGTGTTATCACACAAACATCAGCACTCAAATCCCCTTTTTGTGATGGCTCAACCCAAATTAAAATATGGGATTGGTCAAAATCAGTGTTCTGGTAAAACAAGGATGGGAAAATCCTTTTAATCAGATAAACGTCACTTCTTCCATCATCACTGTCAGAGTAAAGTTTGATTTTTTCTCCCATAAAACTTTTGCTGTGATTCCTTCACAACATTCCCAGCTTTGCCACAGCATCACCATGGAAAGCTGCACCAAATTCCCCAAAATTCCCTTCATTTTGGTCTCAGAAAAGCCTAATTATGAATGTGTTCCCTTCTTGATGTTTTTCTTATAGCCATATATGTCAAGCCCACACTCTTCAGTGTTTAAAACCAAATTTAAAAAAAACCCAAAAAAACACCCAAAGATCAAAATCTGAAAGAGGGTTTTAAGCATAAAAATGAATCCAAGGGGTCCGGGTCTCCCACTGTAAATTCCATTAGAGAAATCACACCAGGTTATCTGGAATAATTAAATAGGCTGGGATGGTTTTTTGGGTTTTTTGTTTTGTGGTTTGTTTTTTTTTTTAATTTGGTTTTAAACACTGAAGAGTGTGGGCTTGACTTATATATGGCTATAAAAAACGATCAAGAAGGGAACACATTCATAATTAGGCTTTTCTGAGACCCAAAATGAAGGGAATTTTTGGGAATTTGGTGCAGCTTTCTGTGGTGGTGCTGTGGCAAAGCTGGGAATGTTGTAAGGAATCACAGCAAAAGTTTTAGGGGGAAAAAATAAAAATCAAACTTTATTCTGACAGTATGATGGGGGAAGTGATGTTATCTGATTAAAATATTTATCTCATTTATCTCATTTATTTAAATCATTTATCTGATTAAAAGGATTTTCCTATGCTTGTTTTACCAGGACACTGATTTTGAGCAATCCTATATTTTAATTTGGGTTGAGCCACCAAAAAAAAAGGATTTGAGTGCTGATGTTTGTCTGATAACATCTGAACCAACTTCCTGATGTTCCCCCCGATGTTATATTGCACAAACCCCTTCCAGGTAATCCATGGGACACCAGGAATCTCCAAATGCTAGGGTGAAAAAGAGGGATTGGCAGGCTGAAAAAGTGGGATTTCCATGCTGAAAAAGCGGGATTTCCAGGTTGAAAAATTGGGATTTCCAGGCTGAAAAAGTGGGATTGCCAGGCTGAAAAAAGTGGGATTTCTAGGCTAAAAGAGTGGGATTTCCAGGCTGAAAAAGTGGGATTACCAGGCTGAAAAAATGGGATTGCCAGGCTGAAAAAGCAGGATTTCCAGGTTGAAACAGTAGGAGTGCCAGGCTGAAAGTGAGATTGCCAGGATGAAAAAGTGGGATTGCAGGCTGAAAAAGCAGGATTGCTAGGCTGATAAATCAGGATTTCCAGGCTGAAAAAGTGAGATGCAGGCTGAAAAAAGTGGGATTTCTAGGCTAAAAGTGGGATTTCCAGGCTGAAAAAGCGGGATTTCCAGGCTGAAAAAAGTGGGATTTCTAGGCTAAAAGAGTGGGATTGCCAGGCTGAAAAACTGGGATTGCCAGGCTGAAAAAATGGGATTGCCAGGCTGAAAAAGCAGGATTTCCAGGCTGAAACAGTAGGAGTGACAGGCTGAAAGTGTGGGATTGCCAGGCTGAAAAAGTGGAATTGTCAGGCTGAAAAAGCAGGATTGCTAGGCTGATAAATCAGGATTGCCAGGCTGAAAAAGTGAGATTGCCAGGCTGAAAAAAGCAGGATTGCCAGGCTGAAAAAAGTGGGATTGCCAGGCTGAAAAAATGGGATTGACAGGCTGAAAAAGCAGGATTTCCAGGCTGAAACAGTAGGAGTGCCAGGCTGAAAGTGTGGGATTGCCAGGCTGAAAAAGTGGGATTGCAAGGCTGAAAAAGCAGGATTGCTAGGCTGATAAATCAGGATTTCCAGGCTGAAAAAGTGAGATTGCCAGGCTGAAAGAGCAGGATTTCCAGGCTGAATAACTGGGATTGCCAGGCTGAAAAAAGTGGGATTTCCAGGCTGAAAAACTGGGATTACCAGGCTGAAAAAGTGGGATTGCCAGGCTGAAAAAGCGGGATTGGCAGGCTGAAAAACTGGGATTTCCAGGGTGAAAGAGCAGGATTTCTAGGCTGAAAAAGTGGGATTTCCAGGCTGAAAGAGCAGGATTTCTAGGCTGAAAAAGTGATTTCCAGGCTGAAAAGCAGGATTCCTAGGCTGAAAAAGCATGATTGCCAGGCTGAAAAAGCAGAATTTCCCACTTTGCACCTGCTGATCCCGAGTGAATTCTTTCAGCCTTTGCTCCATTTCAACGAAGCCTTTAAAAATAGACCCTGTGGGGAGCGTGGAGGTATTTGTGGAGGTTAGGCTGGGCTTTGGGAGCGGTGACAGAGGTGACCAAGGCAGGAAGCCTCGGCTAAGCCAGCCCCAATTCCCACCTGTTCCCTGCAGTCCCTTAATAACAAAGGGGTTTGAGTTTCCCCGGCGCCCTTCATCCCTCGTGATCCCAAATCCCTCCGCAAGTGACACCTCCAAAGGTCACGTCCACGGGGGCTGGGATCCACAGCAACGCCAAGGGCAGGAGGGTGAATTCCTGCTGGTTTGAGGTGGGATTGTAAAGTGTTAAAGGATGCTAATAATCCTTGGTTTAACCCTTGGAAGAAGGAGAAGAAACGGAAAAAAAAGGTAAAAAATAATAAATAGGGCTGATGACAACACTTCAGTTCCGTGCTGCAGTTCCAGGGAGGCTGCAGAGTTTCAGCCTGTTAATCCATCCCCTCTGGTGCCCTTTCCCTGGATTAGTTGTGCTGTTTATCCATTGTTTCAAGGTGATAGAATGACTCACAGCGAGCCCCCGTTCCCAGGAAAATCTTGCCAGGTGAAGGAGGGTGACATTTCACCGGGGGAGCTGTTAATTGGAACCCGCCCTGACAACGCAAACAGGACGGAGAACTCCGGCCCTGCGTGGCCAGAGCTTTATCAAAATTCCATCTCTGGGAAGCTCCGTGTGCCTGTTCCACTGGGCAGCCCCGAACAATTCCCCTCTCGCAGCTCCTTCAACCGCGACCAGGAAAGGCCAAAGGCTTCCTGAAACGGAATATTCAACGGCTTGGGAGGGGTCAGGGAGAGGGAAACTCATTTTCCCAGGAGACAAAGCCAAGTTTGTCCCTCACGGAGCCAGCGCACCTTGCAGGTTGGGAAGAACTCCACGGGAAGCCGGGGAGGGATGCACAAATCTGGCTGCTCCTTTCCTGTGTCTCTGTCGGAGCCCTGGAGGCTGAAAATTTTGGGTTTCTGTGTTAAAAGGTGCTGACCTCAGGCAAGCACCACATTTGACTTGAGGCCTTGGAACAGGATCCCGAGATTGAGTGATGCACGGGGTTGTGGGTGTGGAGTTTGGGTAGTATTGAGTGATCTCACAGGGTTAAAAACTCAGATTTAAGATTTTAGGGTGTAGTAATACATGGAGTCAAGATGGAGGATTCTGAGTTGTCTAAGTCCTTCTTCTTCACCTTCTTCTTCCTTCTTCACCTTCTTCTTCCTTCTTCCTTCTTCCTTCTTCTTCCTTCTTCTTCCTTCTTCCTTCTTCTTCCTTCTTCTTCCTTCTTCTTCCTTCTTCTTCCTTCTTCTTCCTTCTTCCTTCTTCCTTCTTCTTCCTTCTTCTTCCTTCTTCTTCCTTCTTCCTTCTTCACCTTCTTCTTCCTTCTTCTTCCTTCTTCCTTCTTCCTTCTTCCTTCTTCCTTCTTCCTTCTTCCTTCTTCCTTCTTCTTCCTTCTTCTTCCTTCTTCTTCCTTCTTCTTCCTTCTTCTTCCTTCTTCTTCCTTCTTCTTCCTTCTTCTTCCTTCTTCTTCATGGGTTTGGGTGGTTTTCTGTAATTGGGTGAAAAAGGTCCGCATTTTGGGCCTTGGGTGGTCATTATTGGGTCAAAATATAAATAATAGAGGTGTCACCTCATTGTTGGGTAATTATCACTTAAATAACCTTGGAAAGAGTTAGAAGGTCCCCATTTTACCTCATTTTCCTAACTTGCTAGTTAAGCTCACGGCTTGAATCTGTAAATAGATAAGAAATAATAAATATTGAGTCCAAACTCGAATCTGTGTTTCCTGTGTAATTTATCCCGACCTTGGCAAGGAGAAAAAGAAGCCGAGCTGTCACATATCTCTGGTCCCAGGATCACCCACAGGGTGAGATCAGGTGCTGGCAGCTAGAGATCCAGCAGATCGTCCCATGGTGCAGAGGTTCTCAGATCTGCTGCCTCTCCTCCCTTTCCCCACTCCAGGAGAATTCATTCCCCAGGATTTCACAGGTGAAAACAGCGGGGAATCGAGGCAGTTACTGTTCTGTGCCTGAATTCAAGCAGATCCAGGGAATATTCTTTTGGAGGTGATTCCTGTGCTTCAAAATTAACGTTCAGTGCCGCTTGTCCATCCCTGAGTTTGGGGAATCTGTTCCTTCCTGTCTCTCTTTTCTCTGGAAGCTCATCCAGAGGGGGATCAGAGGGGTGGAACAGCTCTCCAATGAGGAAAGGCTGAGAAAAATGGGATTTCACCTTGGAAAAGTCTCCAGGGAGACGCCATGGCTGCCTTTCAGTGTTTAAAGGAGGCCCAAAGAAAGATGGGGCAAATTTTAACCAGGATCTGTAGCAATGGGACAAGGAGTGATGGCTTTAAACCAAAATAAGGTGGATTTAAATTATTTTTTAAGTGGGATTTTTTTTTTTTTTTTTTTTATGATGAGGGTGGCGAAACACCAGCACAGGTTGCCCAGAGAGGTGGTGAGTGCCCCATTCCTGGGAATATCCAAGGTCCCTTCCACACCAAATCATTCCATGATTCTGTGATCCATCATTCCATCTTGTTGGACTTGGGAATCTGCAGTTTTCGTTATTCCTCCTGCCTTATTTTCCTGTGCTCATATTGAAGGGGTTCTGCCCAGATTTGAGGTTTTCCTACACCAGGAGCAGATGCAACTTCATTATTATGATTTACATTTTTTATATATAACAGGGAACACCATGAATGGAGCTAATCTTAATAATTACAGGATAAAATACCTCAGGGCATGTAAGTCTGGACCTTCTGTTGAATTAATGGAAGAATTGGATTAGATCAAACGGAATCCATTGGATTAATGGAAGAATCCATTAATCCAATCACCTGTATAGGGTACAGGGCGTCTCTTTAGGGTTTTCCAATCAGGATTTTGAGCCTCAGTTTGGATATATTTGGTAATAATATTTGGGTAAATTTAAAGATTTTCAGGCCAAGATTTTGTGTTCAATGTGTATAATTTTCTGCCTTTTACAATGGATTTTTTACACTCAGGATTTCACTTGGGTTTTCATTTTTTTTTAAGCCAAGTAACGTATTTGAGCCACAGATGCTCGACAAGAAATTGAGGCTTGGTTCAGAAGTGCAGAGGGAGAACACAGAGCCTGTCCCAGTGGATAAATCCTCCCCCTGTTAATCAAATTTTTGTCTCCTTCCAAGAAGGGAATATAAATCAGAGAATGGGAATGATTTGATAATCACAGAATCCCAGGCTGATTTGGGTTGGAGGGACCTTAAAGCCCATCCTATTCCAACCACTGCCATGGACAGGGACACTTCCCTCTGTCCCAGGGACACCTCCCTCCATCCCAGGGACACTTCCCTCTGTCCCAGGGACACCTTCCACCATCCCAGGGACACCTTCCACCATCCCAGGGACACCTTCCACCATCCCAGGGACACCTCCCTCTGTCCCAGGGACACCTTCCACCATCCCAGGGACACCTCCCTCTGTCCCAGGGACACCTTCCACCATCCCAGGGACACCTCCCTCTTGGTTGCTCCAAGCCCCGTCTACCCAGCGAAGACCAGGAATTACAAACATCACAATTTTGACCCTTTGACCAACTCCATTTAAATTTTCCCCTTGGCCAATGCTGAAGATCAGCTGGGGATTAATTAGAACTAAAAAGTCAGGGCAGCAGAAGGTCCAGGCTTTTTCTTTATTTCTATATCAGTTGAAATATTTGGGTTGTCCTGGATGCCACTGAAACTCAGAATTGGAAATAATGGGAATGTGGCTGACAAGGAATGGAGTTGGACGGAAAGAGCAAGATAAAAGGGAGACCCAAAAATTAAAGCAAGAAGGGGCTCCCAGAGTGTTGCAGAAAGCTTAAAACAATCCCTTTTGCCTTGTAGGGGAAAAGAAACAGAAACTAAAGGAATAATAATTTAAGAAGTCCCCCTCTGCCATCTGGTAGGGAATTACAAAACACAACAACGCTAAAAGCCAACCCCCATCTCCAATTCCACTTCTCTTCGCAGCCAAAACCACAGGGGAGCAAATAAAATCCAGATCCTGAACCCAAAGGTTTCTTTTATGGATCCATCAGATCTCTGGGAGTTGCCTGTGTCCTGCCTGCTGGAACGTGCTGGTGTCCCTTCTCCATCCCTGTGTCCTCACCTGATTCCTGAGCTCCAAATGCACCTCAGGAGAGACAGACAAGGGGAAAGGAGGGAATTCCTCCCAGACACCAGCAAACAGGAGATAACAATCCTGGAATGAAAATTAGGCATTTTCTGTGGCCAGCAAAACCTCTGCGATGGCTGGGGCTGCTCTGAATCCATCACGGCCCAGCAAGGGGAAAATAAGATAAACCTTTATGGATAAAACTCCTTACTTGAAGCCAAAGTGCCAGAGGTGCTTCCCTAAACATCCTGAAGGAGCAGCCCAGGGATTGTGGAATCTATTCTGGGAGTGTGGGGTCATTGCAGGCTGGAGAAAAAATCCGTGAGATCCCCTGGATTCCACAGGAGGGAAGGGACAACTCCATTCCTGGGAGGTAAGGAACTCAAACCTGGATCACTGGAGCTGATCCCCGGGAATCCATCTGAACACGGATATTTGGGAAGGACTCAGTCATGGAAATACCTTTGTTTGTGGAATTTTGGGTACATCCCTGCCTGGGTGTCTGCTCCAGGATCTCCTCCTTGTCCTCCCCCTTGTAATTCCAGGTGTCCTGGGGATCTCCAGGAATGCTGGATGCTGATGCTGTGTATAGGAATTTTTCCTGTCTCTTTGAGGGTGCAGCCTTTGCAGAGAAATGGCTTCAATAATTACCGAGGCGGCTCTTCAGGTGTGTTTTGTAAAAGCAAAAGGTTTAATCAATGCAAAAATAATAAACTCTACAGAAATAAAAGAAAAGCTGAGCACAGGTGCTTGAGAAGCTTCTGCACCTTGCTAAGACACCCTAAAAAGCTCCTTAGTTCCTTTGTGCTGCTTCTTTAGTACTGATGGTTCAGGTGGGCTGTTTGGCCCAATGAAATCGCAATAGGTTTTGGCTTACACTTTCCAAACCCAATCGATGCCTCTGTGCTGGCACTGAGCCAGTGACAGAACAGTAAAGATCTTTCTGGGCTCTTTACCTTATAAAAAGTACAAGGGTGAGTCCCAAACATTTCCCTATATGGAAACACTTACTCAGGTGTGGGTTGTTACTACACTTGTGCTGGTGGATCATCCCTGGGGAGAGCAGTTCACCTTCCTTCCTCAGGGATACCCAAGGGCTGCTCCAGCTGTCTGAGCATGAATATCTGCTGGAATTTGAGCTGTCTGAAATGATCCTGCTCTGCCTCCAGCTGCAGCTCCAGCAAGGCACAGGCCTCGCACAGTTGTGGTGATTCCTCTTGAGTTTTATTTCCTGTTTCAGGCTCTGTGCTGCCCAGGGTGCAGCTCTGAGCTCACAGTCAGTGTCACTCAGCTCTCTGCACACAGCACGGACACAAAACAAATCCTTCTCCTGCTGCACACCAAGGACAACTGGCACAAGTTTTCAGGCCCCAAAGCACAAACAACGGGGGCTGCAGGGAGAGAACAAGAAGGGTGGGACTGCATCAGCTGGAGCTGGGATTGGACAATGAAACCCCAATGTGCAAATGGACCCAAACTGATCAAAGTGTGAGACCTGGTGACCGTTTGTCCATTTTGTGTCCATTTTGTGACCATTTTGTGTCCATTTTGAGTCCATTTTGGGTCCATTTTGGGCCCACCTTGGGTGTAGCCCTGGCCAGGCTCTTGTCCTGCCCAGGTGGATCCTTCAAGACCTTTCAATGAATCTCTGCTTTATTCTCCAGCTCTGTCCAGTCTCTGTTCCAGCTCAGCCTTCCCAAGGCATCAGTGGTGCCACATCTGGCAGAGCGCTGCAGATGTCTCAGATTCCCCAAACATCTCACTTGGCTTGAGGTGCCTGAAGATGTGCAGCTAAATCAAGCTTAAAATTCCTTCTTTGCAGATGTTTTATCTGCCCTTGGCTCAGAGCCTGGATCTGGAGGTGTGGGGGTCTAAATTAAATCCTCTGCTGGTACCCTGGACAAGGCTCAGCCTTTGTGTCCAAGGAGAGAAGATTTATCTCCCAGGATTTCAGGGTAGTGTCCAGTGTGCTGAGTCTCATAAATTTTGGTTCAATATGTAGGAATGTCCTCATGGCAGCCAGAGTCAATGCAGCTCTAATTCCCAAAATTTGGGGTTGGTTTGGAGCAAAATCAACTCCAAGGAATCTGAATGGGACATAGGAGCTTTGCGAGATCTGGAGAGAGAAAATTCCAGGGAGAGCTCAGAGCCCCTGGCAAGGCCTGAAGGGGCTCCAGGAGAGCTGGAGAGGGACTGGGGACAAGGGATGGAGGGACAGGACACAGGGAATGGCTTCCACTGCCAGAGGGCAGGGATGGATGGGAGATTGGGAATTGGGAATTCCTGACTGGGAGGTGGGGAGGGGCTGGGCTGGAATTCCCAGAGCAGCTCTGGCTGCCCCTGGATCCCTGGAGTGTCCAAGGCCAGGTTGGACACTGGGGCCTGGAGCAGCCTGGAATAGTGGGAGTGTCCTGTCCATGGCAGGTGGTGAAATTAAATGACCTCTAACTCTCTTCCAATCCAATCCGAACCAATCCAATCTGAACCAATTCAACCCAATCCAATCCATTCCAATCCAATCCAACCCAACCCAATCCAATCCAATCCAATCCATCCAACCCAATCCAATCCAATCCAATCCAATCCAATCCAATCCAATCCAATCCAATCCAATCCAATCCAATCCAATCCAATCCAATCCAATCCAATCCAATCCAATCCAATCCAATCCAATCCAATCCAATCCAATCCAATCCAATCCAATCCAATCCAATCCAATCCATCCAATCCATCCAACCCAATCCAATCCAATCCAACCCAATCCAATCCAACCCAACCCAATCCAGTCCAGTGCAATCCAGTCCAATCCAATCCAACCCAGTCCAGTCCAGTCCAGTCCAACCCAACCCAACCCAATCCAACCCAATCCAATCCCGTCCAGTCCAATCCAACCCAATCCAACCCAATCCAATCTAGTCCAATCCAATCCAGTCCAATCCAACCCAATCCAATCCAACCCAACCCATTCCACGATTCCATGAAAGGTCTGAAGCCTCCTGGCTCACATCAGAACGGATACGATTCCAAAGCCGTTCCAGGATGGTTTGGGCAGCCCTTAGAAACGGTTCCTTCTCCTTCCTTCCACTGGAAAGGGCTGGAGGAGTCCAGGTGGGTCCTTTGGCAGAGCTGCCATTGGAGGGATCCCACTTGGTGACCTGGCTTGGGACGTGGATGTGGAGGCCCAGGAAAAGCTGTGAGACCATGGAAGGGGAAATTTGAGATCCAGCTGGTCCAGGTCACTCCAGCCTGGCCTGACACAGTCTGACCTGGCCAGAGTGGAATGAGCCCCCTGAAGATGAATCAAGCCTGAGGGCTGACCTGCAACCTCTCAGACGGCTCCTTGGGTGTGTTTTGTGAAGAAAAAGTTTCAGTGAAAGCTGAAAATAACAAACAATACAGAAACAAAAAGCAAAAGCCCAGCACAGGTGTCAGGGAAGCCGCTGACACCTGGCTAAGACATCCCAAAAAGAGCTGAGCACCTCTGAGTTCGTTCTTAAGTATATATATATGTATATATATATATGTATATATATATAAGATCTTAATGATCAAGGAGGGACAATTTGACTTGCTGCCAATAGGAGCAGCCACAGTTTTTGGGAAACATCTCCAAAGCCCAACCAGTGCCCCTGTGCTGGCTCTGGGACAATGCCCATGAGAAGGGCACAGAACTTTCTGGCTTGGCTTCCTTCTCTGCTCAAAGGTAAACCAGAACTTTTTTCCTGAATAGAATCATTTGTCTGGTGTGGAAATGCATTCCTGCACTGGCCATTCCATAAAAAGCCACGGATGGAGTGGCCCAGGGCTTGGCGTTTGGGTAACAAAGGGAAGGAATCCGCTCCTCCACACCTGAAATGTAAACGGAAGGAATCCCTTGTGTGAGGAAATTCAGGAACAAATCCCTTGTGTGAGGAAAGTCACGGGCAATTGGCCAAAACAAATAAATGCAAAGTTGTGGCTTTTTTTTTCTCCCTACTTCTTAATGCTGTAGGAAGCAAGACAGGGATATATTCCCATTGCCATTTAGGGGGGAAATCTGAAGAATTTTATTTTTAGTTTCAATCTGGGAGAGGCTTCAAGTTAGGGAGTACTGGTTTGGAATATCCTAAGCCACACAAGGCCTCTAAATAAAATTACTTAAATTACTTAATTTTTGTCATTTTGGTCCTAAGAAGGAATTTATTTCCATAGGTCCTGTACAGATCCCGAGATCTTTTGCTGCTCTTCCTTCCAAGCTCCCACACCAATATTTATATTCTGATATAAATTCTGATGTCTGGGTGGGATTTCTGCTCCTACCACTTAAAGATCAAGAGAAAAAGCTCCGGTGAAGCTTCCACATGCACAGACATGTTGGATTTGGCTTCATGCCTCAGCAGAAGAGTTTTTGCAGAATTCTCCTTTCCTATAGACTCAGGCAGAGAACTCCAATCCCAGAGGTGCCAGAGCTGCATCCTACAAGTTTTCCTTGGAGGCTTCTCAGTCTCGACCAGACAAATTTCTCACTGTGTGAGAACCGATGAAACTCCGGCCAAATGTGGGAAGTTACACCGCAATCCTTGGATTAAAAGGAGCTGGATTTTAGGGGTGCACTGATGAACAAATGTCTTTGAAGGCTGATGGGGCTGTGAAGCCAAACATCACTCACCCGCTTGGTTTTGGCCAAAAAAATTCCTATTTTGGTGGAGAAGCACCAGCAGCTCTGTGCCAGTAACACGAGCCAAGGATTTGGCATCCCATTCCCACATCCCAGGGATTAATTTGGCTGCTGCTGGGGGGAAAGCAGGATCACAGACATGAAAGGATGAATCAGGAGCTCTGTGCCATGCCTGAAGGAGAAACTCACTGATGTGACAAGGGCTGAAGTTCTGCAGAGCTTTCCCTGAGGGAGAGAGAAGCTCTGGCTTTTTTCTCCCAAACTTTGACAGAAGGTTTTGGAAAAGAGAAGGTTTGGAGAAAGAGAAGGTCTAGCAGCAGGGACAGAGTCTGAGTGGAGTAAAAGGTGCCCAAGTGACTCCTTTCCTTCCCAGAATAAATAAGGATTTTTAAAATCATGGACAGGGAAAACTTCCAGTCTCCCAGGTTGCTCCAAACCCTGTCCAACCTGGCCTTGGACACTTCCAGGGATGGGGAATCCACCACTTTTTATTTGCACAGCAATCCCAGAATCCATGTGGGTGCCTGAGTTTGTTTGCCAGGAAGGAGAAGGAGGGATCAGGACAGGGGGTGAGGGAAGAAGGAGATGTGGGGAGATGGAATAACTTGCTAAAATTTACAGGATTCCTTGCCCACACTGCAGAATTCCTTCCCAAAACGTGGCCAAGTGGCCCAGGAGGGTGGGATGATTGAAAAGCAAGAGCGGGATGGTCTTTACATGGGGTTTTAATCTTTCCACAAAAACTCATAAAGCCTGAATGGCCCCCCTGAGGCCCGACTTTATTGCCAGGGATTCCCATCGTGTAGCTCACACATTAAAGCTCCTTGTGAGTCCAAGGAAAACAAATTCCTTCAGCCACCTCCTCGCTGCTGCCAGAAACCCCATTTCCCCAGAAATTCCCTTTTTTTTCACAGAATCATAGAATCACAGAATTTCTAGGTTGGAAGAGACCAACAGGATTGTTGAGTCCAACCCAGCCCCAACACCTCAACTCAACCCTGGCACCGAGTGCCACATCCAGGCTTTGTTTAAACACATCCAGGGATGGTGACTCCACCACCTCCCTGGGCAGACCATTCCAGTATTTTATCACTCTTTCCATAAAAAAACCTTTTTCCTGATATCTAACCTACATTTCCCTTGGTGCAGCCTGAGGCTGTGTCCTCTGGTTCTGTCAGTGCTGCCTGGAGAAAGAGCCCAAGCCCAGCTGAGCACAGGCACCTTTCAGGGAGCTGTGGAGAGTGATGAGGGCACCCCTGAGTCTCCTTTTCTCCAGGCTGAACAAGCCCAGCTCCCTCAGCCGTTCCTCACAGGGTTTGTGTTCCCAGCCCCTCACCAGCCTCGTGTCCCCTCTGTCCCTCCTGAATGTCCATCCTGAACTGAGAGGCCAGAGCTGGACACAGCACTGAGTGTCCATCCTGAACTGAGGGACAGAGCTGGACACAGCACTCAGTGTCCATCCTAAACTGAGGGGACAGAGCTGGACACAGCACTCAGTGTCCATCCTGAACTGGACACAGCACTGAGTGTCCATCCTGAACTGAGGGCTCAGAACTGGACACAGCACTCAGTGTCCATCCTGAACTGAGGGGCCAGAGCTGGACACAGCACTGTGTCCATCCTGAACTGAGGGGACACAACTGGACACAGCACTCAGTGTCCATCCTGAACTGAGGAGAAACAGCTGGACACAGCACTGAGTGTCCATCCTGAACTGAGGGACAGAGCTGGACACAGCACTCAGTGTCCATCCTGAACTGAGGGGCCCAGAATTGGACACAGCACTCCAGGTGTGCCCTCATCAGAGCTGAGTACAGGGGTGGAATGTCCTCCCTGCTCCTCCAGGCCAGGGCATTCCGTTTGCCAGGAGAGCCAGTGGCTCCACCAAAACTGAGAATGGGACTTGTGACCCCCTTCCTGCAGCCTGTATGGTTAATAATGATACATAACTTGTTATTCCTTAGGTAAACTCCCATTTTCTGATGTTTTTGAGTTCTTTGGATGCACACCTTCACAGAATTTTTTTATTTTCCCACTAAAACAGAATTATAAGGTTGGAAAAGTCCTCCATGATCATCCATTCCAAACGCCAACCAAATTCCACTGTGCCAAATAAACCACATCCCAAAGTGAAATTCTGATATTTCAGTCCCCTGCCCACTCCTCCTTCTTCCAGGATAAAGGAATTGTGGATATTTGGGATTAAGTTTTGTATTTCTTCTTCTTTTTTTTCTTTTTTTTTTTTTTTTATTTAATGATTGGAAAGGATGATTTGATTAAGGTGACCTCTAATTAAGTGAGCACCCAGCTGGGGCTGGGATATCTCCCACATGAAAAAGAACGAAGAAAGTTGGGATAAATTGTCCCTCAGTTCTTTGTGTGTCATTTTATACATTCCTGTCTTGTAGTAATAATAATAATAATATTAATAATGATACAAATAATACCAATAATAATAATAATAATACTATCAATAATAATAATAATACCAATAATAATAGTAGTAATACTAATAATAATAATAAGCTATAGTGATGTGAATATAAAAAAATCACATTCCAAGTACACTTTAAAAGGGTCTGGCAGCTTGGTGAGTCCCTGAACTTTTTTCTTACTGTAAAATCCATCTTTGCTGCTTGTCTGCAGATCCCAGGAAAATCTTCCTGCATGGTCAGGGACCACTGGGAATATTTGGGATCCTCCTCATTCTCATCCACGCCACACAGGTGGAATTATCAGTGGATAAACAGAACAGAGGTGGTTTTTACCAGCAGAAGTTTTTGATACCTGGAAGTCAAGATGGAAATTCGAGTGGTTGTTCTTATCAATAGATAAGATCTGCATTATCAGTGTGAGTGTTGGTGTTAATGTCCATGGAATGGTGGAATTCCAGAATGGTTTGGGTTGGGAGAAACCTTCAATCATCCCATTCCAGCCCTGCCATGGGCAGGGACACCTTCCACTGTCCCAGGCTGCTCCAGCCTGGCTTTGGACACTCCCAGGGATCCAGGGGCAGCCACAGCTCCTCTGGGAAATCCATCCCAGGGCCTCACCACATTCCCAGCTGGGAATTCCATCCCAAAATCCCACCTAACCCTGCCCTCCTACAGCCTAAGGTCGATTCCCCTTGTCCTGTCATTACAGAAATTTCCCCTTTCCTGTCCTTGGGAAAAGTTCCTCTCCAGCTTCCCTGTGAGGTGACAGCAGCTCCATTTGGGACACTGAGTCAAAGCCAGGAGTCCCTTGGAGCTCTAATCCAAGTCTGGATTCCCTTGGTAGCTGCAGACCCCAAGTGCCAGTGAGAAGCCTGAGGGATTCCCAGAAATCCATGGGATTTACATAAGTAAGGACTTTTGGGAGAAGGGGATTCCCAGACATCCACAGGACTTACTGAAAAAAGGATTTTTGGGAGAACAGGAATTCCCAGATATCCATAGGATTTCCACAAAAAGAGGACCCTTGGGAGAACAGGGGTTCTCAAACCTCCATGGGGCTTACAAGGGTCCCCACATATCCATAGGACTTACACAGAAAAGGATTTTTGGAGGATAGGGATTCCCAGATATCCATAGGACTTACACAAAAACAGACCCTTGGGAGAACAGGGATTCCCAGATATCCATAAGACTTACACAAAAAAGGGACCCTTGGGAGAACATGGATTCCCAGATATCCATAAGATTTAGACAAAAAAGGATTTTTGGAGAACAGGGGTTCCCAGACATCCATGGGACTTACACAGAAAAGGATTTCTGGGAGAAAGGGATTCCCTGGACATTCACGGGACTTACAGAACAAAGGACTTTGGGAGAAGGGGATTCCCAAACTTCCATGGACCTCACACAAGGGAGCCTTGGGAGAACAGAGGTTCCCACATATCCATAGGATTTACACAAAAAAGGATTTTTGGAGTATAGGGATTCCCAAACATCCATGGGACTTACACAAAAAGGATTTTTGAAGAATAGGGATTCCCAGATATCCATAGGATTTACACAAAAAAGGATTTTTGGAGAATAGGGATTCCCAGATACCCATAAGATTTACACAAAAAAAAGGAGCCTTGGGAAAACAGGGATTCCCAGACATCCATGGGACTTACACAGAAAAGGACCCTTGGGAGAACAGGGACTCCCAGACATCCATAGGATTTTCACAAAAAGGGACCCTTGGGAGAACAGGGATTCCCAAACCTCCATGGGACTTAGAGAACAAAGGCCCTTTGGGAGAAGGGGATTCCCAGATATCCATAGGATTTAAACAAAAAAAGGACCTTTGGGAGAACAGGGACTCCCAGAAATCCATGAGATTTACACAAAAAAGGATTTTTGGAGAACAGGGATTCCCAGATATCCATAAGACTTACACAGAAAAGGATTTTTGGAGAACAGGGATTCCCAGATATCCATAGGATTTATACAAAAAAGGATTTTTGGAGAACAGAGACTCCCAGATATCCACAGGATTCACACAAAAAAGGATTTTTGGAGAACAGGGATTCCCAGATATCCATAGGATTTCCACAAAAAAAGGACCCTTGGGAGAACAGGGACTCCCAGATATCCATTGGATTTACAGGAAAAGGGACCCTTGGGAGAAGAGGGACTCCCAGATATCCATTGGATTTACAGGAAAGGGACCCTTGGGAGAACAGGGATTCCCAATCCTCCATGGGACTCACAGGACAAAGGAATTTTGGGCAGACTGGAGCAGCAGCTGAAGGCCAGGTGAAACCCCCCAGGCCATCCACATGCAAATCCCAAAATTCCGCTTTCTTTACCTCCTAGCCCCGAATTCCTGGCTTCAGCTGGAGCTAATCCTACCCCATATGAAGCATAAAAACCCCACAATCCTTCCAAGTATTCCTGATCCCATCAGGATCTATTCTTAGCCTGGCCTTTGAGCCAATTGCTCTGGTTTTATTCAGGTTTATTGATAATCCGAGCCCCCTGTGAGCAAAACAAATTCAACTCGAATTTGCAACGTGCAAAGGTCATCTCCAACCTGGACTTGATAAATCCACGTTTTAGGGTAGGCACATTCCGAATATTATAAGGGAAGGAAGGAGAAAATAGGAGAAGGAAGGAGAAAATAGGATAAGGAAGAGAAATGAGCCAGTGGAGCTCAGGGAAGTGGGTGGAGGGAGGCCAAATCCATTTCCTTGGGAATGTCAGGCCAAGGATGGGGTGGAAGGGCAGCCTGGAAAAGTGAAGAGAGGATCCCTGGTAAAGGGACAACATTCCACAATATCCCTGGTAAGGGATGTGAGGAAATCCAGCCAGCCCAGGGAATGTGGGCAAAAGGCTTTCAAAGCTGCTGGTTTGGAACAGGGAAGAGCAGGAAGAAGAGAGGAGTCGTATGAGGGTTAAATAATAGTGGGGATTTCTGGGATTAAAAAATAACATTCAGAGTTCTTGCATTCAGGGGAAAAAAAACCCAAAATACCAGGCAGGGATTGGTGAAATGAAGAGCAATAAATTGCCCCAAAAATCAATTAAAATGGTCAAATCATTCAAGTTTCTGTTCCCTTTCATTTTCGTGTCAAAATTATCAATTCCACTCACAGTCCCTTGGGAATAGTTTTCATTATTCATTTGTCAACCCAAACTAAATGAAGGAAAGAACGTGCCTGGGACTGGGGAATCTGATTTGACAGCCACAACCTCAGACCCACAAAACTCAGTTTCATTCATTGAGGAAATCTCAGATTTGATGAAATTTGATGAAAAAACCCTTAATTATCTGTTTATTATTTGAAGAATGGGCTCTCAGTAGGAGGAAGAAAAGTGCAAGTGTTTTCCCTCTGGGATTGATGCCTCTCCCTGTCAGTGACCAGACTTTTTTTTTTTAGAAGTCCAGGGAAAAACAAACAGAAGGGAAACCTGATACCACTTCCCTAATCTGGAGACAGCAGCGCCAAAAGAAAATAAACCAAGCTCCCTGCCCACTGAGGATGGGAAAAGAGACCTTGGCCTTCAGCTTCAATCAGGGAAAATCCGTTTGGAAATTGGGAGTGGAGGATGGAATTTTTTTAATGAGAAAAGCAATGAAAGAGTGGAGTGGATGGTCAGGAGCTGTCTGTGGGTGTTTATTGATTCACCAGTGTTAATTGAGCTGTTTCTGCTCAGGAAACAAAGAAAATCTCAGATTCCCCCTGATTCCTGTTTCCTGGGATGTTTTAATTTGCATTTTAACCCTCAGGAAGATCAGGAGAGCAAACTCTGCCTCAAGTTGATCCCCTGCTGGAGGCCACAGACAGCAGCTGTCAAAGAGCCACCACCAAATAAAGATCTTTGCAACTGAAATTCCTGGGAAACTTCCAGAGCTCGGGAGCTTGGAGGGCTTTCCGAAGGATTTGGAAGTGACCTGGAAAGAAATTGCCACTTAATTTAGGAGGATGACATCATTAATGAGAGAATGTGTAACAAAAGGCAGGAGGAGGCTGTTGCAAAACCTCCTGGCCTTAAACTGAGTAGGTATGTTGGAAATGATACAATTTTCTAATTAAATTTTGGGGTTTTTAAATTAATCATAACCAGGTTATTAATTAGAAGCAATGTGTTAGTCTTAAATCACTTTTAGCCATATAGCTGAGTGTTTTACAGGGATTTTATTGTGAAAATCACCGAAAATTTCAATTTTTCCAGACAAACTCTGAGGTGCTTTAATGAGCAAGGTCTGGGAGAGGGAAATGGATTGTGGAATTGGATACAAGGAGTGCAGAACTTATGGAGCACAAGAACATTTTGCAGGAAGCAGGAGATAAAGGAGAAGGTAAAAAACCTCAATATATTTGTGTCCCTGTCAGAGGAAAAAAAATCCTACAAAGATTAAAATGATGGATTAATTCACATGAACAGCAAGAAATCAACAACCAATAAAGGACAGAATAATAATTAATTAATTAAAGTGAATTATGTAATTTAGAGCCAATGAACATTAATTGCTTTGCTAAAAAGGCAGAAATAGGTGAAAAAGTTTTGTGTCGGAGTCCATGTGGAGGCTGGAATTTTGTTGGCCACACAGACAGGATTTCACAACTCGTGGAAAAGCAACTTTGTCCTGTCCCTGCCCTTGCTGTGACCACAAACAGCTTCAGCTCAGGACAAACAAAAACACCTCGGGTGACATCACATCCTCTGAAACTGGAGAGATCTGTGGAACAACAGGAGCTGAAGGAAAAAAGGAAGAGGCTGCAGTAAAAAGGAAAAACTGGTAAGAACCAGGCTGCAATAATTAGGAAAAACTGGGAAGCACCAGGCTGCAATAATTAGGAAAAACTGGGAACCATCATCTCCAAGAGGATGCTGGGGTGTAAAATGAGGCAAAAATCAGAACTGGACCCAATGTGAGAGAGGAAAAAAGCAGTAGAAAAAGTGGGAGCAGGAGCAGAGATGGCCTGGGGAGGTGGGAAGGGGTTTGGGGACAGGGAATGATGACAGTGATGTCAGCATGGGTCACACCTCCAGCAGGAGTCACAAAGCCATTCCAGCCTTGGAATAATGTGGGGTCCTCCAAATGTGCTCAGAGCTGAGCCAGGCTGAGGGGTTTTCAAAGAAAGGAGCCCAAACATCAATGTTCCCAATGCTCTAAATGATCCTGGAACCAGAGTATGGCTTGGGTTGGGTGGGGTTGGGTTGGGATGGGTTGGGTTGGGTTGGTTTGGGTTGGGTTAGGTTGAGTTGGGTTAGGTTGGTTTTGTTGGGATGGGTTGGCTGGGTTGGGTTGAGTTGAGTTTGGTTGGGTTGAGTGGGGTTGGGTTGAGTGGGGTTGGGTTGGGTTGGTTTGGGTTGGGATGGGTTGGTTTGGGTTGGGTTGGTTGAGTTGGGTTGGGTTGGTTTTGTTGGGATGGGTTGGGCTGGGTTGGGTTGAGTTGAGTTTGGTTGGGTTGAGTGGGGTTGGGTTGAGTGGGGTTGGGTTGAGTTGGGTTGGGTTGGGTTGGTTTGGGTTGGGATGGGTTGAGTGGGGTTGGTTTTGGGTTGGGTTGGTTGGGAGGATCTTTGAAGGTCACCCAGTCCAGCTCCCCTGTAGGGAGCAGGGACATCTTTGATGGATCAGATGGCTCAGCCCAGTTCATCCCGGAATATTCCCATCCATCCCTGAAGGTCACTCTGTGCTCACTTCCAAGGTGTCCTTCACCACCTCCTGGGATGAGGGGACGAGTCAGGTGTGCTTCCAGCAGTCAGATCCTGCTGATGGAGGTGATGGTGACCAGATTTGGGTGTCTTGAGGAATGAGTGAGCTGAGTCTGGGCTCAGGGGTTTTGAGATATTTTTCTATATTTGTTTGCAGGATATGGAATTGCCTCTGGCCAGTTTGGAGCCTCTGTCCCAGCTGTGCCATCCATCCCAGCTGTGCCAATTCCCAGCTCCTTGTGTTCTCCCACCCTCCTCCCTTCCAGGGGAGTGTGAGGAGCTCCAAAGTTCTTGTCTTGGTGCCAGCACTGCAGCCACCAAACCATCGTTATTCTCACCCTAAATCCAAAGCGTGGCACCAGAAAAATTTCTATGAAGAAAATGAGCTCTCGCAGTCAAAGCCAGGACACAAAGAGACAATTTTTGTTACCTTCAGATGGGATCTGCTTCATGCCTCTGATGCCTTCAGTTTTATTTCCTGTATTCCATGCTCTGCACTGCCCAGGGCTGCAGCTCTGAGCTCACAGTCAGTGTCACTCAGCTCTCTGCACACAGCACGGACACAAAACAAATCCTTCTCCTGCTGCACACCAAGGACAACTGGCACAAGTTTTCAGGCCCCAAAGCACAAACAACGGGGGCTGCAGGGAGAGAACAAGAAGGGTGGGACTGCATCAGCTGGAGCTGGGATTGGACAATGAAACCCCAATGTGCAAATGGACCCAAACTGATCCAAGTGGGAGACCTGGTGACCGTTTGTCCATTTTGTGTCCATTTTGTGCCCATTTTGTGTCCATTTTGGGCCCACCTTGGGTGTAGCCCTGGCCAGGCTCTTGTCCTGCCCAAGGTGGATCCTTCAAGGCCTTTCAATAAATATCTACTTTATTCTCTAGCTCTGTCCAGTCTCTGTTCCAGTTCAGCCTTCCCAAGGCATCACCTTGGAGATGTTTCAGGATCTCATGGCCAGAACTCAGTGTGGATAAACCAGGCACAACCATGGCTTAATAAAGCCTGGCTTATCTCAGGCTCCAGCTGCCAGCCAGAGAATTTTGTGTCTTTCCAAAAAGCCTGGATATTCCTGTACCTTTTCATTTTCTTTCCCCCCCATTCCCACAAAAGCACCCTGGGAGATTCCCAGGGGATTTTGGTAACTGCAGACCTTGCTGTGTCTGTTTGAAACCAGAGCTGGCAAAGATTGAGGCAGAGAACTTCTTGAGGTCATCCAGACGTGGCTTTCTCCTCATGTTCCAAAGGGTCCAGCAGTGGGAAAGGATTTAATCTGGCCTTGAAATTCTTGCCTTTATTCAGTTATAAAATTAGGGGGCCCTGGGGAGTTGATTTTCTTCCATTTAATCAGAAATATTTCTTCCTGGGTCTGTGAAGATATTTCTGTGGGTGAATGGTTCCACCTCACACAGAAATATTTTCATTTTTAATACACAAAGCCTTGAACTTCAGGAGGGGAGAGAGAAATCAAGTGGGACCAACCAAAAAATGAACATTTAAATTAGATTGATAATATAAAAGAAGGGACAAGGAAAGAGGAGAACCTCAGGTGATTGCAACATGAAAGAATTTGGTTCATCAGATTTGGTTTATCAAATTTGGTCCATCAAATTCATCAAAGATTTGGTCATCAACATTGGTAAAGTGAAGTGGGGGAAATTATGGGAATATTTTTCACTCCTTGTTCACATTTATGGACTGATAAAATAATAGGAAGAAAAGCTGAAAAGGATTTCTGGGTCTCATCTGATCCATCCCTTTTCACCTTTGGCCTTGAAGAGGAAATTGTACGTTTGTCCCAATTGACCAGCAGAAGAAATAAAATTTTAATGCTTTATGAAGTGTGAAAACTCAAAGTCACCACACCCAGGTTGCCACAAACCTTAAGCAGCATCCCAGAAATTGTGGCTTTGATTTCAGTATTTTAGCCATATTATTTGATAATTTTCTTTTCTTTCTGATTTGGAGCCTTTGACAAAAAAAACTTTCAAGCCTTTATGCAACACCTGAATCTTATAATACGTCTTAAAAAAATAATAATTCTAGGAAGAGAATTGAATGAAAAAATATCAATTATCCTTTGAGTTTTCCCATGTTTGGATGAGTTTAAAAGGATATCAAGGGAGGAAAATGCAATATAAGCCCCTCCTAGATAGGCACAGAAAAAGGAACGAGGCGTGGGGAGATGAAAAATGACAGAAGGAAAAACCAGGGCTGACGATTAGGAGATATTTCCTGAAAACCACAGCCACCAGATGACTGCGCCTTTCCCAAGGGAAAGGGTGGGAAATCTCTTCCTTTTGGCTTTTTTAAAGCCCTGAGGGACAATTCCACAGAACCCACGAGCGTTGTCAGTGCCAACTCAGGTTATCGCCTCTGCCCTGGGAATTATTGGCCCAGACCGTGTTTGGCGTCGAATTTTTGTGTTTTAACAACAGTTTTCCCAGCTTGCGTAAGAGCATTTCAGCAGCTCCAGCCACCTAATCCTCCAAAGGTATTTTTCTAAGTGTTTGGCTATTAAAATCCACCAGGTAAAATTCTGGCTGGAAGAAATAAAGACTCCAGTGCAGCAGATCCTTTGCTGGGGCAGTGCTCTGGCACTTCCACCTGCTTTAATGCCAGTGATAATGACAGTAAAAATCACTTCACCATTTAATTTTTCAATCATTTTATCTCCCTGAGAGAAACTGAGGGTTATTAAGACACCAAACCTCACCTAAATGCCTCGTCCAGCCTGCATTTTGCATTTTATTCATATTTTCTCTTTCCAAACCTCTTCTTCCCTTTCCCTGGGAAATGCCACGCTTCTCTGGAGAAAATAAAAGGCTTTTGATTAAATGCAAACCTTGTGGATTTTCACTTGTGCTGCGTAAGAATTTGCCCGTCATTATGAAGTGGAATTAAATATTTTACAAGGTAGAAGAAGTTAATATTTTTCGGATGGTGAGCAACAAATGTGCCCTGCACCAGGTTAGTGGGCTGGGAGTGCTCTTAAAAAGCTCTGCTGATTTTCAATTAAATTCCTGGCCTTAATTTCTTTTCTGACTCGCTTTTCTTCACAACTTTGGGAATCCAGTGGGAATCCCATCCAGGTGGTGGCCACGCTGTCCTTGGAGTCACAAATTTCCCTAATTAGAAATATTCCCTGCATCCAACACTTTACAGAGGGAGTTTTATCTTCTTTGAGACATTTATAAATTCAGAGTACTGCTTTTTAAAAATATTTTATATTTAAAATCCAGTATTTAATTAAGAAATGGGAAGATTTAAGAGAGTTTCATCTATGTTGAAGCCCGTGATTCTCTATGTATATATTTGAGGCTGTTTGGCCAAATTTTGGGCAAAAAAAATTGGAAAATAAAGGCTGGAACTAAAACCTCCTTCTTTTGAGGAGGACCTGGAAAAATCTGCTCTCAGGATTTATTCTTCCCCTGCATGTGCTCCTCCATCCTGACCCAGACTCAAAGGTTGGTTTGCCCTGACCTGACCTCCCAGGCTAAACCCAGGGGCCCTGCCCTGGTTTCAGTCTTGATTTTGGTGGGTTTGGGTGGATTTTGGTAGATTTTGGAGGATTTTGGTGGATTTTGGTGGTTGTTGGCAGATTTTGGTGGGTTTTCGTGGGTTTTGATGTTTTTTGGTGGATTTTGATGAGTTTTGGTGAGTTTTGGTAGATTTTGGTGGGTTTTGGTATGTTTTGGCGGATTTTGGTGTGTTTTGGTGGATTTTGGTGGACTTTGGTGGGTCTTGATGGATTTTGGTGGATTCTGGCAGATTTTGGTGGATTTTGGTGGACTTTGCTGGGTTTTGGTGGATTTTGATGGGTTTTGGTGGGTTTTAATGGGGTTTCGTGGTTTTTGGTGGGGTTTGGTGGGTTTTGGTGAGGTTTGGTGGATTTTGTTGGATTTCTTTAGATTTTGGTGGGGTTTGGTGGGTTCTGGTGGATTTTGGTGGGTTTTGGTGGGTTTTGGTGTATTCCTCAATTTGAATATTTTCCTCTGGATGAGGCACTAAAAAGTTCATTCCTGGCTGCCAGTGACAGCAAAGAGAATCATAAAATCATAGAAAAGTTGAATTATAAGGGACTTTAGTAATCATAGTAAAAAATGAATTATTAGGGACTTTAATGATCAGCTAAATCTTGTTAAACTTTGTAACAATGCATTGGAGCTGGCAAAAAAAAAAAAAGTGATTTATTATCTATCAGCTCTTCCTCTGAAGAAATGTTATCTTATCTCTCATTCAACACTTCTACCCGTGCAGTTAATTAGCCCTGCCTCCTAATTAGCCCTTTAATCTCATCCATCAGAAAGTTCCAGTCGAAATTTATCAGCTGGATGTTGGGTAACAGAGATGAAATCCTAATTTTCAGTTTCCTGCCACCCAAAAATAGGTGGGAGATACCCAGAGAAAAAGTCTGGGTGTCCAGAGGGGCCTTGCTAAGGGTTCAACTGGACACCTCTTGTTCAAAGGTCACAAAAACGTCCTGAACGGAGCAGAATTCTGTTGGTCACGGAATTCCATCCAAGATTTCTAACAGTTTTTTAAGCTCCTGGTAAATTTTATCCTGTCCTGCAGTGTGTTTTGCTTCATTTCAAGCTCTGTAAGGACTCTGTTAGTAGATTTTAAATATCTTGAGTAATTAACGACCCTGACTCGGTCTCTCCTGCTCATTTTTGTTGATGGTTCTGCTTCCCAGAGGATTCCCAAAACTGTGCTGGGTGTAAATGGGATTTATCCCATCAGGAGTGGAAGGATTTTGCCATAATCCACAGTTTTCACCCCATTTTCTCTGCAGCTCTGGCCAACCTTGGAATTTTCATGAATTCCCATTTTTAGCATCAGTTTTATCCATCCACTGGTTCAACCTCATTTCTCCTAAAACTGAAGTGATGTTTGGTTTATAAACTTTAGAAGGAATATTTTAGGGTATTCCACAATGTCAGGAAATTAAAATTACTTTGTCTTTAGGATGTTTGAAGGATGAGGCAAAACAGGATCCAGATATTTTGCTGATAAAAGAGAATAGAGTTCCCTCAAAATGGAGGGCAGGGAAGTGAAAAAGTGGCAACAATTTAGAAATATTTATTTCAGGAATTAAGTTTAAAAACTCTGAACCTCCCCATTGCAGCTAAAGGAAAGTTCATGTTCACAGGTATGGAAAATAGAGATTTACCCTGCTGTAAAACTAAGAACAAGGAAAAAAAGGAGACTTTTTACTCCTCAAATGTAATTTTATTCCCTATGGATTTGTGGTTTGGGGAGATTTTTTTTAGCACCTCAGAACAAATATAAAAATTGTTCTTACTTCACACTTAGAACTTGGTTCTGCTATCCTTTGAATTATCTCCTTGCCACGAAAGACATCCAAATCCAACTTTAACCAGTCAGAAAAACCCCGAATCTGGAAATTAATAGAGCCGGGAGCCCCTGTGGGACATCCCCCTCTTACCTAAATATCATTATCTGTTATTTATGGCCCCTCAGAACCTGCAAGGCCTCAGGGAGATCTTGGCCGTGTTTATCCTACACGCTCCGCGTGTTGTTTTTCAAATCCTGTCATGTCCCATATAATTGTAAGTTGTCTCCTGAGAATCCAGCCTCTGTTTTCATACAATTTCCCATTATTTTTGCTCGGGGTAATGCACTGATACCTTTTTATTTTTCCTTTCCAAACTAACAGCATAAACAAAATAAACCCTGCCTTGCGCAGCGCTTTGTTGGCATCTTCTCCCGAAGTCACACTAGGAATAAATTCATTTTTCAGGCCAGGATAAAGCTGTTTGTAGAGAAAGGAGTCAGCACTTTGTATTTTATGCTTCATGAATGTTTTTCTGCTGGAATTTGGGACAGCTCTGATCCAAGAGTTGTTCTTTTTAAAGGTTGGGATTCAGTTTTTCACCTCAGGCAGGAGGGTCTGGCTCGGGACATTTTTCTTGTGTCATTATCGAGGTCTCCTCTTGGATTCAGGTTGGAGATTAGGAAAAATTTCTTCCCTGAAAAAAAAAAAAAAAAGCCAGGAAAGTGGTGGAATCACAATTCCTGGAGTGTCCAAAATCCAAGTGGATGTGACAGTTCACACCACGGGTTCCTGGACACGAGATTTGGTCAAAGGTTGGATTTGGTGACTTTGTGCATTTTTCCAACCTTATTTATCCTACAATTCTACCATTCCACTTCCCAGGTCATAATTCCATCCTCCAAAATATCCTCCAGACCATCTTCCCTCAAACTACATTAAATTTTCAGGAAAATCTCCCAAATCACACGCAGGGAGTGATCCCACCCTGCTGCAGCCACCCACACTCATTCAGCTGGATGATTTTCCAACTGCACTGATCAAACCTCGTGGAGACCACAAATTATCAATAATAACTTGGAATTAATTGCCACAAATTCCTGCTCATCAGGAAGCCCTGATGTGCACAGAGATAATTCTTGCCATCCTGATCTGCCAAGAAAATCCCAAATCCCCTCTGTTGGAGCTGCCCTGCTCCGATCCCACGTAGGAATTTACAAGCAGGAGTAGAGTGAGATGAATTTCACACCAACTGAATAAGCTGTAGTCAGATTTAATAAAAACTCTCTTAATTATGTGTTTTATTTTGGCTTCCAGTGGCTCCCTGCAGACATCTGGGCCAGCTCCTCATCTGGTGTAAATGAATAATCCTGCACTGGTTGCAATTAGAGGCTGAATTGTTTAGGACAGCTGAAATTCAGGCTCTAAATAAAAATATTTCTGCTTCAGCTGAGGTGAGAAAATGAGAAAATTCCGTGCTTGGTTCTCTTTCTAAAATTAAGTAGGGTTTTAAATTTCTGTTGTTTTGTACAGAAATCAGTCCCTGTGCTTGGAATAAATCAAAAATTGTTGGAAGGGTTTAAAGATGGCAGATGGATTTTGGGAAAATCTCCTTTTAAATTAGGAAAATTTCTTTTCTAAAATACTGTTCTTCTCTCTTCATGACTGAGTTATAATTAGTGGAACTTCTAAAACTTGAAAATTGATAAGGAAAGATGGGAAGGAAAAAATTACCCCAAACCCTCAATTTGTAAGGAAAAAATGCCCTGTTCCTGCAAGAAACAAAACAAAAAATCCCTTTATAATGATATTGGTGTGGGAACACAATTCCATCTGTCTTCCTGGTTCTCCTCACATTTATTCAGAACTGCATTCCTCAGAATTTTGGAGAAGACTGGGAATAAGGCACAGGTGAGATTCCTGTTCAAGGTTTCCCAGGAAACCTGGAGCTGGAATTTGAACTGATCCTGATGCCTTGGGAAGGCTGAGCTGGAACAGATACTGGGGAGAGCTGGAGAATAAAGCAGAGATTTATTGAAAGGCCTTCAAGGATCCACCTTGGGCAGGACAAGAGCCTGGCCAGTATAGGATTTCTTTCCTCCTATCTCTCTGAGGGTGCAGAGAAATGGCTTTAATTATTAAACGAGGTGGCTCTTCAGATGTGTTTTGTAAAAGCAAAAGGTTTAATCAATGCAAAAATAATAAACTCTACGGAAATAAAAAAAAAAAGCTGAGCACGGGTGCTTGAGAAGCTTCTTCACCTTGCTAAGACACCCTAAAAAGCTCCTTGGTTCCTTTGTGCTGCTTCTTTAGTACCTGATGGTTCAGGTGGGCTTTTTGGCCCAATGAAATCAGCAATAGGTTTTGGCTTACACTTTCCAAACCCAAGTGATGCCTCTGTGCTGGCACTGAGCCAGTGACAGTCAGAACAACAAAGAACTTTCTGGGGTCTTTACTTTATAAGAAGTACAAGGGGTGAGTCCCAAATCTTTCCTTATACAGAAACACTTACTCAGGTGCGGGGTGCATTCCTACAGGCCAGGGCTATACCAAAAGTGGTCACAAAATGGACACAAAAGGGACACAAAATGGACAAATGGTCACCAGGTCTCACACTTTGATCACTTTGGGGCCATTTGCACATTGGGGTTTCATTTTCCAATCCCAGCTCCAGCTGATGCAGTCCCACCCTTCTTGTTCTCTCCCTGCAGCCCCCGTTGTTTGTGCTTTGGGGCCTGAAAACTTGTGCCAGTTGTCCTTGGTGTGCAGCAGGAGAAGGATTTGTTTTGTGTCCGTGCTGTGTGCAGAGAGCTGAGTGACACTGACTGTGAGTTCAGAGCTGCAGCCCTGGGCAGCACAGGGCCTGAAATACAGGGAAATAAAACTTAAGGCATCAGTCCAGCCACTCCTGCTCCAGCCCCTAAAGCACCCACAGCAGCTGCTGGACTTGGCTGTGGAGCTGTGGGAATTAGCCTGGAAAAGAAGGGAGGGAGAAGGAAGCAGTAAGGGGCAGGGAAATGAGGGAAAATACAGATCCATGATGATATTTTGTTTTTCAGCTGAGGGACAGGCCTGCAGCTCACAGAACAATCATTAAAAGGCAGCCAAGGTTGGGGCTGTCAGGAGCTGTGGTCTCTCCTGGAATCAGAGCCAGGACACAATGCTGGCACAGGGATTTATTGTTTCCTGAGCTCGCTGGGCTTGATGTCATTAAAGTGTCACCGGAACCAGCGTGGCAGCTCTGTGTCATTAAGTGGTAGCTCTGCATTTATGAGAAGGGTGCAGAGAAAATTTAGGATTTTGAGGGGCTTAGACACTCGGGGTGATTTGACAGCTCCCCTCTCCTCAGCCTCACACTGCTGAGCCTAATCTTTGCTGAAGGACTGGCGTGAGATCCCTGTTTCCTGAGGGGAGATAATCCACTGGCGTCACCAGGATGGGAGACAGCGTTCCCGGAATGAGCAGGCATGGGAGGTGTTGCCTTGGAACCCAAAAGGAGCCCATCCCTTCCAGCACCCTACCTCTGAGTGGAACAGATGGGCTGCTCCTCAGGGCACTCACAGCACGGCTCTGGGAAACACTCGGAGGCAGGATTGAGGTTTTCAGAGGCCAGGACAAAATAATAATTAATAAGTGTCAATAATTCTTGAGAAAGTGGATCCCAGAGGATAATGAGTGATCGGTGTGTGGGTGATGTGTGGGAAGAAATTAGAGGTCACAGGTAGAATAAATCTCACCTAAATTTTAGTTAGATCTTAAAACATCAGAGCACCTTGGACTCTCCTTTGCAATCACTTCAAAACTCAGTAATTCATTTTATTCCAAGGTAGGCATCTAAAAAAGCCTGGGTCATTTGGCTTTTCTCTTTTTCCTCATGGCTGTAAATGATAATCACCAGGAAATTCATGATCTTCTAAAGATTGAATGATGAGCTCCCTCCTACCTCTTCTTGCCCTTGAATCCAGCAAAATTTGGATTCAAATATGGTTTGTTGGGCTAGGCCTTGTTGTGGAGGTGGATAGGGATTCTCTGGCCCCCAGGGAAAGGATTGGTGCCCAAGGGGTGACAAACCCCCTCCTTTGCCTGTGCTGAAGGGGCAGAAAAGGTGAATTGCAGCTGACCCACTTCCACTTCTTTTAGGCACAGCTGGAATCGCCCTGGAAGAGGAATTGTATCCTGGCCTGCCCTAACTCTGCCCTGGGCCACCACCCAGCACCCCTGCACATCTCCAAACCCTGGATTTTGTCTCCAAATCCTGCAGCCACAGCTGCAACCTGAGTTTGGAGAGCCCTGAGGGGGCTCTGCCTCCAAGGAAGTGACACCATCAGCAATTTTGTGGGGGAGCAGGGGCTGTCTGAGCTTGAGGAGAGACCCAGCAACCCTCAGAGTGCAATGACTTTTAGCCCGGGGACACAGTAGGTGTGTTCCAAAGGCCACTGATGTCAGCAGGAAAAGACTTTTTGATTTCCCTGAGCTTTGGATGAGGCCCAGGAGGAGCAGCGAGCAAAGTCAGGGCCGGTCTTTCTCACACGGCTGAAGCTGAAGCCTCGAAATCTCTGGTATTTGCTGAGTGTGGCTCAGGAAGGTGGCTGAGCTTTCCTTTCCTCTCAAACTGTTTGTCTTGCTTTGTGGCCTAAAGCAATAGAGCAATTCCATGACAAAATTCAGGCCTGGAGAAGCTTACACAGCAAAAATCACCAATAGACAACTTCCAAAGGCTCCTCCAAGCTTAAGAATTTAATTTCTATTGCCTGGCTTAATTCAGGCCATGCCATTCATTTATTTGAAATGCTCTGATCAGGCTGGGCTGGGTGGGATTTTGATTGTTTTTCTTATCAGCACCTCGAAGCCTGTATTTATCCTGAGGAAACCTGCAGTGGTCACAGGGTCAGAACCCTCAGGGCAGGATCTGGGCATTTATTGTGGATTCCTGAGGGTGGGAATACCAGAAAGGACAGCCCCAGGGATCCCCTTGGTGTAGGGATGTTGGGTTTAGAGCTGGTTGTGCTTTGCCCTTAAGGAACTGTGAGTTTGGTGCCTTGAGTTTTATTTCCCTGTATTCCAGGCTCTGTGCTGCCCAGGGCTGCAGCTCTGAGCTCACAGTCAATGTCACTCAGCTCTCTGCACACAGCACGGACACAAAACAAATCCTTCTCCTGCTGCACACCAAGGACAACTGGCACAAGTTTTCAGGCCCCAAAGCACAAACAACGGGGGCTGCAGGGAGAGAACAAGAAGGGTGGGACTGCATCAGCTGGAGCTGGGATTGGACAATGAAACCCCAATGTGCAAATGGACCCAAACTGATCAAAGTGTGAGACCTGGTGCCCGTTTGTCCATTTTGTGTCCATTTTGTGTCCATTTTGTGACCATTTTGTATCCATTTTGTGAGCATTTGGGGTCCACTTTGTGACCATTTTGAGTCCACCTTGGGTGTAGCCCTGGCCAGGCTCTTGTCCTGCCCAAGGTGGATCCTTGAGGGCCTTTCAATAAATCTCTGCTTTATTCTCCAGCTCTGTCCAGTCTCTGCTCCACCTCAGCCTTCCCAAGGCACCAAGTTAATATCCTGCCTATCTCATATTCCCAGCAAATTTTCCAATTTCCACCTCAGCCCAGAGCTGAACTTCTCAACAGACCCATTAATCCCATTGGAGAGATGTTGGATGGGGAGAAACATCCCTATTCATTTATTAACCACCCAAATTTTGGGATCCTGTGTGAAGGACCACTTTGGTTGAACTGAGTGCGCTTCTGCCAGGAGCCACCAGTGCTGCCTAAAGTTGTTTTTCCTTCTTTTAGGACTGGCTGGAGTAATTCCTGAGGGATGCTGTGACCTTCTCCACTGTTACCTTGGCTGGGAGTCCTCTGGAATGAGGACTTGGAAGCTCCCATGGAACCAGAAAGAATGGAGAGGAGATAACTGGGACAGCATGGAACTGGTCCCACTGGTGAGTGACACCAACACCCAAATTCAGAAGAGTATTTGGAGTCCCAGGAAGCTCAGTCTGGAAATAAAGATCCCTGGATTCACTGTGGATCCCAATTGAAACCACAGTCCTGTTTTGAGTCGTGGCAAGTGCAGGGAATGCTCAGCACAACAGGGAGGAGAAGAAATTCTTCTGCCTAGCTGGATCCAGAGCAGAATCAATAAAAGGGTTTGAACATTGTCCTGGACTCTGCCCTCTCTGTGTATCCTCAACAGGACGTGGAAAACCAGAGTCCTGGTCACACTGAGAGCAGAAAAGGTTAAATCAGAGGATCCTAAATAGCTTTGGGTTGGAGGGAACTTAAAGATCATCTCATTCCAACCCTGCCACACCTTCCACTGTCCCTCCAAGGCTCCAGCCTGGACTTGGACACTTCCAGGGATCCAGGGGCAGCCACAGCTTCTCTGGGAAAACTCTTCCAAGGTGACCATGGGTCTGCTGACCCAACAAGAACTGCCAAAATATGCCCAGAAAGGGGCAAGCTGAGCGCCCCAGGAGGTAAAGGATGGTCACCTCTCATTTTGTGACCTAGGGAGGGTGTGATGAGAGCTCTGTAGAACAGATGAAACTTTGCAAATCCCAAACTTTCCCAAAAGCTCTATAGAACAGATGAAACTTGGCAAATCCCAAACTTTCCCCAAAATATTCCTGCTTAATGATGCAGCCATTGGTAATCCTGGGGCTGGGCTTCCCTTTTCCTTGCCCAGCTCCTCCTTACACAGGAATGTCCCTGTCAGTCAGTCAGAGAATCACAGAATCATTAAATTGGAAAAGATCTCCCAGATCATCCAGTCCAAGCTCCGATTCTGTGATTCCATGGCAATTCTCAGAGATCCTGGATGTTTGCAGAACACCTGAGTTTTGGCTGAGGAAGGTTGGCATCACGATTCATGCAAGAAATTAAATTGATTAATTGACCACTCTCCACACCACAGAGACACTCAAAATGACTTGCCCTCATTCAGGCTGCCAGATTTGCCACTCCATAACAGTGAGATCCTAAACAAAACAATCATGAGATCCCATCTCTTACAGAGCAATGACATCAGTGATGGCACAAGAAATATCCAAGGATTCTCCATCTGGAATTTGTACTATGCATGGGATCTACAAGAACCTGAGGAACTCTGACCTTCTGAGGTTTCCTGCCCGTTTTCCTCCAGACCAGAGAGGTCTGACTGTATTGGGAAACCTTCTGGGATGAGGAGTTGGGCATGTGGAATGTTCCAAGCCACCCCAAAAACTTATTGAGTGACAGCACCAGTCAGATCAGGAGCTATCACAACTTTCTGCTTATTTTTTTTTTTTCTGCAGCTTGCCGTGCCTTCCAAAGACCCAATTTTAACACAATACTCCCAAGCAAGGCTTGCTTGGCAAGAAATAGCAGATTAATCTCATTTTTTTCTTTCTTTCTTTTAATCTATTTTTTTTCTAAGATGGATGTGCAGGCTTGTAACCAGGAAACCGAATTCCTAAAAAATCAGTGCATTTCTATATATAAAAAAAAAATATATATGCACATAAGTACATGGATGGATTTAATAGATGTATTTAAAAATGAAGCTGCTCTGACCACAGCTTTTATCAGGAATATTTTCTGTTTTGCTGGGATTGTTGAGCTGCTGCCCTGGGACGGTTTTCTCATAACTCCTGTCTCATGCTTTGCCTGCCTGATGTTGGTGTATTTGGCATTTTGCTTTCCCAAGCAAATATTTTCACTTGCTGATGATTTCCAACTGCTGGAAACAAGAGGGGAGGGAATAAATATCTTTATCAGACTCCTGAAAAAGGGAGAAACCATCCTAGGGTGTTCCAGCCCAGTTTAAATTGGGTTTGGAGCAACCTGGGATAGTGGGAGGTGTCCCTGCCCATAGCAGGGGGTGGCACTGGATGATTTTTAAGGTCTTTTCCAACCCAAACCATTGGGATTCTCAGATTCTAAGATTCTTCCTGAGCTGAAAACCAGCTGATAGAGAAAATCCCACCCCTATTAGCTCTAAAGTTAATGTTTTTCTGCAACTGTCCCTTTCTTTATCCTGAATACAGACATTTGCTGGCATTGATTTCGATGGCTCGGTACTGATTTACACCAGTGGAAGGTTTGCTCTGGAGCCATGTGGGGTTTCCTAATTTTATTAGGATTCTGTTGATGTTTTTCAGTGATACAGCAAGAAAATTCAACTCTGAGCCAGCAACAAGAACTTGCCACAGTGAACACAGAAAAGAGGACGGAACAGCTGAGCGGAGGGGGAATTCAGCACACTTTAAACCTTTAAATTAAAATAAAAACCAAACAGAACAACCCAGCTGGATGACAGAGGGGAAAAAAAAAAAAAAAAAAAAAAAGAAGAAAAGCAGGGGGAAAAGAACACAAGCTCAGCAAAGCTGCAGTGTCCTCTGAAGATTTGCTGATGCTCAGAGATTGAGAGAGCCCAGATTTCATCTCTTGGCAGCTGAGCCCAGCGGGACGATCCCCGAGGAGCAGAGGTGAGCAGCCAGAGGTTTATCCCGAAGGCTACTGGGATGTTGGCGTCCTTTCAGCTGGGGAAAGATGGTAAAACATGAACGTTTTTAAAAGCTCACAGAGCCGTAAATCCCAGCTCTGTCACTGATAGAGACAGATGCGTGAGCAGCGCTTTTATGCACGCGCAAGCAAAAGAGGGAAGGGGCCAAAAAGGAAGGAATCGTTCCAGGCTCCCATAAATCATCTGAGTGCAGAGTTCAGGCCAGATCTTCACTGCTGAGTTTTTGCTTCTTGCCTTGTATTAAAGCAATTAATATCTGGGCTAAATAGATTTAAGAAAAATGTTTAAAATAGTGAGGAAAAAGGGAAATTCTGCATGTTTTTTTAATGCCAGAATGAACAGGAATCAACATCCAAGTGGCAGGTGTGTCTATCCTTCCTTTCCACGCCCCTCAGGATTTTAGAGAAAACATGTCAGGAAAGGTTTCTGCTCTGCTTCCCTAAGGAAATTAGACTTAGACAGGACTGAGCCCACTTTAGGCCTGTTTTTAATTGCTTATCCAATTTGAACCAAATTTGACATCTGAGGTGTGTGGATCTGGAAAATGAAGGATGAAAAGATCTGTTTGGAGAGCAGCTTGCTTTTAGAAAAAGAAGTTGCACCTCTTTACAGGTACAAATAAAAAGCTTTTCTTTAGAGAAGAGCTGCAAGAATCCTGTGGGGTTTTGAGCTCCGAAGAGTTGGGATGTGGCTCTGGAGGAAATCTGATCACATTCCTGTGGATCTGCAGCTGTTCTCTGCTTGATCAGCATCTTCTCCTGCTTTAAAATCTCACACAAACCCTCCTGGCTGCTTTGGAGTTGTAGGAACATCTTCCATTATCCCATGTGGATCCAAGCCCTCTCCAACCTCTCCAGCACCCCCAAGGATGGACCGGCCACAGCTTCTCTGGAAAATCCATTCCAGTCCTTCCCTACCCTCACAGCTGAAGATTTCTTCCCAAAATCTAAACCTACCTCATTCCTTCTTAAATCCCCTCTCCCTCCTGATGGTCCCAAGAGAATCCATTTGCTTTGGAAGAGCTGCCTGGGGTTTTATGTGAGGAGAGAAACTAAAAACAAATTAAAAAGTCAATTTATTGACATCATCAGAACCTGCTCGACCATCTCTGTCTGTGCTGCTCCCAAACGTTGAACAGAGGGGTTTTCATGGATTTCAGCTAAAATAAACCCAGGGAAATCAAAGAACTCAGCTCTCACTCCCAGGAGCTGCTCAGGGGTGCCAGAAGTCTTTGTGGAGCAGTCACTAGAGAGCACCAAACATCCACACTCCCTCCCTCCCTCCCTCCAGGTGGCTGCTGTGGCATGGGAATTACTGAGGTGGGAAAAGGTTGGGACTTCCCATTGATCCCCATTTACCTCCACAGACCTCCCTAGGCCTGGGGTCCAGCATTCCAGTGGGGATTCCTGGTTGATTTTTTGGTGGGAGTTGTTTGGGGGTGATGGAGAAAGAGAATAAAATGTAACATGGTTGAAGGAAAGACTTTAGGGTGACTCAGGTGCCTGTGCCACAGAATTGCTGGCAATTCAGAGAAACAAAGGAAATTAAAGATTTCTTTTTTTTTTTTTCTTTCCAGAGTGAATTTGGGTTTTGTCCCAGGGGAAGACTTTTCACCTCAGCTCCTCAGCAATCAGCTCATTCATTCCCACCCAGGAAGTTCTTTTGCATCTTAACCAATCCATGATTTTAAGGAATTTTCTGTCTCAAGCATTCATGGCATTTTTGGGAGAGAAGAGAGAAAAAAATTCTCTCTTTTGTTTTCCATCATTGCCACCTGCATAGGGAGAGGGAAATGGTTGTGTTTAAAGCACCTGTGAAGTCATAAAGCAGCTTTGAAATATCTGGAAACCAACAAACCTCAACTTTGCCCTTCTCATGGTCTTGCTTTCAGTATTTTTTTGTGTCACGTTTTATCACTTGTTACCAGCCTCACAGAATTTAATTACATCAATTTTATTCAGCACAGCCAAGGAATTTGGCTTCAAACATATTTAGGAACTAAAATTCCTGTGGGATACCTCATCTCATTTTGAAATATCTGGGTTGGGGTTGAAATATCTGTTGCAGAAGGGTCTTTGAGGGTCGTTCATCCCAATTCCTCCTATCCCTGTGGATGAACATCTTCCTTTCCTTCTTTCCCAGTTTTTTTTCCTACAGAAATTTTTACTTGGGAGAACCTGTGAACAAGATAAAGAATTCTGCTGATATTCTCCAGAATTAGAGTGGTTTGGGTTGGAAGGGATCTTAAAGATCAGCTCATTCCAGTACAGGGACACCTCCCACCATCCTAGGTTGTTCCAAGCCCCATCCAACCTGGCCTGGGACACTTCCAGGGATCCAGGGGCAGCCACAGCTTCTCTGGGAAAGCTTTGCCAGGACCTTGAGCTCAGCCACTCCAAGATGAGCTTCGTGTGGCACCACGGAAATGCTCAGCACTAAAATCTGTGCCGGAGGTGCCGACAAAGAGGGAACTTCTCAGAATCACACAAAAAAATTTCCCAGAGTCGTGACACAGGTGGCAGAACAACAACAAAGGTCACAGAGTCACGACACAGGTCACAAAATGTCACTTCATTGCCTCAGTTTCCCCAGTTGTGAGGTGGGGAAATCCTTCAGAACTCACTTTCCCAAAGGAGGATGGGATGGATTTAGGTCGGAATCTTCAGGGGATAGGAAGGAGAAAAGAGCTTTTAATTATCAGGAATGGGCAGAACCCATAGGCAGCCTCGTGTTCCCAGCTGGCCTCTCTTCCTGGCCTAGGAAAAGTCGAATTTCCTGTGTTCCCACCCGAGAAGATTCACTTTGGATTCACTTTTGCCTCTTGGTACAAGATGTCGAACCATGGAACGATTTAGATTGGATGTAACCTTCAAGATCATCCAACCCAGTGCTGCCAACTCCACCAGACTCTTTGGTTAATCAGTAGGGAAAATAATTAAAAAAAGACTTAAATTAACTCTAAAATATCAAACTTAACCCAAATTTAATTTATTTTATGTCATCGGTCCTTGGAAAGGAAAAAACATCAGAGCTGAAGTTAGATAGGTAACCCATAAAAGTTGAAAAGTGTTTTTTGGTGGGATGAAGGCAGAATTATTACAGGTTTTCAAGCTGGAACATTAAAAACCAAGCGCTTGGATTTGTCTGGAACTTTTGATTTAACTACTTTTGGTCATCTAAAATGAAAGACAATTTATAGCCTGGATGCCAGGCCCTATGAAAAATCTCAGGGTTTTCCTCTCAAAATATGAAAATGAGCACTTTTGAAACATCTTTCCTTTTTTTCTTGGCTGAAAAATTTTGCCAAACTGGAAATTAATTCCCCAAAAACCTTTTGTTCCCTCCTCCACATCTCAGACATGGAATTTTAGCAAATTCCTTTAAAGCAAAAATTGGGACTGTGTTCCTGCATTATTTATTTTTTTTCCACATCTGTCTATTCCCATAGGTTTGTGTAGGGATAAAATTCCCATTGTTTTGTGGAGGTGTGTTTCTTATGTGTGCACTGCATAAATATTTTTATTTACTGAAGGTTTGTTGTAAACAAAGGAAATTTGAATTTTTTTAAGGAAGTCTTAATTTTTTTCTGTAATTTCCCAGTGATTTTCACAAGCTCTGAGAGGTCCCATGGGGCTGAGTAGGACTTAAGTCTGATTTAACATTCTGCAACTGAAATCTTTATAACCTTGTGCAAATCTTTACCACAGACCCACAAGAAAAAATCCATTTTTCCCTAAAAAAAAGGACTCAATTTCTCCCTAAAAAAAAAAGGTCTCAACTTCTCCCTAGAAGAGAGAAAGGAGTAGAAGAAAGAGGCTCTGCTTTCTCCCTAGAAGAAGAAGATTCCATGACTCATTCACTAATTAAATATGCGTGTTTAGAAATAAAAAAAATAAAGAAAGAAACGAACAAATGAATAAATAAATCAACCTTTCCTTGCCCCAAACCTTAATCAGAACAGAATTTTCCTTGCCTTCCCTGTGGCTGCTGGTTTGTCCCGGGATCAAAGAGCTGTGACCATTATTAGGGAAAATAAAAACCCCAAACATCTGCCTGCCCAATATTTACAGAACAACCCAAACTGGGCAAAAAAAAAAGCGATCCAGAGGCTGAACAATTCCATGTTATCATGGAATCATGGAGTGGGTGAGGCTGGAAGGGACCTCTGGAGATCATCTGGTCCAACCCCCTGGCTCCAGCAGTTATTTGGGAAAAATCCTTAATTCCCCCCTACTGAGATCCTAAGGCAAATCCAGTTTTTCCACAGATTTCCATTAGCTTTGAAGCTGAAGGAGCCACATCCTTAAGGACAAGTCAGGAATTATTTAACAAATTTGAAGCTTAAAACTCGTTTAATCAGAATTTTTTTGTTGGTTTTTAAACTGTGTGGAATGAACTCTTTTGGGATAACATCTCTGATATTCCTTGGAAAATGATCTCTCTCCTCTGCTGCATCACCAGACAAGAGCCCTAAGCTGAACCTTGGTTTTCCTAAAAAACCTTAGGGTTTTCCTAAAAAAAACAGCTGGGGGAGTTGGGATTGTCCAACCCGGAGAGGAGAAGGTTCCAGGAGACTCAGAGCCTCTTCCAGCGCCTAAAGGGGCTCCAGGAGAGCTGGAAAAGGGATTTGGGATGAGGGATGGAGGGATGGGACACAGGGAATGGCCTTGAGCTGGAGGACGATGGGTTTAGGTGGGATATTGGGAAGAAATTCCTCATGGTAAGGGTGAACAAGGTGTTTTCCATTTCCTGATAATGTTTTCAAGGACATCCGCTCTTTCTGCACATGGAAGATCCTTCAAGGAATCCCTGACTTGACCCTCATCCACTGCTGGAATTCTGGTGAAAATTCATGGAATTCTCCTCGCCTCTTGTCACAGAGGCCTCGGAATCCTTTTGGAAAGTTAAAGCAAGGAAAGGTTGGGTGTTTCAGCCTTTTTTGTGTCAGCTCTTTCTAAATCACTCATCCCACCCAGAAACAGGCACAAATTTTCCTTTTTATTATTAATTTATTAATAATTATTAAAAGCTCTGGATGCCCTTGAAAGCGTCAACTCTGCCTCAGCCAATTTTTCCTCACTCCGTCCATCCGTGTCCAGCTCTTCATGCTGTGCAGAAACGAGATAAAAATCTTGTTTTCCTTCATCCCAGCTCTCAAAAGTGACTCATTAATGTTCTCTCATGGCTTCAGGTCCTGACAAAAATAAAACAAATGAACAAAGAGCAATTTTCCGTCCTCGCCCTCCGCCTCTCCTTCTCCGCCTGCTTTTATTTGCTTTTTTCCCTTGGATAAACTGTTTGGAAAACATGCGAGAACACTTAATTAGGATGACATGAAAGCAAATTTGCCTGGCTGATTAAGGGATATTTTCCCATCAGGAACACACGAGCAAATTTGGGGATAATTTTCCTATCAAAAGACAGAAGGTTGGAACTCAGGGGAGAATTTGCCCCAGCCTGGATTCCAGGGAAAATGTTGTTCCCAGATGTTGATGGGAATGAGGCTGGGCAGGAGCTGAGCACAGGGAAGGAGAAAACCTCACCAGAGATGCCCTTTGGGGTTTCAAACCTTTCATCTCCACTGTTCAGTCATGGAAGATTTAAATTTTGGTGACACCTTCCAGGAAAAACCTGAAATCCATTTTCTGACAAACACTGGTCTCACATAAACTGGGCCGTGCCCTTTTTGTTCTTCGTGCATTCAGGGAGCTGGAAATCCTTGGGATCACCATAAACCGAAGGAATTGTGCTCCAAGGGCACTCATTAGGAGGGAATGTCACAGTTTTGGGGACACTTGAGTGACTTTCAGCCATCGTATAGCTGAAATTGTTTACAGGTGAAAGGGAATAACCAGGAGAGCCAGATTGGTGTTTATACTCATAAAAGGAGCCTCAGACCAAAGGAGATTCTCCAGGAAGGAATTTTGTGTATTTTCCTGTTTCTATTTGAAGATGAGAGTTTTGACCAACAGGAATTTACAGGTTTATAAAAATTATTAATTCATTAAAAATTATTTTAAAAATTATATAAAAAGGAGGCTGTGCAAGGATTGGGTGTTGGGTCAGGAATTGGGGTGGATTTTCCCTTATGGGATCCTGGGGGATTCCTCACCCTGTAGAAAATCTGACCCATCCCAGAGCCCGCCCCACACACCAGCACGTTCCCAAACCCTGCAGACAAATTTCTCGATGGCTTCTGATCCCCCAAGGACTGTGTGGACCTGGAAAATGGGAGCTCAATGATTTTAAAATAAAAATGAATGGCGTGGAGCTCTGCCAGGGAAGGATTAGGTTGGATATCAGGAAAATGTTCTTCCCCCAGAGGTGACAATGGGCACATTCCCGAGGCTGCCAGAGCTCCAGGAGCATTGGGACAGGGTGAGGTTTTTGGGATTGTCCTGTGCAGGGCCAGGAGTTGGAATCCATGTGGGTTCCTTCCCACTGAGGATATTCTTGGGGGTCACCAGAGATTCAGGGAACCAGAAAGATCTGATTGGCAGATCTCAGGAAAGCATTTTCCTGGACAGGATGGAAAAGGAAATAAAACCAATGCTCTGCTCCCACCCCTCATGACCTTATTACAGCTCTTTTCATTCCTGCACCGATTCCAGAGATCCTCTGGTTCTGGGATGGGGAATCAGGATTAGGAATGGTTAATAAATTTTCTGTTGGCAGCCAGTCAGGGCTGGGCATTCCTCACTTCTTTGAATTTCAGGGTCACAATCACCCCTCACTCACCTTCCCACACTATCTGACAGGTCCCGTGCATCCTGTGGTGCATATTTGGATGTTCTTCCCAAAATATTCCTCCTTAATGATGCTGTCACAGGTAACCCTGGGGCTGGGCTCCCTTTTCCCTGCCCAGTCCCTCCTTTCACAGGAATGTCCCTGTCAGTCAGTCAGGGAATCACAGAATCATTAAATTGGAAAAGATCTCCCAGATCATCCAGTCCAAGCTGTGATTCTGTGATTCCATGGCAATTCCCAGAGATCCTGGATGTTTGCAGAGCACCTGAGTTTTAGCTGAGGAAGGTTGGCATCACGATTATGGTATTGAGCAGCACCTCTAAAACCTGGAAAAAGATCTTGGCTCTGTTGCAGGGACCATTTAACATCAGAAATACTGTAAATATGTTTTTACCTAATTTTAACTATTTAAACCTCAACATCCAGCTTAGCTTTGGAGTTAAAGAGACACAAGTTATTTCCCATCCTCAGAGGGAGAATAAATCCGTTTCTAGATATATTTATCCCTCTACAGTGATTTTAGGGGGTGACAACACAGATGAAGTGAACTGAAATCAGTCCAAACTCATTTCACAACATCCAAGCTCTTCACTTTGAAGCTGGGCTTAATCCTTGTCCTCCAACATTTCCACGTGCAGGAACCTTTTTAATGAGTATTTGTTTAAAGTTAGTTAAAGTAAATCAAACAGTTTTATTACTAATTTAAATAGTTTTATAAAAATTAAAGCTAATTAAAATCATTCTATTAATATTTATTTTACTCTTTTCAAGCCTGGAGTTAGCAGAGATATTCACTTATCAGTGTAATGAACAATAACTCCATAAAATGAGGGCAGCACTTGTGATAAGATTTTATCTAGTACAGGTTTATCTTTCTGATTTAGAGCCCTGATTTATCCAGTGGCTTTTTTTCTTTTTTTCCCCCTGAATTCTCATTCTTTCAACACCAAATTTCCTCTGCTGTTTTAACAACACAGCAGGGATTGATTCCATACAGAATCTGGTGGCACGTTCACGTTTCTTGTGTCTTTTTTATTGGGGCTGACTGGGGGTATGGTACAAGTTAAGGCAACCCTGTAATGGCTTGCACATGATGGCTGTAGGAAAAGATGCCGTGTTCTTACCTTCATCCAGCTCCAAGAAAGGGGGGAGAAAAAGGGAGAAGGGGAAAAAAAATGTTAATCATTTATTTCTGCTTCAAACATGTGGAAATTCCATATTGGGGCAGCGCCTGGAAAAAAAAAAAAAGAAAAAGTGCTGTGGAAGAGGTAAAAAAACAACAATCCCTCTCCCACTGGGATAACGAAGAACACAGTCCCTGGAAAAGGTTTGTCTAAACAAAATAACAATAAAAAGGGAGCAGCAAACCCAAACCAAAACACAGGGATGAAATCAGAAGAAAGCCTGGAGGACTTCAAAGCCATCTGTGCGTGTGTGGGGTTGGAGGCCGCTGTGTTTTTGTGGCCACTCCGGGCGTAGATCAGTGTCAGATGTGGGGACAGGAGGATGAATGGTCACTGGAGTGACCAACAGCCAACAGGGCTGGAGGGAGGATGAGGTTTGTCTCCACTGACTTCATCCTGGGAGAGCAGGACAGGTCACAGAGTCACGGAATCATGGAATTGTTGAGTTTGAGGTGACCTACAAGGATCATGGAGAAAACTCCTGGAGACAGGAGTGCCCAGCTGGGTGTTTGGGGTGAGACTGAGCAGGAACAGAGACTGGGCAGAGCTGGAGAATAAAGCAGAGATTTATTGAAAGCCCTTGAAGGATCCACCCTGGGCAGGACAAGAGCCTGGCCAGGGCTGGACCCAAGGTGGACCCAAAATGGACACAAAATGGACACAAAATGGACACAAAATGGTCACAAAATGGACACAAAATGGACACAAAATGGACACAAAATGGACACACGGTCACCAGGTCTCACACTTTGATCAGTTTGGGGCCATTTGCACATTGGGGTTTCATTGTCCAATCCCAGCTGCAGCTGATGCAGTCCCACCCTTCTTGTTCTCTCCCTGCAGCCCCCGTTGTTTGTGCTTTGGGGCCTGAAAACTTGTGCCAGTTGTCCTTGGTGTGCAGCAGGAGAAGGATTTGTTTTGTGTCCGTGCTGTGTGCAGAGAGCTGAGTGACACTGGCTGTGAGCTCAGAGCTGCAGCCCTGGGCAGTGCAGAGCCTGAAATACAGGGAAATAAAACTGAAGGCATCAGGTGGTGGGACACACGGAGGGTGGAGCCAGAGGAGAGAAATGTAAGGAAAAGTTTTTGGGATTCCCCCAAAAATGCTTCGGAGAGACTCCCAAAGCTGACCAGTACCACCAGTGGTGTTGATGGGAGCTCCCAGAGCAGCATCAGCAGCCGGTGTTCTCCAAGCCTTGGATTCAGTGGATTCACTCCCAGAGAAGAATGAGGTGGTGGGAATCCCTCCTCAAGTTTGTCAGCTCTTGGATGGAGGATGCGGCTGGGAAGGCTTGATTTATGGACCAATAATTGAGTCAAATTTATAGACTCAATTTTTCAATTTAATTTTCTGTCCTGCACCCCCGATTGCAGCACGGCAGCTCAGCAGCCTCGAAATTCCCAGGAATTTGAGGTGGCAGGACTTTGGGCTATTGACTTTGGGCTTAAAACTCAACTCTGCCCACAGCAGTGGGACAGACCTGAGCTCTCTGTGACCAACAAAATCCAGTCTTGTGTGATAGCCAAATTTAGATCACCCACTGCTGCCAGGCCAAAAAACTCAGAGAAGAATCTGGGTTTTAGCAGCTTCTCCAGATCTTTGGATCTGTCCAGTGGGAAGCAATTTTTTCCTGGGATTAGCTGCATATGAACACACAAATGTGTGTGATAGGCTCACTCCGTGAGAGGATTTTGCTGGATTCCTGCTGTCTGTGCTCAGAAAAGGGCAGGTGAGAGTTCCTTGTATCAAACACTTCTGCCTTTTTTATCTTCCCTAGATTAAAAAAAAAAAAAAAATTCTCTGTATTCAGGATGGAAGATTGACTTTTTACAGATTTAAAGATGTTTTCCATAATTTCAGCTTCCCTCACCAATGTATCCACACCACAGAATCAGCTGCAAATTGATTTCAGTCTGTTCTCACCTGATGTCTTCCAAAATCTTACAAGAACAGCCTCACTCATAAAATCTGCCTTTATTTTGGGTTGTTTACACTTATCACCATGATTCCACAGCTGATTTAAATAAAAGTCACTTCTCTGACTTCCAGTGAACAGTCATTTATCAAATCTGAAGTTTGATCCCAGTGAATCACAGCCTGCTGTTTTCTGGTGGTAACTTAAACCAGGAGGCAAAATGTCAAAGAAATACTGAAAGCAAAACAAGAAAGAGAATGACAACATTTTTCTAAGAAAAAAAAAATTAATTCTGTGCATTTTAGTGACTGTCAGGCTGCAGATCATAGTCTGAGCTATGGTTGCTCCTGAGAACTCCCTTTAGAGTTTAGGCCCAGCTTAAATCATGGAAGTGTTGAGAAAAGGGAGTAGAATTTTCTTTTTTTGGATGCTGTGCCTGACTTTCCTTAAAAATGTTTATGGTCACCATGGCCTGAGATCATCCTATCAGACAAAATGGGGTTACTGGATGTTCTGAAAGAAAACAGGCAGGGCAGGAGAGAATCCTGGAATAATTTGGGGTGGGAATGACCCCTAAGATCATCAAGTCTGCACTGCCAAGGCCACCAGTGCCCTGTGTCCCCAAGTGCCACATCCACATGGCGTTTAGATCCCTCCAGGGATGGAGACTCCAGCACTGCCTAGGACTGGATCACATTTCCATGAGGAAATTCCTGCTGGTTCTTGTTGGAATTCTGAAGGTTGAAATCTTGGAGCTTTATGAATTTATGGGTGCCAGCCCTCAAGCAAACACCTCGTCTGACCTGAGACCTTGGAAAAGGCTTCAAGAATTGCATGATAACACAGAAACGGTGTATGTGTGTGGTTTGGATGGTGTTGTGTGATCTCACAGGGTGAAAAACTGAGATTTGAGATTCTTGTATATGGTGATATATGAGAGCCAAGATGGAGAATTGTGCGGTGGGTTCGTTGTTATTTTTGCTCCTTCTCTTTCCTTCTTTTTCACGGATCTGGGTGGGTTTCTGTTACTGGGTGAAAGAGGGCCACGTTGCGGATTTCGGGTGATCACATTTGCATTAGAAACATATATAATACAGATGTCAGCTGTTTATTGGATAATTAGAACTTGAATAACCTTGGACAGACACCATTTTACTTCACTTTCTCAGCTTGTTCGAGAGAGCTCACATCTCATGAGTCTGTAATAGATAAGGACAATAAATTTCAGAGTGTGATTGCAAGAAACAATCTCTTGAGTTTTATTCGTCCTGACCTAGGAGCAAGAAAGAGCCAGGAGCTCCCACAGTGTCCACCCTGAGCATCCCCTGGTCATTCCCTCTCCTCCTGTCCCTGTTCCCTGGGACTCCCCCGGCTGTCCCTTCCTGTCAGGGGACCCAAGAGCCACAAGGTTCCCCCTGAGCCTCCTTTTCTCCAGGCTGAGCCCCTTTCCCAGCTCCCTCAGCTGATCCTGGTGCTCCAGCCCCTTCCCAGCTCTGTTCCCACATGGTCACCACTGTGCCTTCCACAGATGAACCAGAAAAAAGCAAATATTTCCTTCCAGCTGTGGAGTGTCCCTCCACGTTTCCCAAGGACAGGAGTTGAACATTTGATAGGAGACTCATAAAACACTAATTGATCTAATTTCATCTCGATTCTCAGACAATAATTTTTTGAAGCATCACCATGCTCTAAAAGTTCTGTTTAAAAAAGCTCCTATCAAATTGGGTTGAAAAGAGCCTCATTCTTGTGATTTTCCTGCTCTAAGTGAAAACAGCCCACGTAGGCTTTGGATGACATGCAACCAAAGGGTCTTGCCTGTCAGCTGCTCATAATTAAACAAATCTCTTTTTTGCAAAATAATCCTCTTTTTTTTCCCCCTCCTTACATACAGAATCCTGCCCAAATCCTCTTTCTCATTGATACAGCCCATATTGCCTTTACTGTCAGGAATTTTGCAACCTTCCAAGGAAAAGCCCTGGTGAAGAAATTTCTTTTCAACCCTCTCTAGGATCTGTTTTTCTGCCTGAAACCCCTTGGTGATTTACATTCATGGCCTGAAAGCATGAGCTGGGTAATTCAAACAATAATTGAAATATTACTTAAAATGCAGATGTAATTCCAAAGCAGCCATCCCAAACAATTACAAGTTTCATTTCTAGACAGTTGTTTTGAGGCCACATTTCTTCTTTTTTTTTTTTTTTTTTTTTGGTACGGAGTTTTGGATGGATTTGGGGCTTTCATTGTTGTTTCTGGAGGGTTGTTTGTTCTTTTTCACTTCCATTTGATCTGGAATCTTTGTCTTTCATTATTGCAAAGCCGTTTCCTCCCCGCTGCCCGAGCCCTTGAGTTGATTAAGTGGTACAAAGCATTCCTGGGCCGCTCAGTAAATAACAACGCAAACATGTTTATGTAACACTTTCATGTGCTAATGAGGTTTTTATGTTGGAGCTGAACGCTCCATGTCTGGGACTCTTCAACTCTTGGCTCTTTGATGTGAAGGGAGCACATTCGGTTTTCATTTTGGGGAGATGAAGCTGCTGTTTACCCTCGGTGTCACTTCTCCACAAGGGAATGCTCCAGATCCTCCGGAGCCACAAACTGGGACTGAAGGGAAGGAGGGAGGATTTTATGGGTTCCCCATGTTTGGGACTGCAATAGGATCTCCAGGAGAAAACTCTTGATCCAAGCTTGACAAAGCCATTTCAGAACATAAATTGGAGCTGCCTTCCTTGGGTCATTATGATAAATTTTCATGGACAGAGATATGGAACTTTTCCTGCCATTTCAAAATGTAAATTGGAGTGTCCTTCCTTGGGTCATTGTGATAAAATTTTAATGGATAGAGATTTAGGAAAGTTTTCCTGTTTGTATGCGTTCCCCATATTTGTGACTGCCGTAAGATCTCCAGGAGAAAATTCCTGATGCAAGCTTGGTGAAGCCATTTCAGAACATAAATTGGAGATTCCTTCCGTGGGTCATTATGATAAAATTTTAATGGACAGAGATATAGGAAACTTTTCCTGCCATTTCAGAATGTAAATTCAAACTGCCTTCTGTAGGACATTGTGATAAAATTTTAATGGACCGAGATATAGGAAACTTTTCCTGCCATTTCAAAATGTAAATTGGAGTGTCCTTCCGTGGGTCATTTTAACATAATTTTCATGGATAGAGATTTAGGAAACTTTTCCTGTTTGTATGGGTTCCCCACATTTGGGACAGCAATAGGATCTCCAGGAGAAAACTCCTGATCCAAGCTTGGTGAAGCCATTTCAGAACATAAATTGGAGCTGCCTTCCTTGGGTCATTATGATAAAATTTTCATGGACAGAGATATGGGAGACTTTTCCTGCCATTTCAAAATGTAAATTGGAGTGTCCTTCCTTGGGTCATTGTGATACAATTTTAATGGATAGAGATTTAGGAAACTTTTCCTGTTTGTATGGGTTTCCCATATTTGTGACTGCCGTAAGATCTCCAGGAGAAAATTCCTGATCCAAGCTTGGTAAAGCCATTTCAGAATGTAAGTTGGATCTTCCTTCTGTGGGTCATTATGATAAAATTTTAATGGACAGAGATATAGGAAACTTTTCCTGCCATTTCAGAACATAAATTGGAACTGCCTTCCATGGGTCATTGTGATAAAATTTTCATGGATAGAGATTTAGGAAAATTTTCCTGGTTTTATGCATTCCCCACATTTGGGGACTGCAATAAGCTCTCCAGGAGAAGACTCCTGATCCAAGCTTGGTGAAGACTTTTTAGAACATAAATTGGAGCTTCCTTCTGTAGGTCATTATGATGAAATTTTCATGGATAGAGTTTTGGAAACTTTTCCTGCCATTTCAGAACATAAGTAGGAGCTGCCTTCCGTGGGTCATTGTGATAAATTTTTCATGGATAGAGATTTAGGAAATTTTCTTGGTTTTATGCATTCTCCACCTTTGGGACAGCAATGAAGCTCTCCAAGACAAGCTGCTCCAAGAGAAAGCTCTTGATCCAAACCTGGTGAAGCCATTTCAGAACATAAATTGGAGCTTCCTTCTGTGGGTCATTGTGATGAAATTTTCATGGATAGATATTTAGGAAAATTTCCCTGCCACTTCAGAACATAAATTGGAGATGCCTTCCTTGGGTCATTGTGATAAAATTTTCATGGATAGAGATTTAGGAAACATTTCCTGTTTTTATGTGTTCCCCACCTTTAGGACAGCAATGAAGCTCTCCAGGAGAAATCTCCTGATCCAAACCTGGTGAAACCATCTCAGAACATAAATTGGAGCTGCCTTCCTTGGGTCATTATGACAAAATTTTCATGGATAGAGATTTAGGAGACTTTTCCTGTCAGTTCAGAGTGTAAATTGGAGCTGCCTTCTTTGGGTCATTGTGATACAATTTTCATGGGCAGAGATTTAGGTCACTTTTCCTGTCCATCTGAGTGATGATTCTAAGAGAAGTGGAGGGAGAACAAGCACTGAGCTCTTCCCTCTGCTGACCAGGGACTGGAGCTGGCCTGAAGCTGTGTCAGGAGAGGTTTAGGATGAATTTCAGGAAAGGGTTCTTCCCCCAGAGTATGCTGGGCACTGCCCAGGCTCCCCAGGGAATGAGCACATTCCCAAGGCTGCCAGAGCTCCAGGACAACGCTCCCAGGGATGCACAGGGTGGAATTGCTGGGGTGTCTGTGCAGGACTTGGATCAATGATCCTTGTGGATCCCTTCCAGCTCAGCATATTCTACGATTCCATGATTCTCTGACTTCCATCTTAATCAATTCCACATAAATTCAGCCAACGACTTCCTTAAATAGAAAAAAAAAAAAAAACCAAAACAAAACCCCACAAATTGTAACAACCTGAGCTATAAGAAGGAAAAATTCCAAAATTCTAACAAAAGAGTGTTTTTCACAAACTAGGCATAGAGGGAGATTTATCACACACACCCCAGATAGTTTAGACTTGGACTTTTCCTAAATCCATCAATGTTGGAGGCAAGTTTTGGCCACATGGAATGGGTCTGATTCAGGCTGAAAATTCCAAGGACACCTAGAAAGCAATTTATGCCAGGACATTCCACACCAGTCCCTGAGCCCCACCCAAACTCTTTTATTAAAAGTTTATGTTGAATTCTTCCTAATCTTAATGAATACGATTAACATGAGGAGTAGTACAGCAAAAATAAAGTTTTATATGACAGTAATTAGGTATTAAGAAATTAATGTGATATTTTATGTTGCCAGTCCAGTCAATGGGAGTTTTCTTTCCAATTCAATTCTCTGAAATCATGGCAAAAAACTTTACCTGGTATAAACAGAACACAGGCTATTGAATATTATTTGTGCCAAATGAGGCCTGTGAATCAAAGCTTCTTTACTCTGTCAGAAACTGTCGGGGTTACGACAAACTTTGGCATCTGGGACAAAACCTTGAGGAAAAGCTTTCCTTTGTCCAAGAATCTTTATTTTCAGTAGGGAAGCATTTGAGGAGCAAAGCCCAGGGCTGATAATCTGAGTGATCCTGGTTCCGGGGGGTTAGGCCGCACTGACAGGTCAAGATGAAGGCCTTGCTCCCCTCCTCACCAAACCTGGTTTCAATTTCTGGAAACGGGAGTATTCCATGGATATCAGCGAGGAGCAATCTGCTAATTCAGTGGGCATTATCCCACAGAAAGATCCCAACATTGTGCTCAGCTGCCACAGTCTGGGACCCCCCCACCTGACCTCAGGCCATGAAGCCAAGGGGCCTCTCCTGGAGAGAAACTCCCCTGCTCTAAATGGAATTTATTTCTGATGGCTAACATTTCACAACAGGAAAAAAAATGCTTCCTAGCTCTGCTATCTCTACTCTGGGCATATTTTTTTTTTCCCAGTCTGTCATCTCCAGGCTCTGGAGGGTTGAGGGTGGTCCCTGGAATGCTGCTCCTGTGGCAGGTGGCAGAAGAGGAGGCCAAGCTTGGTGTCATTTAATGAAAATGTCTTAAAAAGGGTTCTATGCCTTCACAGCAACGTTTTGGAATGTCTGCAAGGTTGCGACGGTTTTGGCTTCCTTTTTTCCTCTCTGCCAATGTCAGGACTAATATCATGGGAAATGTAGATTTTGAGTTTAGACTTGGATGTTTATTACCTCATCTATTTACAGACTCATGAGCTGTGAGCTTAACTAGCAAGCTAGAAAACAAAGGTAAAATGGGGAGCTTCTAAATCTTTCCAAGGTTATTTAGGTGATAATTACCCAATAACGAGGTGAAACCTCTATTATTTATATTTTTGACCTAATAATGACCACTCAAGGCCCACAGTGAGGACCTTTTCCACCCAATTACAGAAAACCACCCAAACCGGTGAAGAAGAAGGAAGAAGAAGGTGAAGAAGAAGGACTTAGACCCAAATCCTCCATCTTAACTCACATGTATTACCATATACTAAAATCTTAGATCTAAATTTCTAGCATTCTAACACAAGGTGATAAAGCCTCTAAATAAATTGCTGGCCTCAGGACCTGGCAAAGCAAGGAGAGTGAAAAGGTCATTCCAACCCACCACTGACAAGCAGGGAATGAGGCAATGTCCTTCTTGGTGAGCTTCTCCTTATCACTTATCTCACTTTGATTTCCCCACTCAGCACTCCCCCAGCATTTCCCAGAGCACCCACTTGGTTTCCAAATCTCTTTATTCCTGCATGAATAGGCCGGTAACACTTTCCAGATGTTCTATTGTCCTTCAGATGAAGAGGAAAATGTTGTGTCCAAAATTTCTTTCCCTTGCGGTGGGTTCTTTGTGTTCCTAGCTTTTCTCAGCCTGAATAAACGGACAGCCACACCAACACCTCTTCTGTCTGCAAACCCAGAGGTTTTCCTTAATTTGGGGGCTGGAAAACTTGTCCTGTGAGGAGCTGCTGAAGGAGCTGGGAGTGTTTATCCTGGAGAAAAGGAGGCTCAGGGGGGACCTCATTGCTCCCCACAGCTCTCTGAAAGGAGGGTGAGATAAGGTTGGGTAACAAGTGACAGGACAAGACACCTCAAGTTGCACCAGGGGACGTTTAAATTGGATATTAGGGGAAAAAAAATCATAGAAAGGGTTGTAAAGTGTTGGAACAGACTGCCTGGTGCAGTGGTGGGATCACCATCTCTGGAAGTGTTAAAAAAATGAGTGGAGATGTGGCACTTGAAGAAATGTGGTGCTGTGTTGGCAGCTGGATCTGCTGATCTTCTTAACAATTCCATCATTCCCTGATTCAAGTGATGGCCCAGATCTTGTCTGAGAAATCACTTCATCCTTCCCAGAAGAAAAATTCCATTTCCCTTCCCACTTCTGATCATTGTTGCTTCTTTTCCTTCCACCTGGACCCTTTGAGCTCCACATTCCCCACCTCAGCATGGGTTTTATCCACCTGTAGAAGGCACTGGAAAGGTCAGGACAGCTGGCTCCAGGAAAACCCTGGATATTACCCAGGCAATGGAGATTCTCCACGGCAGCAATTTAGACAGCAAGGATCCTTCCCAGTAATGGGATCTGCCTTTACTGGTTTGGCTCAGGGATCTTGGAAGTCTTTGCCAAAATTAATTGGATTTTTTGTGTTTGGGATTGGCACGGAGGCTGAACTTTAGAGCTTTCTCCTCCACTTCCAGGACACTGTGTCTGTGTTTTTCTACTTGTGCATCCTTCTTATTTAGGGAAAGAGCTGGAATTGGGAGGTAAAAGAGATACAGCAGGAGGGGTTTCATAGCATTAATGGGTTGCATCATAAGAAAGGCAAGATTTATAATGGTAAATATGTTTTTTTACATTATCTGAAGATCATCTCTTCCTCTAAGTTTGTCAGGCAGTACCTTCTCCCCAGCAAAGAGGTCTCAGGGAGATTTCTCTTTCCCATCAAGTTCCAAAGTCACGAATTGTCATCGGTCACTGCTGTATCAGTGTTCCAAAATTAATTTTTTTTTGTCTAAAGAGAGATTGTTTGAGAGATAACATCCATTGTCAGGTGAATTAATTCTCCATGGCAACAATTTTAGCAGCAAGGATCCTTCCCAGTAATGGGATCTGCCTTTACTGGTTTGGATCAGGGATCTTGGAAGTCTTTGTGTCTGTTAAATCATTCCAATTTCTGTGGCTTTCTACTTGTGCATCCATCTTATTTAGGGAAAAAGCTGGTATTGGGAAGTAAAATAGATCCAGCAGGAGTGGTTTCATAGCTTTGATGGGTTGAATTATAAGCAAGGCAATATTTATTGTGGTAAATATGTTTTTTTACATTATCTGAAGATCATCTCTTCCTCTAAGTGTGTCAGGGAGTACCTTCTCCCCAGAAACGAGGTCTCAGGGAGATTTCTCTTTCCCATCAAATTCCAAAGTCACAAATTGTCATCGGTCACTGCTGTATCAGTGCTCCAAAATTATTTTTTTTGTCTACAGAGAGATTGTTTGAGAGGTAACATCCATTGTCAGGTGAATTAATTCTCCCTTGAGGCTTTGGTTCAGTCAGGTACATAAAAACACACCAATGAGGCTGCTGGGGTTATTCCTGTCATTAATTTTCCCCCCAAAATATGACAACTCTGACACCCAATCTTACCTCATTTAATTCCTTCTGCTGGCATATGGTTGAGATTTTGTGCTCCACCACTCTCATTTCAACAGGCAGGAATCTTGCCCAAGCCACTGCTGGGCAAATCTCATCCTTATTTCTCAAATATTTGGTTTAGAACCCATAAAAATAAATAAATGCATCATGATTCAGGTCACCCTGTTAAGAACTGGGCTTTCATTCCAGGCTTAGCAACTCCAAACAGGTTCCCTGTCTTCGAGTATTTTGTTTTCTGAAATAAATGGTGCGACCAGACCTAATCATAACGATAAAAAATAAGAGAGGGGAAATGTTGTCAGCGATCCAAACACACGAATGTTGTGTCATGAAAAGCTTTCATTCTGGTTCCTATTCTCGCTCGTGCACAGATTTATTGAAAAAAAAGAAAAAAGCCCTGACATTTATTCATTTTCCACTTTAGATTATTGTGGTTAAATCAAAAAGAAGTGTCAGGGCTTAGGGAGCTGAAAGCGGCTCCGCTTTTTCCATTGTGACTTGGTCACATGGTTCCCATTTGTTCCATGAAAAACCTCCTGGTTTTGGTTATTTTCCCTGTCTGGAAGGAGATAGAATTCCAGTCCTGCTGCCAAATCTCCTGTATCAAGGAGGAAACTCCAGCATTTTGGGCTGTCTCCCTGGGCTCAGCATGTTCCACAAGGAACTGATTATTATTATTATTATTATTATTATTATTATTATTATTATTATTATTATTATTATTATTATTATTATTGCTGTTGTTGCTGCTGTCCATTTTTATTATATTTTTAATTTTATCTTTGTTTTTATTTTTACTTCTATTTTTGATTTTTGTTTTTAATTTTTATTTTTATCTTTTTAATTTTTTAATTTTTTTTAAATTTTATTTTTTACATTTTTATTTTTATTTTATTATTATTTTAAAATATTTTTATTTTTATTTTTATTTTTATTTTTTTTTTTTATTTTTATTTTTATTTTTATTTTTATTTTATTTTTATTTTTATTTTTTAATTACTTTTAAATTATTTTTTATTATTAATATTATTATTTCCAATGGGCTCAGGAGATTCTTCAAGTCATTGCTTGAAACTCTCTTTTGTACAACAGAGGAAGGAAGGAAGCTTTGGGGATGGTCCCAAAATGCAACGGAGGTGACGCGGGGTCAACTCCGGCTCCCGTCACATTTGGGAGATATTCCAGGTTGGAATATCTCAAAGCTGTGCTGGAATCCATGGAAAGATTTCAGGACACATGGATCAGCCCCATCATGCCCATTTTCTGCTGTTTGCAGTTGGGTTTCAGGGAAGAAAACGAATCTCCCAAATTTTCTGGAGGAAAGTTGGGCGCGGAGTCCAACGCAGGTAAATTCTGGCAGCTCCTGGATTTGCAACTGGTTGGTCTTTAATTGTTGCCCTACAGGATTTTAGTCCACTGCAATTCCATGGAAAAATGAGTTCGTTTAATTTCTGCAGAGGGAAAACGAGATTGGCTCTGTCCCAGACAAAAATATCTTTACGATTATGGATCCTTGGAACTGGAATTCTATTGGAAATCCATCCAGTGGATCAACAGTGACCACTGAGTTTTAATTTACAAACTCTCCAGTAAAGATTTCTAGGAAAAGTCATCATTAAAGACAGAATGAAAATGGAGGGAAAATAAAACCAAAATTGGATATAGACCAAAAGATTGCATTTAATATCAATATAGATCTGTTTATCAATGCCAAAACTTACTGATGGATTAAAAAAAAAGAGATTTTTATGTTGGATTTAACTGACAAGTTGGAATTATTTGCTTTACAATTAGCTGGATTTAATTTAGATTTTATTGACTCCACAGACAGGTCCCTGGAGGGGAGATGCCCTCATCAGGTGAGACCAGTCCCACCTATATTCCAAATTTGTTCTTAAACCAACCATGAACACGAGAATTCCAAGATGTCATATGAAAACAACGCTAATTTAAGGAAAATACGGTTCAGAACTGGAGAAATATTTCATTTTATTAGCGTGGAATTGTCACATTTTGACACTGCCAGCAGAAAAATATTTATGAAAAGGGAAACATCTTGTTCCAATCAAGGGAAATGTTTTATTTCTGCTTTCTCTGTTTGACACATTAGAGCATGAAGTTACTGTTCCACACATGTGACACCTCATGTAAAATTAATAACGATGAAATTGCAAAGTCAGGGAGGGACTTTAAAAGAACTTTATTTTGGGGGGATTTTTTTCAACTTAAAAATTGCCGAAGAAAAAATACTTGGATTTTATTTCTGAAATCTCTCCTGGCATTAATTCAAAATGGAATTTGTGCTCCTCAAAGTTCATAACTGGACCAAAATCTGCAGTAAATTCATCTCTCTCCTACGCACTTTTCCCCACTTATATTTTCAGGTTGTGATAACAAAATCACTGAATAATGGCAACGGCTGTTATTCAAATGACAGTTATGAAACGTAAAGAAAAAAAGCTCTTCTAAACAACTACTCATGGAAAAATACTGTAACAATTCATCTCAATCATAAAAATATTCAATGGGTTGGGTTGGAAGGGGTTTTCAAGGTCATCCATTTCCATGGGCGGGGACACCTCCTGCTATCCCAGGGTGCTCCAAGTGTCCAACCTGGCCTTGGACACTTCCAGGGATCCAGGGGCAGCCACAGCTGCTCTGGAAAACCTCTGCCAGAGCGTCCCCATCCTCCCAGGGAAGAATTCCTTCCTAATATCCCATCTAAATCTCCGTTCAGTTTAAGGCCATTTCTCTTTGTCCCATCGCTCCATGTCCCACCAGCACAGATGTCACTCATCTGGAAAAGGCTCTGGCCTGGTTTTGCTGCAGGATCTTCACAAATAATCTCTGAATTACTTTTTTATATTTTTATGTATTATTTTTATATATTATTATATATATTATATTATATTATTATATTTTATATAATATTTTATATAATACCGTATACTATATTACATTATATAACATTATATTTGTTTGCATTTATTTTATATTATATTTTATGTTATATTTTATATTATATATTTTATAATATATTATCATATCGGTTATATTTAAATTATAAATTTTATATTTATATATTATTATTATATATTTGTATATATTTACATATTATATATTTATTTCTGTTACATTTATTTATTACTATAACAGAAAATATTGCTTTGGAGCTCAGCCCTGGGAAGTGCCAACCTCAGAAAAGCATTTGAGGTTTTCCAAAGGCGCTTTTCCCACTGATGCAAGAGGAAACACCACTTAGCAAACATTTCCATTAGAACCCAGCAAGGCAGGGTGGGTTAATCCCAAGAGTTCCACCACAAATGTGAGAAACCCACGGGCCCACACAGTGTATTTGAAATGATTTCTTGCTTCTCTCTATTATTTCTCTCCAATCCTCGTCACCACCTCAACTGTCGCCAAAATCGAGGAATAATTAATTTTCTCCAAAGCATTTCCGTATTTTGCCACAATAAATTTTCCTTGTGATTTCTCAGCCAGATAAACTCTTCTTCCCTTGTGTAATCCAAGCTTAGGAAGGATTTTTTCCTCGAGCTTCAGGCTCGTTTACACACGTTCCAACGTTCACTTGCTGCCATGTTCTCACTCCAAATCAGAGAGGGAAATTTCGTAACACCAGAAGCTCCAACAACTGCTGGAAGTCAGATTTGCATTCTATCTCCGTTTTTCCTAATGAAGATTGACTGGGAACTTGGAAAGAGAGAATCTTTTGGATTTGGTTTTGTTTGGGTGTTTTTTTCCCTTCAGTCTGGAGCTCAAGAATATTCAAACAACAGCAGAAACCACTCAGGAAATACTTTGAGATTTCCAGCAAAAATCAAAGGAAACAAATACATTTCTTTAAATTATTTCTGGGGCTTAAGTATTGATAAAAACAATCTCTGATATTTTAGACTGGAAAAAAGAAATAAAAGTCTTCTCCCTTCAACATTCTCATCTGCAGTTGTAGGAGCTCCTCCAACAGAAAATTTAAAGGTGGCACCTTTGATTCTTGTAAATTAGGAGTCATCTTCATTTTTATTTTGGGTTTTAAATCCAAATTTAAAATTTTAAATCCTATTATAAATCAGGATTCATCTTTATTTCACCTTCATTTTGATGAGCTCCCCAGCATCAAATTCACTTCAGGAATTTTGAAATTTTTTTGTGTCACAGCCCTCACCTGAGACTTTCTTCATTCATCCCGCTCTATCCCCTCCCTAAAACTCCAATCTGGAAGCAGCAGGTGTTCATAAACTCAATTTAGGTTAAAATCTTTTTATTTTATTATTTTTTGCTCTGCTGATAGTGATCAACAGCGAGCATTTCTCAAGGAATCCTTCCTACATTTGTATTCCCCTGTGACATCAATGATAGAAACTACCCCCACAGCCTTTTGCCATAACATTTGCATGGAATTCCATTTCCATTTCCAATTCCACTTCCTCTTTTCCATTTGAGTTACAGAATCACAGAATCACTGTGGATCAAAAAGACCTCCAAGATCATCAAGCCCAGCCTTTGAACTCTCCCATGTCAACAAAACCTTATTGGAAGTGCCAAATCTGCTCATTTTTTAACGCTTCCAGGGATGGTGACTCCATGCCTTCCCCGGGATGCCTGTTCCAATTTTTAATCTTTCTTTCAGCGCCAAAATTTTTCCTGACATCCAACATGGCACAGTTGAGGCCATTTCCCCTTGTCTTGTTGTTCCCTGGGGGGGCTGATCCGTGCCTTGCCACCGGCTCCTTTCGAAGAGTTGTAGAGAGAAATAAATCTCCCCTGAACCTCCTTTATTTCCTCCTTGTGCTTCAGCCCTTTTCCAGTTTCATTCCCTTCCCTGGATGTTCTCCAACCCTTCAGGGTCTTTTTTGTGAGGGACCCAAAATTGATCCCAGGATTTGAGGTGTGGCCTCACCAGCGCCCAGCACAGGGGATGTGGCAAAGACTTTGATTCCTGTCATAATAAATAATAAATAATAAATAATAAATAATAAATAATTCCTACAGGGACCTTTTCTAAAGGGAATCCTCTGAAAGTTAGACTGGGCACAAGTTTCTACCTCAGGAACAGATGCTCAGCTGGTGGTATTTTTTGCAGAAGAGGAGACACAGCTGGTGGGAGGTGTTTGCTCCACAGACAAATTTTTGTAACCTCCAGAAGTCACTTCATATCTCAGTTCTGTATCAGCCCAGTAGTAACAGGAGTTTTTTTCTTTTACCCTGGTGTAGCCACTTTGCCACAGCGAGAGTCTTGCTCCTCAAATGTGTGCAGGGTGCACTGGGGTTAAAACCTTGCTGAAACTTCCATCTATTACCTTTAAAATAAAATAAAATAAAACATTTTTTAAAATCTCCTTATTCGCAGTGCTGGAAGCAGTAGGACCTCAGTGATGGAGCTCAGTGGAAGTTCCCAACACAAGCTTCAACTGTTAAAATGTGATCCAGTGATTCAAAATCCTCAGGATTTAGTCTGGTAAACGTGCAGCCATTGGGAATAAATATTCCCAACAAATCCTTGTGTCCATCACGTTCCTTACAGGTTTTCTTCTGGAGTCAAATAATTCCTGTGCCAAGACTTCCAAAATTACTCCAGGATTTCCAAAGAAATTCCTTTACACCCAACGGTATTCCCAGGCTTCCCGCTGCCCTTTGGCTCCGGCGGCAGGATAATGCCCTTCTCCACCACCAGGTTATCTCACGTGCCTGATAACAGCCCAAACTATCTCAGAGTTTGTCTCAGAGCCAGCCTTCCCGCTCTCTCTGTGCTGATAACTCAACTGATAACGGATATTTAACGACCAACAGCTCGCCAGAGGTGAAAGTGGAAAATGGAATGCTTGAAGCAAAGGCATCCAAGAGGGAGAATATTTTAGACAAAAAAATATCTTATTTTAAGAGCCAAGCATGATGTTAATTCAACATTTAGCGATCACCTGTGTGGGATGGTGGAAATTTTTTTGTCAGTTAGGTCTCTGTAAATCGTTAATTAAGGTGTTAATTAAGGAATGAGGCCACTCTTTGATTTTTAGAGCGCCTTAATCTGGCAGCATCCCACTCTGACAGAGCCCAAAAAAGGGAGAGAGGTTGAGAACTGGTGGCTTTGTCCAACATCTTTCAGCTCTCTGACAGAAGCTGCAGTGAGATGAGGATTGGTCTCGCCTCACAGGTAACACATGACAGGAGAAAAGGAAACAGCCCCAAGTTGAGGTTTAGATTTCAGACTGGATATCAGGAAAAATCTCTTCACAGAAAGGGTGGTCAAGCACTGGGACAGGCTGCCTGGGGAAGGGATGGAATCAGCACGATGCCATGGAAAGGCTGAGCTGAAACAGAGACTGGTCAGAGCTAAGAGAATAAAACAGAGATTTATTGAAAGGCCTTTAAGGATCCACCTTGGGCAGGACAAGAGCCTGGCCAGGGCTACACCTGAGGTGGACCCAAAATGTTCACAAAGTGGACACAAAAATGAAATTCTCCCAAAATGAACACAAAATGGACTCAAAATGGATCCAAAAGTGTGACAAAATTGCCACAAAATGGTCACAAAATGGACCCAAAATGGTCACAAAATGGTCACAAAATGGTCACAAAATGGACACAAAATGGACACAAAATGGACAAACGGTCACCAGGTCTCACACTTTGATCAGTTTGGGTCCATTTGCACATTGGGGTTTCATTGTCCAATCCCAGCTCCAGCTGATGCAGTCCCACCCTTCTTGTTCTCTCCCTGCAGCCCCCGTTGTTTGTGCTTTGGGGCCTGAAAACTTGTGCCAGTTGTCCTTGGTGTGCAGCAGGAGAAGGATTTGTTTTGTGTCCGTGCTGTGTGCAGAGAGCTGAGTGACACTGACTGTGAGCTCAGAGCTGCAGCCCTGGGCAGCACAGAGCCTGAAATACAGGAAAATAAAATTTAAGGCATCAGCATCCCTGGATGTGTTGTAAAACCACGTGGATGTGACACGTGTGAGGACGTGGTTTAGCACTGAACGGTGCCAGGCTGACGGTTGGAATTGATGATCCTGCAGGTCTTTTCCAACCTTAATGATTTTCCATGATTTCCAGCGTGTTCCCTGGTCTTATCTGGGACGTCATTTATGGCTTCCCTGTTTGTTCTTCCCAGCTCTCTGCTGTATCCACTCATTCCCACAGGTAAGGTTTATAACCCCAATAAACAACGGTCCTCACTCTCTTTCCTGACCACAAAATAACTGTTCCTCGTTATTCCAGCCTGTGGGAGCTCCTGGCTCTTTCCTGCTCCGAGGTCAGGGCGAATAAAACTCAAGAGATGTTGTTTCTTTGCAGTCTCACTCTGAAATTTATTCTCCTTATCTGTTACAGGCTCATGGGACATGAGCTCTCTCTAACAAGCCTAGAAAGTGAGGTAAAATGGGGTCTGTCCCAGGTTATTGAAGTCCTAATTATCCAATAAACAGCTGACATCTGAATTATTGATGTTTCTGACCCATTGTGATCACCTGAAATCCTCAATGCTGACCTTTCACCCAATAACACAAACCCACCTATTGGAACCCAGGACATCCCTCTGGCTGCCCTGGGTCATCCAAGACCCTGGCAAGGGGTTCAGAGACAAACCACAAGAGTTTGATTAGAATAGTATTAATTTATCACTGGGTGTAAATGTAGAATTTTGGGTTTAATGGGGTTCAAGAAGGCAAGATGGAGGAATTTGGTGTGTTCCTGTCCGTCTTCTTCTTGTCCTCCATCTTCTGCTGTGGTGGTGGCACTTTTGGATTGGTTTAGCACAGAAGTGCACTGTCTAACATAGGTGATAGGTGTTGGTATCTTACTGTAAACATAGATCATGGAATATTTGGTATAAAAATTACAACAGCCCTCGGGGGGGTCAGTTGGCGACAACCAGCACTACAGCAGCACCCAAGCAGGATGAGAACAAAATGTGCCAGATAAGAAACAATAAATAACCTTGAGAACCCACATGGACGCATCCCTACTCTCTCTTCTGGCACTGGGGCTTGGGAGAAGGACTTTTGACAACATTCTCGAGGGTTATCAGCCCAAGAACTGAGACCCACCCAGATCCGTGAAGAAGAAGGAAGAAGAAGGTGCAAAGAGGACAAATGACCCACACCCACAGTTCTCCATCTTGGCTTCCATGTATCACTATATACTAAAATCCCAAATCTCAGTTTTTCACCCTGTGAGATCACACAACACCATCCAAACCACACACAAACCGTTTCTGTGCTACCACTCAATTTCTGAAGATTTTTCCAAGGTCTCAGGTCAAACGAGGTGTTTACTTGAGGGCTGGCACCCTTAAATTCATAAAGCTCCACGCTTTCAGCCTTCAGAGTTCCAACACCAAAGTTTCCCGAGCAATGATGGCTAAAATCCTGATATTCCCACCAACGTCCTGCCTCATCTCCAGCTGCTCCAACTCTGCCAATTTCTCACAATTTCCCTGTTCAAGCATCCCTCCCTTGCTGCGTGCTGAATAAAGTGCAGACTCCCTGGAGTGAGTGCAGAATCCCAGAGTGCAGCATCCCAGAGTGAGTGCACACACCCGGGAGTGAGTGCAGCATCCTGAGAGTGAGTGCAGCATCCTGAGAGTGAGTGCACACTCCCAGGAGTGAGTGCAGACTCCTGGGAGTGAGTGCAGCATCCCAGAGTGAGTGCACACTCCTGGGAGTGAGTGCAGACTCCTGGGAGTGAGTGCAGCATCCCAGAGTGAGTGCAGACTCCCAAGAGTGAGTGCAGATCCAGAGTGAGTGCAGATCCAGATGAGTGCACACTCCAGGGGAGTGGGGGAGGGTGAGGAGGGGGGGGGAGTGAGTGCAGACTCCCAGGAGTGAGTGCAGACTCCCAGGAGTGAGTGCAGACTCCCAGGAGTGAGTGCAGACTCCAGGACCACTCCCAGGAGTGAGTGCAGACTCCCAGAGTGAGTGCAGACTCCCAGAGTGAGTGCAGACTCCCAGAGTGAGTGCAGACTCCCAGGAGTGAGTGCAGACTCCCAGAGTGAGTGCAGACTCCCGAGGAGTGCAGATGGAGTGCACACTCCCAGAGTGAGTGCACACACCCTGGGAGTGAGTGCAGACTCCCTGGAGTGAGTGCAGACTCCTGGGAGTGAGTGCAGCATCCCAGAGTGAGTGCAGACTCCTGGGAGTGAGTGCAGACTCCCAGAGTGAGTGCAGACTCCCAGGAGTGAGTGCAGACTCCCAGAGTGAGTGCAGATTCCCGGGAGTGAGTGCAGAATCCCAGAGTGAGTGCAGACTCCCAGAGTGAGTGCAGATTCCCGGGAGTGAGTGCAGACTCTCGGGAGTGAGTGCAGACTCCCAGAGTGAGTGCAGACTGCCAAGAGTGAGTGCAGACTCTGGGGAGTGAGTGCAGACTCCCAGAGTGAGTGCAGACTCCCAGAGTGACTGCAGACTCCCAGGAGTGAATGCACACTCCCAGGAGTGAGTGCAGACTCCCAGGAGTGAGTGCACACTCCCAGAGTGAGTGCACACTCCCAGGAGTGCCTCTCCAGCCTATTATGGGATGGAGCTCCTGTTCCTGCTCCCTCCCATCATTTCAAGCCTGTCCAGCCCAGCATTTCCGTGGTGCCTCAGCAGTGCCCAGGATCTCCCAGCTCTGCTCTCTGTCCATGCTCACCCCAATCCCTTTCTCTGGGTAACTTCCTCACCTGCCCGTTGGGATTTCACCCTTCCATGCCCAAAGGAGAGGCACAAACTGCTTCTCCCAACTCTGCTCTCCTCTGGTTTCTCCCCTCTGTGTCCATCTTTTCTTCCCTGCTCTGTTCCACCTCTCACCTTTCTCACTTTTTGCTAATTTTGTTCTCCCCTCATCCTGTTCCACTCATCCCAGACCACTCCAATCAATTTATTCTCTCCAATACCTCCACCTTCTTTGCAGCCACCTGGGGGGAAAGTGGAGGAAAATTTAAACAAAGAGTTTTTTCCAAAGCTTTTTTCAGCCTTTCATCCCAAATCCAACCTCCTCCAGCTTCTCCCTGAACCTCCTGGGGCAGAATTTCTCTGCTGCAGAACCTCCTTTTTTTTTTAATTATTATTATTATTATTATTATTATTATTTATTCTGAATTTTCCCTTAAAAAAACCTGCAAATTTAAAAATTCTTTTGATAAATTTTGGTTTTTTTCATTATTTATTCTGAGTTTTCCCTACAAAAATTGCAAATTTTAAAATTCTTTTGTTAAATTTTGGGTTTTGGCCTGGATGTTCACCCAAACCTCTTTTCTGAAATGACACATATTAGAAATATGGTGATTTTTAGAAAATAGATTGAATTCATTACAGTTCTGTGTTTCATGAGCCCCAAAATGTTGCTCATTCAATTGGAGATTTGAGCCAAACTGTGCTTCGTTGTCCCAAATTTCTGTGCACCAGGTGAGCGGGAGAAGGAAAGACTGACCTATAAATCAAAAAGATTTTATTTTCAGAATCAACAGAAATGAGATAATTTTTGTCTGTCCTCTGTCAAGCAACTTGACCTTTTTGTCCATAACCACACACACACAAAAAAAAAAAAAAAAAAAAAAAAATTGCAAAATATGGGGTTAAATCATAATCTAAAACTTAAGAACTGATATGAGACCAGCAAGTGGAATTTGAAGGAGGAAAAATAATTCCAGACTCGTGGCACATTCCCTGCAGGTGCCTTCCCTACCAGGGCTGAACTCTTCTTTCCATTGGTTCTTGTATTTAATACAGAGAATTTTAACACGTGAAGATCTGAACTCATCTTCAAATATTCACGGAAAATCTGTGATGGAAAAGCCTCTTGGAGTCCCTGACTGGGGAATTCCTTTTTTTTTTTTGGACAAGAGGAGGCTGAAGTGAAAGCAAAGCAGAGAAAATAAAAAGGATGTGAAGTTCAGGACTTTGGGATGAACTGACCCTTGGAGATATCACCAAACCCTTCCCCCATTTCCTTTGTGATAACCTCACCCTGCTTTCCTGGAAAGTTCTGGGAGTTGGAGCGTTACTTATTTAGACTTTTTATTTTTTTTAAACTTACTCTTTAACTGTGTGGACACAAGGAGGGAATAAGAACTCCCCATAACAATATTTTTGCAGCTCAGCACTGTCTCTTATCTCCCCTTCCTTTCCTCTCTGAGTTTAGGAGCCTTTCAGGCTGCAGGGAAGAATTTCTGGGGCTTGTGAGAGGTGCAGGACATTCTGTGGATTTTCTCCTGGTCTGCCTGGAAGTTTGGGATGGCAGAGGACTGGACTCAGAGGACCTCAAGGACTCCTGCTTCTCCTATGCTCTGAATTTGATTCCAGTCCAGGCCATCCAAAAGGGAGAAGCTGCTCATTCTCTATTTTTGGAATTAAGGTCTATTTACAGTTGCTCTGGAGGCTTGAGTCAGTCCAGAGCGTTTTAGCAGATGCTTTCTGAGGTCTTTGAACTCTTGCAAGCCACAAGGGAAGGGAAAAAAAGCAGAGGATTTCTGCGTTTTAAGGCCAAGGGCTTTTCAGATTATTTAAAATCATCTCCAACGTAAACCAGGCGCATGATTTCCATCCAGTTCCGTCTGTTCCGAGCTCAGCTGCTGGTGGCAGAAGTGCCAAGCACTTGGAGATGATGACAGGTGAGGGAAAGAGCTGCAGATGGATAAAACATCGCTGGGAGCATCCGGGTGCTGCCTATGGAACGGGATGAGCAATGCGGTAATGGAAGAGCGACCGCTGTTCCCTGGCTCTGGAGCGTTGGTGGTCCTTCCAGCAGCTCCCTGGAGCATTTTTTTGGCACTTCTAGCCTCAGGCTCGGTAACAAGAGTCCTCGGTGGCCTTGGAGAAATAAGGAAAGGTTTCAGATTGCTGTTGGCCACAGGAGATTGGGAATCCCTGAGTTTGCCCAAGAACCAGCTCTGCAGAAGCGCCGCGCTCCCCCGGGGACACTGAGGACAGCAGAGCTGCAGTGGAGCTTGGCCCTTCCCCACGTGCCTGTGGTCAACCACACAGTTCGTGTGTCGTGCTGAGCCTGGGGGAGTTCCCAGTGCCAGAGCCAGCAGCAGCTTTGGCCTGAGGGGTGACATCAGCCACGGTTTGGGGGGGACACCAGGAGGACGTGGCGCTGGCGCTGATGACAGCACTGGGAGCTCTTGGTGCTCATGACAGCACTGGGAGCTCTTGTAGCAATGTGGGGTTTAGGTGCTGGGTGCTGCTGCTATTCCCAATCAGCATCTCCTGTGGGAAGGGCGCTTGGGAGGATTCAGTGGGAGCAGTCAAGTCCACACGCCATGGGCAGCTCAGTCAAGAGAGGCAGGAAGGGCCTTTTAATGATAAATTCCAGCAAAGGTTTATTCCAACACGCCGAAGGGGATCGGGGACAAAAGACCAGGATCAAAGGTGTGCACAGGGTTAAATTGGGGTCAGGAACCAATGGTCTGAGGGCACAGGGGTGGTGCAAAGGGCCAGTGCCCTATAGAGGACGTGGGGCAGGCCACCAGGGACACCACAACCAATGGGAAACAGAGAAAGAGAAACCACGAGGATTAGGGACACATGGGGAAGCAAAATGGGGTAGATCACGTAATATTACAAAGCACCATGGGGGAAATATTTTTCATTCAGACTCTGGTATATTCTTCCAGGGCAAGGCCCTGGGGATTCCCCTGAGGGTTCAAAGCTTTCCAGAAGCTCTGCTGTGCTTTGGTCCAGGCTGGGCTGAGGGCTGGCTGCCCTTGGACATCCCTCCACCCCTCCATCCCAGAGCACTTCCCACAGATTCCCTTTCCCTTCCCTGACCATGAAATCCTGGAAGTGACCACTTATCCTTCTTTTCCCCCAGCCAAGGGACTGGCTGTGTGCCAACCCTTCCTTTGCTCCTGTCTGGTGAAAAATCTGGAAATTCTCCCAGGACAATTCCTGGTTCAGAGGAACACACTTCACTGCTCTTTGGAAACCCAAATCCCCTGCACAGAGTCAGCTGGATGGACCAAGGTGGGACACAACAACTTTAGGGAATGCCTGAAGGCCAAACTTGAGGGAAATCCAAGGAATGATGGTGACTCTGGGTGAAAGTGACACACTTGGATCCCCACGTTGTCATTGGAGAAGCAATAAACTTCTCAGGCCCAGACAGTCTGACCTATTTCCCCACGTATTTTGGTATTTTGGGAAGATGGCGATGAAGTCACCGAGGGGGCTCACAACACCTCCACTCCAAAAATGATCCTGCAGCATCTGAAAGCAGCTTGAGAGGAACTCCCCGATGCTGGCACTCATCTGGAGGACATTTAGCAGCGCATGACCCAAGATTTCCCTCTTCGCATGAGTTCAGCCGCTCCTCTGCTACTGCAGGTTTCCAAACGGGGCTGCTCAGCAGAGTGGGAACCGTTTGATGAATGAAGCTGTGCAGCCGCAGCTCCTCCAGTCCATCTTAGCGGGTTTCAGCCGAGCTGTTGAAAAGTGAGCGAGTCCTTGCGCCATAAACATGGGAGCAGAGCGCTAAATGACACGGCCACCCACTTCTTGGTCTCCTTTCCCTGCCAAAGCAGTAAAAAGGGACCTTGGAGCGAGCGTGGATCCAGCCCTTGGAATATTTTTCCGTTTGCTCGTATTTACGTTAATGAGCGCTGACACTCCAGACTCGCATTCCCAGCTCAGTACTTCACTAGACTGGCCAGCAACAAAACCAAGGAGATGAGACTAAACAGATGATTCGGTGAGGCTTTTAGTATTAGTATTATTATGATTATTATTATTTTATTCCCCTAGGCTGTGGAAGGAAAAGACAGTGGGCACACGTCTGGTTTCAAATAGATAAAAGCTCGGTTTAGAGACAGGTTTAAGGGCAGGAAAATGAGGAAATTCAAGGAAAATTGTTGTCTGCACACTCATTTAATAGGATTAGTTGGCAATGTTTTCCAGTGGGTAAAATGTTCCTCTGAAAAAGGTCAAGCCTGACTGGATGAAGTCCTGCTGCCTGACAGCAGATTGCTTTCCCTTCCATTCAACCAGGAATAAAAAGATGCTGGAAAAGCCTCTTTGCTCCTTGAGGCAGCTTTTTATGAGTCCTTTGCAGCAAGACAGATGGACACAAGGTGGACAAGAATGAAAAGCAACTCCTTTGGTCTATGTGTGTATCATTGCATCCCATGTGCCCCCCACTACATCCCAAACCCACAGCAGCAGTGATGGGAAAAGGCTGTGGATTGCATTTCCATACATTAATACATAAATAGGGATGTATCCATGGGCTGAGTGACCCTGGAATGTGCACTTCCAGGCCAAAAAGCCAACTTTGATATATCCAGGGATGCAGCAAAAGGAATGTGGCCAGCAGGGTGAGTGAAGGGATTTTCACACTCCACCCCATTCCTGTGCTGCACCCAGCTCTGGAGATCCCACAACAAGGATGTGGAGATGTGGAGCAAGTCCAGAGGAGGCCATGGAGATGCTCCAAGGGCTGGAGCCCCTCTGCTCTGGAGTTGGGAGAGCTGGGAATGTTCCCCTGGAGAGGAGAAGGCTCCAGGGAGAACTCAGAGCCCCTGGCAGGGCCTGAAAGGGCTCCAGGAGAGCTGGAGAGGGACTGGGGACAAGGGATGGTGTTGCAGTAGGACACGAAATAAAGATGATTGACTCCAGTAAATTTTTAGAAGGCAAAGAAAATAGAAGGCTTTATTTTACAATTCTTCCCCTTTTTTATAAGGTACTTCCATACAAAAGAAATCTGATTGATGCATAGGAATGACACCTCTCTAATTCCATTGGTTTAATTATACAAATAGAAAACACCAGCTGGGCAAGAAATGTTATGAGAAAAGGCAGTTATTTATACAAGGTTATTTTGAGAAAGAAACCTGTTGAAAAGTTTCCCTTGGGAAAGAACTAACAATGGTGAGCAAGCTAAAAAAATTCTCTCAGACTCAGAAATACCAGGCCCACAGAATGGAGGGACAGGACACAGGAAATGGCTTTAAAGTAACAAGGTCACGTTGGATATTTGGAAGGGATTGTTCCCTGGGAGGGTGCTGGGGCCTTGGCACAGGGTGCCCAGAGCAGCTGTGGCTGCCCCTGGATCCCTGGAAGTGTCCAAGGCCAGGCTGGACAGGGCTTGGAGCAGCCTGGGATAGTGGAAGTTGTCCCTGCCCATGGCTGGAGTGGAACTGGATCATCTTTAAAGTTCCTTCCCAACCCAAACCTTTCTAAGGTCCTCTGATGACCAGGCTGACTCCACATGTCCAAAATTGGGGATATTCCATGTGTGCTCTGAGGCACCACAAGCTCTGCTGCCTCAGCCTAGATAAATACAAACTTCACCTGCCAGATTAACTAAGACTGGCTTAATTAAATCCAAACCAATTCCTTTAATTCAACACAGAGGACCTCGCTCTGATAAAGTGTGAGGGCAATGACCACATCCTAAAATCCCTGATCTCCAGGGTTCCTCGTGCTCCCAGTGCCACCTCTTAAGAAATGCAGCCACAGAACTCGCCTCCATCCATTCCTGGTGTTCAGAGATTGGATGTGGAAGCCTTTCTCCACCTGAGGGTATCAAAGTGTTTCAAAAAGCAGCTCAGGATTGTTTTGCTGCTTGGCTGACTCATGAGCTGTCAGGGTTTTCAGGGCAGATGTCACCACGAGAGGTGACCCTGCAAAGGCCACAGGCTCACAAAGTGGCAGCAGAATCCTGACATCCCTCGTGCCGTGTTGGAGCCCTGAAGGCTGAAAATTTCGGATTTTCTGGTTAAAAGGTGCTGCCCCTCAAGCAAACACCACACTTGACTAGAGATCTTGGGACAGCATCCCGAGATTGAGTGACAGCAGGGGGGTTGTGGGTGTGGAGTTTGGGTAGTATTGAGTGGTCTCACAGGGTGAAAAATTTAGATTTAAATTTTAGTATATAATAATATGTGTGAGACAAGATGGAGGATTTTGGGCATTGTCAAGTCCTTCTTCTTCACCTTCTTCTTCCTTCTTCTTCAAGGGTTTGGGTGGTTTTCTGTAATGGGTGAAAAAAGCCTTGGGTGGTCATTATTGGTTCAAAATTATAAATAATATAGGTGTCAACTCATTATTGAGTAATTATCACTTAAATAACCTTGGAAAGAGTTAGAAGCTCTCCATTTTACCTCATTTTCCTAACTTGCTAGTTAAGCTCCTGGCTCGTGAGTCTGTACATAGATAAGAAATAATAAACAATCAAGTCCAAACTCGATCCCTCGTTTCCTGGGTATTATTCATCCCGACGTTGGCAGAGAGAAAAAGAAGCCAAAGCCTTCACAATGCCACGCTTCCATCTCTGCCACCCGGGCTTTTCCCTTCCCATCCATCATCCTGATGCTCCTAGGAAGGAGATCAATCATTTCGTGCCTCGTTTTTCCACTCGGGGTGAGTCAAGCAGAGATGACTGAGGTGGCTTGGATGGATCCTTAGGGCAGTGCCAGGAGGAGCAAGCAGCTTTCCCAGGGAAGGCCCAGGAGTGAGGGACCAGCTCATGCAAAGTAGGGATTTGCTGGGGCCAGCGAGGCAATGGAAAATTTCCTGCCATTGCTGAAAGTAGGGAAGATCAGAAACCTTTTAAACGTTTTTAAAAATTTCCATCGAACATTCTGTCCAGCTCCATGCTGCTCCTTAAAAAAATATCTGCCAGGGTTTTCAGTGATCAGCTTGATAAGATTATTGATCCACTGCCTGCTAAAAATAATGAATACTGATTTTACAGCACAATTGTATAGCACAGTTATCCTGACCCTTGACCCTGCACTAACCTTTCCCTGTTACACGAGGAATAATTATCCTCTCCCCTCTCCCTCAGGAACTACTGACCTTATCCCCTCTTCCTTGCTAACACATCCTCCCTAACACATCCTCCTGCTCCTCAAATGTCCCCTCTGCAGGCAATTAACTTCATTAAATTAAGCCCAGAACAATTTTTTAGTTTGTTTGGTTTGGGGGTTTTTTGGGGTTTTTTTTTCTTAGTTTGTTTCTTTTTTCTTAGTTTGTTACTAAGTCCCAGACCTGCTGAAGGGTTTCCCTGTCTCTAAATTTTCCTGTTCTCCTACTCTGTCACCAAATTAATAAAAGATTTATTAAAAGCCTTTTATCCATACAGTTCTTTCATAGATAATCAGGGAATTTCCATCTGAAGTGGGATGGATTTTAAGCCCAGCTTAAACCTGTACCCACTGTCTGTTGAGGGAAATAAATTATGGTGGTCTTGTGTCACTGGATGCTCTGAGGTAAAGACAAGAAACCATTTTCTCTGTCAGTTTCATGGTGAGGTGCAAATAATCCCTGAATATATATTTTTTTTTGGCTGTTAATTGTTTCCAGAGCAAGACACGTCTTTGGAACAGGCCGTGGAATTATCCAGCAAGGACATTCCCAAATGTTTCCTGAGGACACAAGCTCTTGGCGTGGCTCCTCCAAGTCATGACTCCCACATTCAACAGAGCGACTTCAACCAGCTGGGTGAGACTGGGAATGGCCGTGTCAGGCAGGGAAAAGCTTCCCTCTTGGAAACAGGGAAGGTCCTGGTAATTGAGACCTGATAATTGAGGTTTAAATGATTAAATTTCACATTCCAGCTGGGCCAGAGCCAGCGCAGAGCAGCTTTTCTGCTGCAGGGTGCAGCGAAAGAGAAGCTCTGCTGTGATGCTTCCACCAGCATGTGCAGCTGGCAGCCCCCTGGAATGTGTCCAAGGATGAGATTCCAAGGTCTCTGTGTCCAAAGTGAGGTGTCCAACACTTCTGTGCCTGCTTTCCCTAAGCCAGGAGTGCTGATTTCTGACATCACCCTGCAGGAACGGCGCAGGCAGGTTGGTCTGGGATCAGGAATTCCAGATTCCTTCACATTCGGTGGAGAAAATCTGATGGAGTTCTGGAAACTGAGGATTTTTAGGCTTTCTGTGCTAAAGGGCACTGACCCTCAAGCAAGAGCCACATTTGACCTGAGACTGTGGAAAAGGCTTCCAAAATTGAGTGATGGCACTGGGATTGTGGGTGTGGAGTTTGAATAAGATTGTGTGATCCCACAGAGTGGAAAACTAAAACTTGGAATTTATGATTTTAGTATAAAGTAAAAAATATATGGGGCAATATGGAGGATTTGGGGCATTGTCTAAGTCCTTCTTCTTCACCTTCTTCTTCTTGGTTTCAGGTGGTTTTTCAAAATTGGGTGAAAAAAAATTTGCATTGTGGACCTTGTGTGGTCAATTATTGGGTTAAAAGTATAAATAATATAGATGTCATCTCGTTATTGGGTAATTAGCATTTAAATAACCTTGGAAAGAGTTAGAAGTGCTCCGTTTTCTACCTTGCTAGTTAGACCTCACGCCTTGTGAGGCTGTGCTATAGATAAGAATTAATAAACACTGAGTCCAAACACAAAACTGTGACTCCCATGTATTAATCCTGGCTCTAACACGAACAAAAGAAGATAAGAAACTCACAAAAATCCACACCTTCATGTTGGGCTTACTCAAGAGAGACGGGACAATGAGAGATGTTTAAATCCTGATTTATTGCCTCAGCTCATGAGGGAGAGAGAACATCTTCACTGCATAAATTAGAGGTCAGGTGTCTGTGGTCAGTGGCCACAAGACCAAAGGTTACAGAGCATTTTTAAAGGTTAATTAGCCAATAAACTACTGCCACAAAGAAAGTTTCTACTTTCACACCAATCCCTAATTAATTTGTTTTATACTTTTTTGCCACAGTGTAGACTTTCTTAACGAATCAAACTGATGCCTTGGGAAGGCTGAGCTGGAACAGAGACTGGAGAATAAAGCAGAGATTTATTGAAAGGCCTTGAAGGATCCACCTTGGGCAGGACAAGAGCCTGGCCAGGGCTACACCCGAGGTGGGCCAAAAATGGTCACAAAATGGATCCAAAATGGAGACAAAATGGATCCAAAATGGTCCCAAAATGGATCTAAAATGGACACAAAATGGACACAAAATGGAAAAAAACTGGTCACAAAATGGACACCAAATGATCACAAAATGGTCACAAAATGGACCCAAAATGGACACAAAATGGTCACAAAATGGTCACAAAATGGTCATAAAATGGGTCGAAAATGGTCACAAAATGGTCACAAAATGGACACAAAATGGACACAAAATGGACCCAAAATGGACACAAAATGGACACAAAATGGACACAAAATGGGCACAAAATGACACAAAATGGACAAACGGTCACCAGGTCTCACACTTGGATCAGTTTGGGTCCATTTGCACATTGGGGTTTCATTGTCCAATCCCAGCTCCAGCTGATGCAGTCCCACCCTTCTTGTTCTCTCCCTGCAGCCCCCGTTGTTTGTGCTTTGGGGCCTGAAAACTTGTGCCAGTTGTCCTTGGTGTGCAGCAGGAGAAGGATTTGTTTTGTGTCCGTGCTGTGTGCAGAGAGCTGAGTGACACTGACTGTGAGCTCAGAGCTGCAGCCCTGGGCAGCACAGAGCCTGAAATACAGGAAAATAAAACTCAAGGCATCATTTTCCCCCTTTTATGTCCCAATATTATGACAAACAAAACTATCTGGCTTAATATGTTTCTATCTAAACTACAAACCCTCATTTTTGCTTATGGCCTCCAGATCTGGAAGCCTTTTCCAAGGCCTCAGCTTGAACCCTGTGTTTGGGCCTGCACGAGGATTTGGGAATTTTCTGCGCCTGGATTTCCCAAACCTTCACTGTCAGGATGATAAAATTCCCTTGTGACTTTCCAGTGGTGGCTCAGCAGGTCAGGACATGACTGGTGGAAATGGCTTCAAAATGTGCCAGATGAGGAAATCGGTCACTGGAAGTGTGGTCAAGCTTTGGAAAACTTTGGAATCACTTCCTGCAGGGAAGTGATGGAACAATTTCACTGGAAGTGTTCAAAAATAGGGTGGATGTGGCATTTCATGGTAAGGTTTGGTGGGATTGGATTAAAGGTTGGACTTGATGATCTTGGAGGTCTTTTCAAACCTAAATTTTATGATTCCATGACTTTTGGACCATGAAGTGTCTGCAGGCCTCCAGGAAAACAGACAAGTGTTGGTTAGGCTGGAGCTGGAATTTGAAGGATTTTAGGATCTCTCTTCCCACCTGCCTTTCACAGAGTGGATCAAGGTTGTCCTGCAGGATCGCCCAGTTCTTCCCAGTTCATCCAGTTTTTAATCAGTTGGGATTAAATCCAAATTTACGCCTTTGCCTTCTCCACACCACAGTTACTCCAGGGGAAAACTGAGTATTTGATGGCATTTGGAAAAGAAATTGATCTCTGTGAGAGACAAAATTCCCCAGCCTGTTTTAAGCAGTAAATTCAGCTCTAATCCTAGAATTTTAAATGTTAACAAAATGACAAAATCCCCACTCTGCCTTTTCTCCAAAGTAAAACCAATTCAGCCTCACAGTTTCTGAAAAATGTTTGTACAATCTGCTCTTAAAAAAGTTGGTGAAGGAGACTCCAACCTCTTTTTCATAAATCAGCTAAAAAAAAATTAAAAGTAAAAGATATAAGTCTCTTCTTGGAGATGTTTTGTTTGAGGGTTTGGTTATTTATTGTTTGTTTGTTTGCTCTTTAGTCCTTTGTGTTGAAATTTTTGCTTCAAATCCCCTACATCTTCCTTATTTTAATTTAATGCCATGACTTTTTACCCTCTCTGTAATAGGAACCAAGAGATATTCCCTTTCTTCCTGGATGGATGCTTCCAGTCTGATATTAATGCACTGGATTCAGGAAATGCAAAAAATAAAAATGAAGGAATATTATAGGAGAAGCAATTCTGCAGGATTTGTAAAGCTTTCCCAACTGGTAAAAGCTTTTCCTACAGATGTTTCACACCCATTTATAGCAAAAAAAATTCAGAGGAATGAGCACCCCTTGCTTTTTGTCACATCAACATCACAGGGTGACATTTCTTCTGCAAAAAAATTCTTCTTATGAAAACGAGACCAGATTTGGCAACACTGAAATAAATTATGATTTTCTTGTTTTCAGCAAAAAAAACCTCATTAAAGTCTATGAGTAGAGTTGAAAAGGAAACCCAGGTTACCTCAATAGTTTTAATTAAAACTCTTGAGAAATTGAGGGTTATTTTCAAAATCAGCTTTTAATTTTGGGATCAGGCTTAAAAAAGGGTTAATCTAAAAATATTGAAATCCAAACCCTGAAGCAAAATTCATCATTTCTCTGCAAGAGAGGCGAGTCTGAACTCGCTTTCATCTCTCTTCTTCCAAATTATCAAAAATTAAAGAGGAGAAAATTGACTCTCCAACGCTCTGGGCACTTTTAAAATTATTATTTTTGTGTAATTCACACTCTAAAAGCTGTGGGCTGCTCTTTTTCAAGGAAGACAAGTCTGGATGAGGGAAGAAATGCAGCAGTCCCTGGTATTTACCATGGTTGGCATCTTCTCCCTGATGGCAGAGGGAAGTGTTGTGCACTCACAGGTATTTGGATGGCTGTGAGGAATTCCAGGAGGAAATTAAAAGGAAAAAAAAAAATAAAAAAGGAGGAAGGAGAGCTGGGAAAGCCCCATGCTCTGTATCAAAAGCAACACTCGTGCTTAATGTCTAAGGACATAAATTTTTTATTATTATAACCAGCCCTCGTTAAATCCGTCAACAAGCTTGGAGAACAAGGAAATTAATTACAGCCCTACCAACGTTTAAAGCAAAGCCTGGAAAATTCATGGAGTGGTTTGGGGCTCCTTTCTTCCTTCTGCTCCGCTGCTGAATCCATGGGGGTTTCCCAAAATCTCCTCGGGGCTGTGAGAGGCAAAGTTCTTCCTAAAGGAAATTAGGAGTTCTGGCAGGGCAAGGAGGGGCTGGTCAGAAAGATGGGTTTGAGCAGGATGCATTCTTTCTGTTTTCCTGGGATTTTGGATTTCCCAGATTGTGGGAATGAGGCTGGGCAATCGGGATGGTGATGGGATGGAGGGAGACGAGAGATCTCTGGAGTCAAGGCTGGTTTTGGAGCATGGGGTTTATTGCACAGGGCATAGATGTAGGGGCCCTGCTACCAGCTGCCAGCAGGAGCAGGCCAGAGAGAGAGAGAGAAAGAGTGAGGAAGAAGAAGAGGAAGAAGAGAAGAGGAAAAAGAGGAAAAAGAGAGGAGAGAGAGTAAAGTTCTCGTTCCAATCCATTAAATCTTCTTCTATACTGAATATTCTAATTTACACCAACCAATCTAGTACAAGATACAAATCCTATAACATTTACACACAGCCTATAAGAATCATTACATTACCATACTGTGTTATATTTTAAACCCTAAAAACGACTCTTTGGACCCCTCCTGCCAAGCCAACAGGGTCTGTTCTGACCTTGGATTCTTGGTAAGGAGAGGGCATTGTTTCATCAATTAATTTAATTGTTCAACCTTCAGACAGCCGTACTATTATTTTCCAATTGTTCAGTGACTAAAGCTCGGCATCTCAGACACCAAAATTTGCTTTCAACTCTATTTCACTTATAGGTTTCATCATATTCTCTAAATCTAAGCAGTCGTATTTGTAAGGCTTTCCTGTTTCATCTTCCCCAACACCAGATTTTCAGTGTGACCCACTAGATCAGCCCTAAACCCAGGCTACCACGGCTGGTAGAACTGAAAAAATATGGAGATGGATGAAGCCAAAGTCTTGTTCAGCTGTGGCTCTTTTCTCCAAGTGTTTGTGTGTGTCCTCAATCCCATCTTTCTCCTGCTGCCATGAAAACTGGGACAAGGCCTGACATGTTGGGTTTATTGGTCATTTGGCCAAGAGGGGTGGGTTCCATCATCCACAGGGAGGTCCTGTTGGCACAGCTGGGAAGGGACATCTCCCACCTGCTCATTCCCTCCCGAGCACAAATCCACAGCACTGCTGCTTCACAGCTCCAGACCCCAAAGGATCCACAGAATCCTGGAATGGTTTGGTCTGGAAGCGACCTTGAACATCATCCAGTTCCATGGGAAGGGAACCTTCCACTATCCCAGGTTTCCTTTTCTCCAATGAAGCTTGGGATTTATTATCTTGTGGTCCCTGTTTGGTCTTCCTGTTCCACACATTCCAGATATCCTCATCTTTTGTACTTCAGTGTAGATGTAGTTTATGTTACATTTTCTGTTGGAAAACCCAGCTCTACAGAAACAAGGCAACTGAGAGGTGTTTTAAAGGTTTTATTCTATTATCAATCTCATAGAAAGATAAACAGAGATGTAAAACTCAACCCCATTCTGTCAGAAGCCAACTATTTCTTTGTTACCTTATAAATGTTTTTCAGCCTATCAGTTTTTGCCACACAATGCTGCTAACCTTTAACACCAGTCACTTGTTATTTTACCCCACGTGGTCTTCCTACAATGCATCTTTCACATTCTAATTCCCCCAAATATCTGGTCTGTTTGTAAGATATAATTTAAAACTTGTTCCAGTCCATTTTCTCTCAACATCTTCTTTATCCCAAGGCCTTTCTAAGTCTGCACACCTTATCTCAGAATTTGCACACAGATGTACAAGTGTGTGAGCCCTCAGTTAGGCTTTGAGAATCTCCACAAATCCATTTCTCACAATTTTCTCCCTTTTCTCCTATTTTTGGCCAATTCTTGTCAAGCACAGTCCCAGTCAGAAGGAACTATCAGAGAAGAGGATTTCCTTTATGAGGAACCACTCCTGTAGGATCTGCAGCCTCGGGAGGCACAGGGGAGTTGCAGCTGCTCCTTTGGGATTTGGACAAGAACTCTGCACAGTTCTGATGGTCCTGAACCCCTCCCAGCTCAGGGCTGGTGCTCTCCAGTTCCCAAGAGTTCCAAAAATGCTGAGGAAGCAAACAGACCTAAAAAGCCAAGGAAGTGAAAATAAACCCTGTGAAATACAAAACAGGGAGGGAGCCCCGTTTGGCAAGTGGGAAAGGAGAAATGGAGCAGGGAAAGGAAGGAGGGAAGGATCTCTCCATCCATCTGCTCTGTCTTTCCACAACTCGATTTGATTTATGGCTCTGCGAGGCTCCAACTCGGCAGGCTGACACCTGAGAAACTCTGGGATGAGCTTTCCCACAGAGGCAAATGGATTCAGTTTTCTCTGGCACAGCTGAGGAACATTCCCAGGGCTGAGGAGCTGCTGGAGGGCCACGGTCTTTGGGGCTCAAATCCCATCCGTGGGCTCGATCCATGTTTGCACCTCATCTCCAGGCAGCCACATTTGTTATCCCCCTCTCTGATGGGTTAAACTTTCAGACGAGGACATCTGGATTTGGTTGTCCAGGTGAGCAGCAGCCCTCGCTCTCTGTGGACAGGTGGGATCCAAGGCTCGATTCCATTGCCACACAGAGTCATTCCGTGCTGTTTGGAAGACTTCGGGGTGTTGAGAACATCTCCACAGGCTGGGAGATGTGACCAAGGACCTGCAGGACACTCGTGTCCTCTGCAGCACCAGCTGGGGGCAAGAGATTCCAGGGTGTCTCAGATTGTTCTCAGCGTCTGTATTTTATGGAATTATGAATTTTGTTGGAATATCCTCATTTGGAAGGGGGCTAAAATGACCATGGGGTCCAACTCCTGGCCCTGCACAGCCCCAGCGATCCCATCCTGTGCCTGGGAGTGTTGTCCAAACCCTCCTGGAGCTCTGGGAGAAGATAAAGCAAAAACTATTGCCAGGAGCTTGGATTTCTAAAAAAAATTCTAAAATTTCTGAAAGATTTATCTATGAGTGTCTCAACACAATTTTCTAAGAGCAGGTGTAATAATGGCCCTGAATGCAGCAACTTGGATGTGAGGATCCGAGTGCTCAGACTGTCACAAAACCTCTTCTGTGTGTCAGACCACACCACACACCCCAAACCTGAGCTCAGTTCTCTCAAAGTCTGTCCTTTCCACAAAACACTTCACCTAAACCCAAAATAATCATTATATCAGTGCTTGTGCTCCACGTTGTGCTGCCTCCTTTGACCTCTGTTTTGTGTAGATCGAACTCCTTTAATTTTGGGGACAGAGGTCTTGGTGACATTAGAGGCAAAAATCACCTCATCCCATCACCATGGGGTTGCCACTCCGTGGGATGCTGTGAATTGCCAGAGGGGTGATGAGCTGCCAGGGAAATGTGGATGTGGGTTTAGGAGCTGATGTTTAGGGACAGATGATAATAAAGACTCCAGTGGTATCAGGTTATGGCAGCAGCGCCAGCCACAGGAGATCCTGGAGGTCCATGCAGGGGTTTTGGGAGAGTTTTGTCCTTTGGAGGGATGACTCGACATGCTGGGAGTGGCAGCACCTTTATTTAGGGAGCAGAACTCCTTCACTAGAGAGGAATGTCCTCAGTCTGAGCACACCCAGCTCACCCAGAGCTGCTGCCGTGGGTTCTGTGTCACATCTGCCAGCCCATGTTCCAGATGTTCAGGCACCAGAGGGATCCTAAACAGCCCTGGAGACCTGAGATTCAGCAACACATCCAGCCTTAAGCTTCCAATTAAAGTGTCTGGGTTTGTTCTCTTGGCCAGCAGAGAGGAGCCATCCATCACTGCTGCCTGAGGCACTTTGAGTGGCTCAGGCCCTGGAGGTACCGGATTCCCTCCCAGCCCATGAATGAAGACACAATCCCATTCCCTAAACACAGACACCCCTTGCCCCCATGGAGGATGTCTGGGAATTCACACGTGGCTGGCAGATCCAACTCAGGCCAAAATCCTCCTGCAACAGCAGGTGGAGACCAGATGGGTTTGGAAGGACTGAAGCACCTAAAGCTGATCCCCTCATTTAGGGAAATGCAGGATTTTTCAGCCCATCCTGGTGAGGCTGAGGAGCTTTCCTCATCCCTGTGTTATTCTGAGTTTTATTTTCCTGTATTTCAGGCTCTGTGCTGCCCAGGGCTGCAGCTCTGAGCTCACAGTCAGTGTCACTCAGCTCTCTGCACACAGCACGGACACAAAACAAATCCTTCTCCTGCTGCACACCAAGGACAACTGGCACAAGTTTTCAGGCCCCAAAGCACAAACAACGGGGGCTGCAGGGAGAGAACAAGAAGGGTGGACTGCATCAGCTGGAGCTGGGATTGGACAATGAAACCCCAATGTGCAAATGGACCCAAACTGATCAAAGTGTGAGACCTGGTGACCGTTTGTCCATTTTGTGTCCATTTTGTGTCCACTTTGTGTCCATTTTGTGACCATTTTGTGTCCATTTTGTGTCCATTTTGTGACCATTTTGTGTCCATTTGGGGCCCATTTTGTGACCATTTTGTGTCCATTTTGTGACCATTTTGTGTCCATTTGGGGTCCATTTTGTGACCATTTTGTGTCCATTTTGTGTCCGTTTTGTGTCCATTTTGGGACAATTTTGTGTCATTTGTGAATTTTGGGTCCATTTTGTGTCCATTTTTTGTCCATTTGGCATCCATTTTGGGTCCATCTTTGGTGTAGCCCTGGCCAGGCTCCTGTCCTGCCCAAGGTGGATCCTTAAAGACCTTTCAATAAATCTCTGCTTTATTCCCCAGCTCTGTCCAGTCTCTCTTCCAGCTCAGCCTTCCCAAGGCATCAATTCCCCCTTCCCATCCAAGCCCGGACACTTCAGTCTGAGCTCAGGATGCTGTGGGTGATTCACGGCACTCTCACCACACCCAGCACAGGAGAGCATCGAGTTTCAGGGGCTTTTCTGAAAATTTCACCCCTCACGCCACAGCCTCTTTCACCAGCATGACACCAGAGCTGGAATTTGGAGAGGGGTTTACTCCTGCACCAAAGAACTCATGGGCTGCCCACTAAAAATACAAATACAGAGCTGGGAGAGGCATTAAAATACACCTAAAATGCAAATATGGAGCAGGGAGATGCACTAAAATAAAAAACCTTCTGGTAGCAGTTTAATTTTTTAATTTTTTCCCTCCGTTGCAAAGCTAAAATGTGGCCCTGTTTTTCATATCAAGCCTGTTTGGGGGTTTTGTTTTTCTGTGTATTCCATCATGCAGCAGGTTATGTGCTTACAAGGAGTTCATGTTAAAAGGCCATAAAAATGAAAAATTAGGGTTGTCTTTGCAGAAAAAAAAAAAAGGAAAAAAATTGAAAAAAAAGAAAAAGAAAATAAAGAATGATTTAGCAGAGGATAATTTGGCTTCTCCTTAAGGCCTGAGTTCTGCACTGATTTGTATTTGAATTTTGCACAGGAGTTATGCAACTCCCTGGACAGTGCTTAGAGCTTAAAGGATGAGGTGGTGACAAATGCAGGCAATGACACGGGAGGAAAAAATGGATTTTGCTACGTGAGCCATCGGGTTGTCCTGAGAGCAATCCATTTTGGGAAGGACTGACGCAGACAGGAGTGACCATCTCGTGCTCTGCTTCATGTCCCCGTGGAAGTGTGGCCCACAGATTGCCCAGGAAAAAGGAGGAGAAGGGAGAAATCCAAATGATTGCTGACGTCTCCTCCAAAAATGTGAGATGCCGGACTAATTGTGGCCAGATGTTGTAGTAGGGGATAAAGAGGAAAATCTGTTTTATTCTCACTGAAGGTAGCAAAACGTGGAAGAGTTTCACATCAGCTGCAGCTGAGTGGGAAAACCAAGGGTTTTTCCAGCAACTGTGGAATAATGAGAATGAACACACAGATTTTGGAAGTCCAGTCCTGCTAAAGGACTCAAGGCTCTTGACCTGAATAAATCAAATAAATATTAACTGAACTTTCCAGGAATCCTGAGATGAAAACTGACTCTTTTAGGCTGCAGGGTTAAGTTTTTCATTCTTTTTTTCTTTCTTTTGAAGTTGGTAACGCCTTGTCATGGAAATGAAGCTTGGTTTGCTGGTTTATTGAAGGAAAAAAAAAAATCATAATTTAATTGTGCTTAGGTAAGAAAAGGGTAATTTCAATTCAATTGTCCTTAGGTAAGAGAAAGGTATTTATCAGCCAACACTTGGCAATATAAGATATCTGTGAATGATCTGGCTTTCAGTTGGATTGTTCCAAACATCCATCAGCCTTGATCCCATTATTTTTTTCCCTCAGACCTAATTTTTAAGCTCCTGTGGCACAAATATTGTTATTTTAACCTTGTGTCTAAGGCAGCTCAGACAGAAATTGTCAATATTTCTGCCCCTGATGTAAAATATCTTCCACTCCTAGACAGACTCACCCAAATCCAAGGTATTTCCATGGCTATTGATCAATATCAGCTCCCAAATCCCTTACACTCCACCCAAATATTATCACCCTGGTGGTGCTGTTTTCATGGCAGATTCCTCCTCTCCTGTGTAGAATTCCCACTTGAGATGGCCAACATTCAGTCTCCCCAGGTTTCAGCCACCAGGGGTTTTACACCTCCAAAACCACCATCAGAAGAGGCTCATTCCTTAAATCCAGGCTTAATCTGGATTTAACTCCGAGCACATCCCAAATCCATGCCTGGTTTATTTCCAGCAGAGGCTGGCGGAGGTATTTTAGTCCTGACTCACACAGGTCTTGTTTTAGTGGAGAAAACCCCTCAATGTAATTCCAGGATTATCTATTTCTGCCTGGACATCCACAGAAGTTTTTACCACCAATGGATCCATTCCCCCGGAGACTTCAGCCGGATTTATATCCCAGTTTTTAGAGCTTGGATGGTTGTCCAGGGTTAACGACATGGGTCAAAGTGTAGGAGCAAAGCCTAGCAAGGCTCCAGACCAAGGTTTGCAGGGACTGAGCCTAATCTGGGCTCCTGGCGGGGCGAAAGCAAAGTTTCCCTTTCAGCCAGCTTTATTCCAGTGCCCTTTCTACTCCTGCTGTGTTTTGATTACTGAGGGGAGGTTAATGGGGGTGAGAGAGATAAGAGTGACTCCAAAGACGTTTAAGATAAGGAAGTTCAGAGGACTACAAACATCAAACTGATTTAGCACTCGGTTCCAGCGTAATTCCCTCTCAACAAAGTGCCATAAAGCAATTGGGATTTACGATCCCTTGGCAAAGTCGAGCGATCGTTTCCACAAAGTGCTGGCCAAAGAAACTTCTGGAGCCAATGTCCAGCGCCTTCCACGTTCCTGGGATGCTTTAAAGCCCAGTGGAGTTTGGAATTCTCCACAAGCCCCAAGACTAAGCCGTGGTCATGGCAAAACCACCCCAAACACTTCAGGTGGCACTCAGGAGTCACAGGATGGATCAAAATCAGCGTGAGGGATGGAATTCTCTGCTCTTTTCTCCCACCAGCAGGATGCATCCAGGATCACAAAATCAGAGGGTTGTGGAGCTGCTGGAACAACTCCAGGGGAGGCCATGGAGAATCTCCAAGGGCTGGAGCCAAGCCAAATTTTTCCCCCATTCTTTATCCAAACTCTCCCCTTTATTGATCCCAATTTCCCCCTTTCACTGATCCAATTTTTCATCTTTTTCAAGCCAAAATTTCCCATTTTTTAGCCAAATCTTCCTTTTCTTGATTCAAATCCCCCCTTTTATTGATCCCAGTTTCCCCCTTTTTTTGATCCAAGTTTCCCCCTTTTATTGATCCCAGTTTTCCCCTTTTTTGATTCAAAAATTTATCCAGAACATCCCAAAATTCAGGTTCCTAAATTTTGCTGATCCCACCAGGATAACCCAGAATTCCAAAATACAGAGCTGCTTTTTTCCCCCCAAACCATGTGGAATTTGGGATTTGGGGATTTGTGGGATGGGTTTGGGTTGGGTCTTCTCAGGGCCACCAGAGTGTCCTGGCTCTGGTGACACTGGGGTGTCCCCATGGAATGGAATCTTTGGAATGCCCTTCTGCTCTGGAGCCAGGCTGGGAGAGCTGGGAATGTTCCCCTGGAGAGGAGAAGACTCCAGGGAGAGCTCAGAGCCCTGGCAGGGCCTGAAGGGGCTCCAGGAGAGCTGGAGAGGGACTGGGGACAAGGGATGGGGGACAGGACACAGGGAATGACTTCAAACTGAAAAAGAGCAGGGATGGATGGGAGATTGGGCAGGAATTGTTCCCTCTGAGGGTGCTGAGGCCATGGAATGGATTCCCACAGCAGCTGTGGCTGCCTCTGGACCCATGAAAGTGTCCAAGGGTTGGACAGGGCTTGGATCACCCTGGGACAGTGGAAGGTGTCCTGCCCATGGCAGGGGTGGAATGAGATGATCTTCAAGGTCAGAATCCAGAATTCCATGTATCCAGCAGAAGGGATTGATGCCCTGTTCATACAGATGGTTCAGGGTGAGGAGTTCTCCATTTTATTCTCAGAGATCTCCCCAAAATCCCCACAGGAGAATTTGAATTTTCCATGTTTCTCCCTGGGTTTGACCCCTGTGACTGTAAAATCAAGCCAGTACCAGAGCAGATGAAGGGAAAACTGAGTGAGGGCTGGTGGTGCTGGGACACTCGTGGAAAAATGTTTGTGATGGATAAATTGGAGAAATTGTCGCTCACATCTTCAGATCTGCGACAAAGGTCAGGGAAGTAGAAAAAAAAAGTCCTTTAAATGTCAAGTTGCAACTTCTGTGGGACAGTTGATGTCATAGCAAGTTTGTCTGGGTCTGTTCATGGAATCACAGATTCATGGAATGGTTTGGGCTGGAAGGGACCTTCAAGGTCACCCATTCCACCCCTGCCATGGCAGGGACACCTCCACTATCCCAGGCTGCTCCAAGCCCTGTCCAGCCTGGCCTTGGACACTTCCAGGGATCCAGGGGCAGCCACAGCTTCTCTGGGCACCCTGTGCCAGGCCTCACCACCCTCATGGAGAAAAATTCCTTCCATTTATCTGATTTAAACCCAAACTCTTTAAATTGATAGAAATAATTTATATTTATGAGATTACATCTACTTCCCAAACATCCAACACTCAAGAGTGAGAAAAGGAGCCCTAAATTGTTTTGTTGGAACCTCAGACTCCAAGCAGAAATCTGCCTAAATCTTCAGGAATCCTGAGGAGACAGATCCATGAGTTATCTGGAATATTCTTCACTTCAACACATATCCCTGTCCTGAAAACCTCCTCCAGAAGTGGAAAGGAAAAGAAAAAAATCTCATCTTGCTCTCTGAATTTATCAGGGTTGAGTTTGTGGGGTGCTTTGGGTGTTTCAGAGCCTTTTTCCTTTCCAAAGCTTTTGCAAATGACAGGAAAAAAAACCATTAAAGCCTTCTTCAGCCCAAAATCTGTGGCCAGGTTATCTGGAATATTCTTCACTTCAACACACATCCCTGTCCTGAAAACCTCCTCCAGAAATGGAAAGGAAAAATCTCATCTTGCTCTCTGAATTTATCAAAGTTGAGTTTGTGGGGTGCTTTAGGCATTTCAGAGCCTTTTTCCTTTCCAAAGCTTTTGCAAATGATAGGGAAATAACCATCAAAGCCTTCTTTGGCTGGAAATCTGTGGCCAGGTAAAAGTTCCCTCTTCTTGCTTATCAAGAAATTGATTAATTGCGATAAAAGGTGCAGTATAAATGATAAGCAGACCAAAGCTCACTCAGCAGTTATGCTGGTTTGGGCATTTTACCCTCGGAAGGAGAATCCCAAATCTGGAAGAGCTGAGGGAGAATCACCTTGTGGGACTTCTCCAGGGAAAACTTTTCCTGTCTTTTCTTCCACCTTTTCCTCCTAGATTCCAGGAAGACAAGGATGAAAAGCAAACTCCAAGAGCTGCAAAGCTGCTTGGGAAGGCCATAAAATGTGCAACATTTTATGACAGGCCATAATTCCTTTTTCTTTTTCCAAGCATTATCTCCTCTCCAGGGAATTTTATGGCTTTCTTTGTGCTTCTTATAAGGAAAGTTGAGCACTTGGATCAGCCAAGTCAGGGCATGTTAAAAGGCCCTGTGGTACTTTGCCCACTTCTTTTAGAGCCAGTGAATCACCTGGCTGGTGGCATTCCCAGTTTTCCCTTGGGAAAGAGGCAGGAATCCTTCTGCACCTTCTCCTCCTGTCCTGGAAATTCTGATTTTAAGATGTTCTCCCACGCTTTTTTATTCCCTTCAGGCAGAATTTCTTTTAAAAGTAGTTAATGAATTTTTATCTGGTTTTCCTCATTAATTTTAAGGGGAAGGTTGCTGGGTTGGTTAACTCAGGATTTAGGCCTCTCCACCTGGATTTGTAAAAGCTGATTCCTGCTTAACCACTCAAAATTCCTATGTTAACAAGGTAAATTAGGAAATACATGGAAAATAGGAACAGTCAGGGTCTGCACTTTTCAGTTTCTGGATGTTTTCCCAAATTTAGGAGCTGCAGAGGGCACTGAGTCAACCAGGCACACAAAAATCTAAAATCTGTGGGACCATAAACCAGACTTTGATCCCTTGTTCCTATTGAAATTCAGCAAAACTTGGACTCCTGTTGCAAATAGAGGCTGGGAATCTCATGACTTACAGCAAGGAAGAAACTCTCAAGAGCATTTTTATTCCACAGTCCTCATTGCATTAATTGATAATTAATGATGAGTAAATGGATTTGAACAAAAAATGTTTAAAAAAAAATCTAAAATATCCCCTAAACCCAAACTAATAAAAACTCTAAATCTCACTGACAACTTTCATTTGGGAAATTCTTAAGCAGTGCGGTTGGTATTTTCTTTTTGTGAGTCAATTTTTTTTCCCCTTCCTACCCCTTGTTCACCTCTTGGCTTTGTGAGGGCGAAGAATTCGATGACGAAGTTACGGAGAAAACCATGCATGGAAGGAATTGGGAATTGCAGCAAAATGATCCCATCCCTCTGAAATTTCCCAGTCCTGTCCAAAGTGACTGCTAAGTGGATAAATTCTTTAGGAAAAAAGGAGTCAAGGGATAAACGCTCCAAGATATTTGAACACCTCTTGAATTGCCATTCAGGCGCTGGATAACGCTCAGGATTTTGGTAGAGAAAAAAGTCAAATAAGCAGCTGAAAATTAAGAAAAAAATAAAATATAAATTGGCCACTTTAATTATGCCAAAATATAGAAAACGTAACCCCGTTTGTGAGTGATTTGGCATCTCCATCTTAATTAATATCCTTAAAAGAGCAGCTCAGCAGCTTTATTTTAAATCAAATATTTATTTTAATATAATAAGAGCCCAATTTTTAGGTGACAATTCCTGGGATCAATGAAAATCACAAAAAATTGTCAATGAGGAGAAAAACTCCAGGGATTCTGCTTTCCAAGCCCAGGGATCATCAGATCGAGGTTGAGCTTCCACACCCTTCCACAGGTTTTCTTCCAAGGAATTCCAAAATAACAATAGATTGAGGTTTTCCTTATTCCCTATGGATATGCAAAAAAAAAAAAAATCTTTCCCTAACAAAACAATTACTTCTAATTAGAGCCCACTTTTGTCTCCCTATTTACTCTTCTCACCAATCATTTCCAAATTCAAATGAAAAATTTCTGTTGTTATTCCCCCAAAAAAGTACTTTTAAATTCATAGCAATTTTGTCTTTTTTCTTAAGTTGTTTTTGTAAAGTTTCATTGAAAATTCCGGAGGCTTTTAGCTCAAATCTGATCCTTCTTCAGGTCACAACTACATTTAAATTTAGAAGTTATTTTAAGCATCTCCAGTTTGGATTTTTTTTCTGCTGTAGTGCCTCAGTCCAGCACTTAAATTGTAAATTCCCTCAAAATCCCAGCAAAACCAGACAACAGCTCATTTTTCCTTCGGAATATGAAGGCAATCCATCTTAAATGCTGAATTTCAGCTGTTCCTTTGCTTCTTGTAGGTTTTGCTGTGTGTGGCCGCTTCCATATTTACAACCAGATTTACAAGGTGAAATGGAGGCTGTGGAATAAATGGTCTAAATTACTGCAAAGCTCTGTAAAACAACAAAAAAAAAGGTCCCCCACAAAGTCATAAAAATGATGCATCTGCCTGGGATATTCCAGGCCCTTTTCCATCCTGGCAAAGGGAGTTTTGTCCAGCAATAATTCCTGCAAACCTCGCTCATAAATATGAAATAATCAGTGTTGAGAGTTGCTCGAGTGGATCATAATTTTCCAGCTGAACTTGCCTTTGTTGACACTGTTTCAGTTCGGATACCTGACGCTGAATTATTTCTTGGGATGCAAAGGAATTGCCTCCCAGGGAAAGATAATTCCTGGGATTAAAGCACTCTGGGGACAAAGACACACTACAGGTGAGCTGGCATCTGAATTCCTCCGGGTGCAGACTCAGCAGATTTGGATGAAATTCCCTGGGAAGTGATAAGATAAATCAGGTAAAAAAAAATCAAAATAAAGAATTTTCTTCATGCCAAACCCATCTGGTGGATTGAGAGGAGATGAAAAAGAATTGAGTAAGAATAACTCCCAGATGAAAGGAGGACACAGATAATTAATAACAGAGACACTGCCTTGATTCATAATTCTGCTTATCATGTTCACAAAGCAAAAAAGCCAACCGCAGTCATCCTTCCCAGTCTGGCATTAGGACTGAAAGTTCAGACGTGGAGGTCTAAAGACACAAACAGGGAGCTTTATCTTGCCTAACTTTATCAAAATTTTATTATATTCCGTAGGATATCGGCCTATAATTCACCTGTAATCACTAGAGAGAGATAGGCTCCTGGAAGGCATGGAAAATAGGCAAGGAAGAATTGGAAAAGAATTCAGTAGAAGAAAAGCCAGGGGGGTTTAAAAATATATTTTAATAATTTTCTTTTCCTCTTTCAATAATCCATTTTTAGTGACAGGCAGAACATGAATTTGTTGTGCCTTACACAGTCAAATCCAATACTGGAAGCAATCTGGACACGAAAGATGGGCAGGAATATTAAAACCCCATTTGGGGATATATTTAAACTATTTAAAATAGAAAGCTAAGAGAAAAAAAAAAGGCAGGGGAGGGCAGGCAAAAAAAATTCTAAAATTGATTAAAAGACAATGATTTTCTGTTGAATATTGGTGTTTGGGTGCAGAATTTTTGTTCCAATGGAATACACTGGATTTACAGTAGAGAAAAGACAGAAGAGAATGGATTCCACCCTGCTGAGGAGGTCAAGATGTACATTGGTTTATTTAAAAAAAAAAATCGTGTTTTAGAAGCTACCACAGGGTAAAAAATCATCTCGTTCCGTGGGCAGGGACACCTTCCACTATCCAAGATTTCTTCAGCCTGGCTTTGGACACTTCCAAGGATCCAGGGGCAGCCACAGCTGCTCTGGGAATTCCATTCCAGGGCCCACCACCCTCACAGGGAATTATGCTTGGGAAGGCTGAGTGGAACAGAGACTGGACAGAGATGGAGAATAAAGCAGAGATTTATTGAAAGGCCTTCAAGGATCCACCTTGGGCAGGACAAGAGCCTGGCCAGGGCTACACCCAAGGTGGACACAAAATGGACCCAAAATGGACACAAAATGGTCACAAAATGGACACAAAAAAAAAAAAAAAAAAAAAAAAAAAAAAAAAAAAAAAAAATGACACAAAATAGTCACAAAATGGGCACAAAATGGACACAAAATGGACAAACGGTCACCAGGTCTCACACTTTGATCACTTTGGGTCCATTTGCACATTGGGGTTTCATTGTCCAATCCCAGCTGCAGCTGATGCAGTCCCACCCTTCTTGTTCTCTCCCTGCAGCCCCCGTTGTTTGTGCTTTGGGGCCTGAAACCTTGTGCCAGTTGTCCTTGGTGTGCAGCAGGAGAAGGATTTGTTTTGTGTCCGTGCTGTGTGCAGAGAGCTGAGTGACACTGACTGTGAGCTCAGAGCTGCACCCTGGGCAGTGCAGAGCCTGAAATACAGGAAATAAAACTGAAGGCATCACTTCCTTCCCAAAATCCCATCTAAATCTACTCTCTTCCACCTGAAAGCCATTCCCCTGTGCCCTGTCCCTCCAGGTCTCTGTAAATAATCTCTTCCATCTTTGCTGTAGGTTCCGTCCAGCTACTGGAAGGCAAAAATTAGGGGCGAAAATCTCAGCTTCCTTAAATAAAATCTTGAAATACATGGAATTATCTTTTGAAAGTTTCTGTCTTTATCCAGAACTCCTCCACTTGGATTAATTACAAATTAAAGACATTCTTTAAGCTTTAGAGGCATGAATTAAGTCAGACAAATCCAGAGTGTGTTTATGGTTTCTATTTTGGAGGTTTTTTAGCACAATAAGGTACCAGGTATAGTCCAGAGCCTCAAGAATTAAAATCCTGACCTAATTTAAAGAACATCACAGGGACCATGCGTGGTTTTTTCCACACTCACTCTGACTTCAAGATTTGCTGTGCCCAGGGGTGCTACAACAAACGTGGACAGAGTGAAAAGGGCCCGTAAAAAATGAATCCAGGCTGCTGTGACACAACTCTAAATGTCAGGAATCAGGCATTATGGAAGTCAGGAAAAACCGGGATGAGTCAACCCCCGAGGTGAAAGAATTCAGCCAGATTAATCAATGGAGTCCACAGAGACTGGATAGCTCAGATTATTCCTATAACATAAAGCCAGACGTTAAAAAATGCAGGAACTTTTGTTGTGACTCAAAGAAAAGGTTAAAAATGAGCCGTAAGGAAATTATGACATTGTCTGCATTGCCAAACCTGGAAATTTTATTGCATGTCTTAAACTTCTCAGTATCTGGATTTTAAAGCTTTGTGTCTTGGTGATTCTATGGAACTTGTGATCTGTCCTGGATAATTTTGTAAAAAAAAGAGCAAAGGCCAACGTTTCACAAAAGCGACAACCCCCCCTCAAAAAAAAAAAAAATAAAGTAACCAGGTTGCTGAACAAATGTGACCATCCAGGAGGAAATTCTGATATTTCAAAATGGGCTTTCATGTGGAAATAATGCCAAAATCTGGAGACCCCTCACAGAATACGGAGTTTTGGTGGTAAAAATTGTCTTTCAGAAGTGGAAAATGTTAAATTTTGAGGATATTTTATTGACAGGTAGTACTTAACCCTCATTAGAAACGGCACCTTGGAGCTGCGTCTGCAGGAGATATTCCCTTTAGGTGTTGGTTTCTTAATTCTCTTAATTTTCAGTGACATAGTTCTGAATTTAGAACAATTAGCCTAAAAGAACTAAAGAACTATTTTAGAATAAACAGTCTCTCAAAAAGAGGGTCAGCAATGTGTGGGACAGGCCGGTGTCACCAGAGCTGCAGTCCCACAGCTCTGCGCCTGACAGGTGGCCCTGCTCCAGCTGAGGAAAGGGAAAAGAACTCCCATGGCACAATTGTGGAATTCCAGAATGGATTTGGCTTGGATGGGACCTTAAAGCCCATCTTGTTCCACCCCCTGTCATGGGCAGGGACACCTCCCACTGTCCCAGGTTGATCCAAGTGTCCAACCTGCTTGGACACTTCCAGGGATCCTGGGGCAGCCACAAATCTGGGAATTCCATCCCAGCCCCTCCCCACCCTCCCAGGAAACAATTCCTTCCCAAAATCCCACTCTAAATCTCCTCTTTCACTTTAAGCCATTCCCTGTGTCCTGTCCCCCATCCCTTGTCCCCAATCCCTCTCCAGCTCTCCTGGAGCCCCTTCAGGCCCTGCCAGGGGCTCTGAGCTCTCCCTGGAGCTTCTCCTCTCCAGGTGAACATTCCCAGCTCTTGCAGCCTGGCTCCAGAGGGGCTCCAGCCCTTGGAACATCCCCATGGCCTTCTCTGGAGTCACCCCAAGAGTTCCAGGTCCTTTTGATGTTGGACTCCAGGTCTGAATGAGCCACTCCAGGTGGGATCTCACAGGGGAGGAGGAGAGGGGGACATCACCTCCACAGACAAAGGTGACATCTCAGGAAGGCAAAGCAGCATCAACAGAATTGCAGCAACATGAGGACCAAATATAAAAGCCAACTGGCCACTTTTTCATGGAAGTCTGAGGGATCCTCATGGATTTCAAGGAATGCAGGACCATCACTGGATATAAGGACTGAGGAAACTTCTTCTCCTGCCTGTAGATGGGGAAAATATATCAACATTGTGATGTAAAAATTCTTGTTTGGGCAACCCAGTAGTAGAGAACATTCCAGAAGGAATTCTAGGCTGGGACCTGACACCCACAACCATAGGTGAATTTTCAGAAAACCCGTCTGTTTTAGTAAGGATTCAGTGCAGGCATTTCCATTTTTATCCAGGGTAAACCTCACTCTGAATCCTGGAGATGGTTGCAAGTGGAAGATCTGAGTCACTTCTTGGCTGGCTCCACTCTGAGGTCAGAAACAAGAGCAGAGTTGCCCTAGGAGGAGGTAACCTCTGATATATTGGGATAAAATGTATCCCCATTATTCTTGGCTTGTGGGCTTTGAGAGTTCAAGTTAAGTCCTTCAACCTTTGGGATTTCACTGGAAAACAGGGATTGAGAGCTCAGTTCCTCCTGAGTTCCTCTGCAGTGGGATTAATGAGCTGAGCTAACTTAGAGAGGACAATGAAGAATGACTTCAAAGGGAGAGAGAGTTAATTTAGATGGGATATTGGGAAGGAATTCATCCCTGTGAGGATGTGGAAGCCCTGGCACAGGGTGCCAGAGCAGCTGTGACTGCCCCTGGATCCCTGGAAGTGTCCAAGGCCAGGTGGATGGGGCTTGGATCAGCCTGGGACAGTGGAAGGTGTCCCTGCCCATGGCAGGGTGGAATGGGATGATCTTGAAGGTCCCTTCCCAACCCCAAACATTCCATGATTCCTTTCCATAAACTTCCCCATGACAAGCACCCAGTTGCTCCAGCTACACCTGGAAGATTTTTTTCAAACCCTTCCATGCATTCCCTGGGAAATCAACCAGCCCTTGGGAAAAAGGCTGGACTTTTCCAGGCTGTTTCTCTACCCACAGCACCTGGTGGGGATGGGCTCACTCCAGGTGCCCTGATGGAGCTGGCTCAGTGTGCTCCCACCAGGAAAGGGTTTCAGGGAGGTTGGGAAGGCACTTCCCAAATAAAACTGTTCTTTCCAGAGCTCTGTCTGTTCCCTTGCACAGCCTGACTCCAAACACCCAGGCACAGACAGCTGGCAAAGCCATCAGAAAGTTCAGGAAATCCTTGGCACAGGTGGAGTTTTGGGGACATTTGGAACAGGAACTACTCAGTCAAGGCTCATACACCTTAATTTAGGCTGAAAAAAGTCAGTAGATGTAATTAGTGAGGACTTTTTGGGAGATTTGTTTGATTTGAGTAAAACCATTTTCTCCATGCCCTCTCCTCATGCTCCCAGCTCAACGTCAGCCTGATTAATACTGTCAGTGGAGGAGATGAATTCAGGGAAAAGGTTTTCCTTTCGGCCTGACATGGGGCTGTGGCTCTTCCTCCACAGTTTGGGAAGAAGTTTGGGCTGTGCCTGACAGCACCCAGCTGGCCACGCCTCGTGACGTTGCTTCCCCTCTGGGTGGGTGGCTCCAAGTGTCAGGCAGGGGTGGAATCAAGGCCTTGAAACACGTGCCAAGGGCTTATTTTATCTGGGGTGAGATCAAAGAAGCTCCCTTGGAAAAGCTGGAGGAGCAGAGCGTGGCTGTGATGTAACACAACCTCTCTTTATCAGTTTGAAGGATCCAAAGCCCCTTGTCCCGTGTCCTGCCAAACTTTACTCATAAATATGCACTGATCAGGTTCACTCGATGTGGAGGATGAATTCCCACAAAAATGGAGACATGTGAGCAATCCAGCTTATCCAAAAGGACAGGCCTGTAACCATTTCAAGGAGGAAGAAGTCACGTGCGAAGAAGAGAGAGATGCAGAAATTCATGTACGAAGAAGAACAAAAGATGGTAAAACCACTCCAGAATGTGGGAATCGTATGAAAGCCAGAAAAAAAGAAATGTATAATTTGCTGTATGTAAGAAGGATCAATCAATAGGGACTAGAGAACTAGCGCATTCTTTTAGGGGCAACCAATTGTAAAATAGCATAAAATGCATGATTAAGGCTAAAAATTGTATAGAAGAGATGGTTAAAATCAAATAAATTGGCTCACTTCGATTGTATTGGTCATGGAGTGATGTCCCATTTCTTTTCAGCAATTCAGTGTGAATATTCCACAGCCAGATGTTCAGAGAGTGGAAGGTTCACATTGGGAAGTGGAATTGGCAGCTGTGGTGAGAGCGTTTCAGCTCTTTGTCACGACTGACAAAGTCATGACTGTGGGCTCGATATTTCTGAGCCTGAGAGAATTTCAGCTCGCTAACCAAGGCTAGCTCCTTTCCCAAGGGAAAACTTTTAACAGGTTCTCTTCCCAAAACATCTTTCTCCTTTTCCCAAAACATTTCTAAGTGGGCAGTGGTTTTTTTATCATAACAATCTTCCCCGGCTGTTGTTTCCTATTACTTAACAGGAATGTAATGGAAAAGAGGTGCCAGTCCTATTGACCAATGAATACCGTTTTTATCAAAGCGTGCTGTGTAAGAAGCAAAAAGATAGTAAATAGAACCTTTTAATGTTCTGTTTGCCAAAACTGGAGTCAAACTATCTTTATCCAGCTCCCTGGCCACGGCTCCCTGGCAGAGCCCCATTCTCTCTTGTTGTAGATGGCAGGAGGGTGGAGTGATCATCAAAGAACCAATTAATCAATGCCAGTGCCCAAAAAATAGAGGATTTTTATCTCTAAACCATAAATGCATATTCATATCCCTATCTGTAGATTATCCAATCAACTAAGAACACAATTCTAAAACATTCCTCTACTCCAATCTAAATCTCATTTTTAAAGGACATGAAACTATGAAAAACTACGAAGGTTGGTATCAATCCTTACACAAAACCTACCCATATAGCATATCTATTAATGTAAAAGGTTCTGTCATGTGGCAGAATATTCTAATATCTCTATTAGAGTAAAAGCTTCTATCTCATTCATCTTATCCCCAAAACAGGTGATTTTTATCCCTAAACCATAAATGCATATTCATATCCCTATCTATAGATTATCCAGTCAACTAAGAACACAATTTTAAAACATTCTTCTACACCAATCTAAACCTAATTTTTAAAGGACGTAAAACTACAAAAAACTATGAAGGATGGTATCAATCCTTACACAAAACCCTACGCATATAGCATATTATTAACGTAAAAGTTCTGTCATATGGAATATCTATTAGAGTAAAAGCTTCTATCTCGTTCATCTTATCCCCAAAACAGGGGATTGTTATCCATAAACCATAAATGCATATTCATATATACATTTTTCTATTTTTTATTTCCTATGGGTTATCCAATTAACTAAGAGCACAATTCCAACAATTAACTAACAACACAATTTCCAGCAATGGAAAGTTGGCCTCCCTGCCCTTGGCAAAACCAGCTTTTCCCAATTAGATTCCCACCTCACTTCCCAGCAACTTGTTTGCTACATTCAGCCTTCCCAGATTGCCCACCTTCCTCATCCACCCCCATCATCACCATCATTGTGCCCAGTCCTTGGGTTGTTTTAGGTTATTCACACCAGATAAATCCCTCAGGAATGATGTGGGCTTGGGTTGTTTTGGGTTACTCTACACCAGATAAACCCCTCAGGAGGAATGATGTGGGCTTGGGTTGTTTTGGGTTATCCCACACCAGATAAATTCCTCAGGAGGAATGATGCAGGCTTGAGTTGTTTTGGGTTATCCCACACCACATAAATTCCTCAGGAGGAATGATGGGGGCTTGGGTTGTTTTGGGTTGTTGCACACCTGATAAACCCCTCAGGAGGAATGATGGGGGCTTGGGTTGTCCTACACCAGATAAACTCCTCAGGTGAAATGATGTGGGCGTGGGTTGTTTTGGGTTATTTCACACCAGATAAATCCTCAGGTGAAATGATGTGGGCTTGGGTTGTTTGGGGTTGTTGCACACCTGATAAACCCCTCAGGAATGATGTGGGCTTGGCTGTTTTGGGTTGTCCCACACCAGATAAACCCCTCAGGAGGAATGATGGGGCTTGGGTTGTTTTGGGTTGTCCCACACCAGATAAACTCCTCAGGTGAAATGATGTGGGCGTGGGTTGTTTTGGGTTATTTCACACCAGATAAATCCCTCAGGTGAAATGATGTGGGCTTGGGTTGTTTGGGTTGTTCCACACCAGATAAATCCCTCAGGAGGAACGATGTGGGCTTGGGTTGTTTTGGGTTGTTGCAGACCTGATAAACCCCTCAGGAATGATGTGGGCTTGGCTGTTTTGGGTTGTCCCACACCAGATAAACCCTCAGGAAGAATGATGGGGGCTTGGGTTGTTCCACACCAGATAAACCCCTCAGGAGGAATGATGCCCATGGCAGGGGTGGAATGAGATGATCCTGAAGGTCCTTCCCAATTGTTCCGTGGTTCCCTGGTTATGTGATTTTAAAGGAGATTTGATACCTGTCCCAGACAGTTCATTTGGATGCCATTCCCGAATCCAGGGCGATGCTGTTCAGCACTTCAATTTACATTCCTGGGAGAAACTCCTGGCAGAGCAGCTCGCTGTCACAGGAACGGCAATCTGCAACCAGCAATTCACTCTGAGAGGAAAATGAGAATTTTAACCAATGGAATTTTCCACGGATCCATCTCTCTGTGCAAAGAAAAACACCAACATCACAAAATGGCACGTCAAGGCTTCCTGGCTAATTGGCAGCAGCTTGTTCAGATGTGGTTCAAACATTTTTTGCCTGTCCATCACTTGTGGAATTGGCTTCGGAGCAAACTCCGTTTGTCCACCCCTTGTGTCATCCCTGGCATCTCAGACTTCCAGCCCTCTGTGCCGTGGTTTCCCACTCTCCCATCCCATCTAATTTAAGAGTAGCCCTGCTTTAAGCTCTGATCCCTCAATCGAGTCCTCCTGCATACTTTGTTAATTAGGGATAGATTGGGGAATGTTACATAAAGGGAAAGTCATGCTTAAAAATTGTATTTAATTGATGTCTGAGGACGGAAATTCCTTGGGGTGAAGCCTGTTTTGTTATGTGAGGGCACCACCATCATTACAAAGTCTGTAGCCTCACATAACATCAACAGCAAAATATTTTTCTCCCATTCCAGATCCTGGAAAACACCACTCCAAAGGATTAGTCAAGGATGTACAGCATGTACCCTGCTGGGTGGTTTGGGGGTAGTTTTAAATTTCTCGTTTTAGTGGATCGATTTTTCTTGAAATTCAGTTCCGCAGCCCAATAAATCTCATTATTCAGAGGGTTCATCCCAAACCCACTCAGCCCATATTCCTCTGATTACATTCCTCCCTTTCACATTCCCATCTCTCCGTGTAGTTTTAAACACTGGTAGATTTCTTCATCATCAGGAGTGCATTCCAAGATATTTTCTGTCCACTGCAATTGGTAAACTACTCAAATTCTGCCAACCAGTGAAATTTGGGGTAAATTTAGCACTTTTTTGCCACTGAACATCCAATAGTACCAGGAGTGAGCAGACAGGTGGTAGCATTGTTGACTTTTTGCTTCGGATTTTGGACCCTGCGGGATTTTTTTTGGCATCATTGTGATCAAAACACCAAAAGTCAGGTTGGTTCCAACCCCCGCCGGGAACGCCCGGATCTCCGTATGAGCCGAGTTGGCTTATTAGTTCATACCTCAGTCCCAGTGAGGGCTCAGCCTTTCATCTCAGCTGCTGCACTTCCTCATTAGAGGGGGATTAATCAAATCCCATCAGCCAATGGAGCCGCACTGCTGGCCCTTGGAAGTGGGAACCCTCCCCAAGGAAGAATTTTAGGATCTGACTCCCGAGTCATAAGGACTCCTTCCTTGAGCAAAAATTAAGCAGAGCAGTGTGAAACTTGGTGGATCCAAATCTCCAGAGGTTGTGCAAAGTTGAAAAAAAGAATGAGAGGAAAAAATTGAAATATAAAAATCGGCGTTTGAGTGTCTGGGTTTTGTCCCAGCTTCTGCCTTTGGGGAGCTCACAGAAAAGGTTTCATTTGCTTGGAGTTGCACTTCCCAAGCCACAGGTGTTTTTGGAGGAAAGAACCTTCATTCCCAGAGGTCAGGAAATTTCCAGATGTGCCAGCGATTCCTGGGCAAACACCTTTGTGTTTGTGCCTCAGCTCCTGCAAAATGGGGGAAAATTATTCTTTCTCAATGATTTTGATGCAAAGGTTTTCAAGCTTTTATTTTTTGAGCTCTTATTTTGGGTTAAAAAGTAAGAAATCTGCATTTCTCAGCCATGGCACTGAAAGGTCACCGTTTTAAAGTTAAATGAGAAAATTTACATTGTGACCCCAAAACAATTTCTGCTCCATTTTCATTGTCAAATTTAGCCAGATTTTAATTTGGTGACAAAACCTTTTTCCTGGTCACCTCTTCCTTTGTGAAGACTGAGAAAAAATTTAATGGAATTCTGAGCTGCTTCAAAAGGAAATCACTCATTGGAATTCGACTGGAAAAATCCTTTCTGATAAAATCAACACTGTAATCACATTGAACTTCCCATTTCTTTTGGAATCTGAAAAATCAGCACTCAACCACTGAATTCAACCTGAACCTGGGATTGTGCCTATCACCAGAAAAGGGAAAAAAGCAAAAAAGAAGGAAGATAAAAATGGATAAGGAAGAAGTAGTTTTATAATTTTCAGAAAGCCTCATGAGGTCCCTTCAGCTTGGAGAGTTTTCCAAGGTTTTTCTGTAGCTCTTATGGACCGGTTGGAGATGCTAAGGGCTGGGGACGAGTGAGATCCTGGGATTTTTTCCACCTCCTGGCCTGGGATGAGGTAATTTACCTCACTAGGAACATCATTGCCTTTTCTAGGTGGCCTCCAGGGTGCTGCAGCTCCCCTCATCCCTCGTGCTGAGTTTTACACCCCAGGAATTCGAGCTGGGAGCCTGAATCATTCCTCCAAGCTGGAATACACCACGGGGCTGGGAGAACAAGCCCTCATGGGTCTCTGATGGTGAGGGAGCAGTGACCACCTCAGCTTGGGACATCTCCTGGTTTGTCCCAAACAGATTTTGACTGGAAGCTGGGTAGTTATAAAAGCAAAGTCCTTTATTGCATGGCTAAATCAGTCTCATGAGGGCAGAGCTGTTAGAGTCTGTAGCAGTTTGCAGAAGGCTTGTAACATAAATTCTCTAATTCTCTCTTTCCAAGCAGAAGATATTCCCCAGAGGATGGACGGGTGGTGACAGAGATAAGAAACACTGCCCCACCTGGCTTTAATGGCTGGCCATTGTCAGAAGGCATCTGCCCCCCTCCCCCTGGAGTTACAAGAGATAAAACATCTCAACGGCTTTCAACAGATGAAATAGAATCCACATTTTTTGGTTACATAACCCAAGACAAGTGGGTAGGAATGGGAGAGGCTGTGGCTTGAAATTCTTTGGCTCCTTTCTCCCACTGCCTGGATCTCCCTTGCATCTTTCACTCTGGAAAACAACAGCCCCCGGGGTTGATGGTCTGCACAGCCAAAGGAGAAAAGAGCACAAAAATCAGCACTGCTGGAAGATCCCCTGTCGTAGTTTTATATTTGCTAATTGCGTTCCTTGGCTAACACACATTTCGTGTGGTGGTGTGAGTGTCTACTAGAATCATTTATTCTTTTTGAGAATAAATGTGAGAAAAGTAAAGCAGGCTCAAAATTGACGGGTGTAAAGATATATTTATTAACAAACTCTAAAAGAAAAGAATGAGCATTAAAATGAAACCTTCAGAACATTTTTTTCTATTAGAGGCTTCTAATAGGTCTCTGTCTTTTCCAAAACAATTCCAAGCTCCTCATAGGGGAACTGTTTCCTCTTTAAGTAAAAACCAAACTATGTTAACCCATGACATCTCCTGAGAAAGGAGATCCCACACACGGCCACAGCTCACAGTGAGTTTGTTGTCCCTGGCTGGATTCGTGTTGTGGCCACTCCTGTGGCTCCCGAAAGCCAAATTTGGCTCTGAAAGCCAAATTCGGCTCTGAAAGCCAAATTCATTTCTCCTTGCCGTGGTCGCTATCTCAAATCTGTCTTTGCTGATTATGGGTCTCAAACCCTTTCATTAGGGCAGGAAATGGGATGGGTTTGGGAGAGGGGGGAAGGAGTAGGAGAACAAACAAATGGTGCAGCTTCTTGGGGGCTGGTGGAGAACGATCCATTTGGCCATACACACTCCTCACACCTCAGGTGTTTCATCCAGGATTTACAGATGAAAAAAATATCTTTGAGTCAGAGAATGGTTTGGGATGGAAGGGAGCTGAACATCATCTCATTCCAAACTTCCTGCCATGGGCAGGATTTCTTCCACTATCCCAGGGTGTTCCAAGCCCTGTCCAGCCTCGCTTTGGACACTTCCAGGGATCCAGGAGCAGCCACAGATGCTCTGGAAATCCATTCCAGGGCCTCCCACCCTCCCAGCCAGGAATTCTTCCCAATCTCCCATCCATCCCTGCCCTCTGGCAGTGTGAAGCCATTCCCTGTGTCCTGTCCCTCCAGCCTTAGAATTTCTCTCCATCTTTCCTGCAGCTCTTCAGGTCCTGGAAGGCCACACTGAGGTCACCCCAAAGTTTCTCCTCTCCAGGCTGAACAATCCCAATTCTCCCAGCAGAGCTGCTCCATCCCTCCATTCCCCTTGGATCCCCCATGAGTGACTCCCCTCCAGGGTCCCTTTTCTATCCATCAGGTGAAAATTCCACCCTGACGTTAACATGGAGCTTACTCTCAGGTCATGAACTTATTTTTATTAATAATAAAAAGTGAATTATTGAGGAATTCCTAACACGCCGCCTGCCCCAGTCATTTTTCTCACCTTGTACTGATCAAAAGCCGCTCCAGAATTCCCCAAATTTCCCAGCTGCTGAGCAGGTGTCTGAGTTTATGGCATCACAGAAACATCCAACCCCCCAGACTCTCCAAGACTCATTTAGAATAATATGAAAATAATTTAATCAGCTTCAACATGCCAGGAAAGCAGTACCCTGTCTGAGGGTGAATTCCACGATTCCAGCTGTCAGGAGGCTCTGGATTTAAAATACAGTAAAACTTTTACAACCAAATCCCCGAGCCAAATTCCTCCCATCATTAATTTTTTTTTCAAGGAAGCAACCAGTAGTGAAGTTGGAGGCGCAGATTTATTGGGAAAAGTATAAAAAAGATAAGTGCGTTAATAAATCTCATTCATTTATTAGGTCAGGAATATTATGGACGCAATTCCCCAGAGAACCTGAAATTAAGAATTTGAATTAAGAATTCTGTATCTTGAAGCTTTGGGACATCTCATTTCCCAACCCATATTCCCTAAGTCTGAACACCTGCAGGTTGTTCCCTGGAAAGCTGAGGTGGCCAAGGCTCCTTTTGGTAGGAAAGGAGTTGTGGAATTAAGGAAAAAAAAAGTTTCTGGATGACTTTTCTTGAAGTCATGGCATTTTTGGGGACAGGTTATAACAGCAATGACAAGGACCCCTGCTATTCCATGAGTAACATCCGAAAAACATTTGGAATTTGGAATTTTAGGACGATTAAAGATCTTACATGGAAAAAAAGCCCTTACTAATTTCTCTGAGTGCTGTGTTTATTAAATTCATGTATAGACTCATGTTTTGGGAATACCGAAGTGCAATTCCCTCATGAGCTGAGTTTGAGCTGGAATTCTGATCCTTCCCATTGTTTTCCTCTAATTATAATTCCTTCCTCCTCTGATTGGTTGGTTCACCTCTTGTTCCTGAAACGTGGTGGCCAACACTGAATTCACCGAAACCTTCACCTCCACCCTTGTTTTGTCCCAAATAAAACCTTATTTAACCAGTGCACAGCAAGGTTTGAGAAGTTTTATTGATGATCCCTAAGACTCTACATTCTTTAAAAATAATCTCATTTTTGGTAGTTAGGTTATATTCATTTATATCTGTACAAGCATTTTCTTTGTGTTTTATCTGATCAGAAAAAGACATTTAGGGTTTTTTTGTCTATAAAATGTCTTGGGACTAATCCAACAGTTCCATGTCCTCAAAAATAATCCCATTCTCAAGTGATGACTCTGAACGCCGTGAGATGTGACCCTAATGAGCAAATCAATTAACTGTGTAATTATCTAAGTGGAAAACTCACAGAAAACTGGGATTGAAGCTCCTGTGGAAGGGAAACCCTGTGTTTGTGTGCCTGTGAAAAGAGATCTTCAGTTCAATTCAGAATCCACATTAAAAATATTTAATGTGGATTTATTTATAAATTATTCTATAACTTAATAAATATTTATTAAATATTAGCCACATTAAATATTAAAATCCACTTCACTCTTTGCCACTGAAGTAGGATTTTTCCCTGTATCCCTTCCCCACCACTTTATTTAGTTTTATTAACTTCCAGCACACCTCAGTGATTTGCTGATGATTCTCTCACAAAGAAAAAAAATGAAACAAAATCAACTTCCAGTAAAGAAGGCTGAGAGATTTTTTTTCCAATGCAAACATGAGAAATCCAGGTTTTCATGTATTGGGACTTGAATTTTGGAATTCTGACAGACAGAAGGCTGATGGGCCAGATCATCTCCCACAGGTCCCCGAAACTCTTAATTTTCAGTGTCTTAATGAATGAATGTCTTAATGTCCCAACGGCAAATCAAGGGAAACTTCCTCAAATAAATAAATAATCTGGGATTAATCTGTTTTAGAGGGAAATTTATCTTATCCCAAGGTATTCACTGCAGACATTTGAGATGAAGCACCTCTAAATGTGCTTTTTTCTCCCCAGTGCAAATGAGTAGCTCAGAGAAATAAATTATTTTCTAGGCAGATAAAGATGGAAAAAGATTAATAAGGTAAAAATGATCAAACCTTTGCCAAAGCAGGAACTCCGAGCTCAGCCTGGACACCGAAATAATTGGATATTTTCACATTAATCTCAATCTATTTATCGGCTTCCCATTAGTAAAATCAGGATAATTTTCCCATCTCAGAGGGATTTTCCAAAGATGATTAACACTGGAAAACCATTCAGGAATGCAAAAAAAAAAAAGCCCAGGAGGAAATGGACTGTTCTGTCTTTAGAACAGCCTTTGAACTATGGGGAGAAAATAATCCTGGTAGCAACTTCTGCACAATAAACTCCAATTTTATAAGGAATTCTGCTGCTATCTGGGTTTGGCTCTCAGTATTTAAATATAGGAGGCTACTGGCTCATTAAGCGGGTAGATAATGTGCAATAAAAGGGAGAAAGGTAAGGTTTCATCAGCTGTTTTTATTCTGGCTTATCTTAATTACTGAGAAATTCAATTTGCACCTGGCAGTCCATTGGGTTTTTATCATCTAAATTTGTGTGCGTGGGCTGGGCTGTGTTTCCAATGTGGAAAAAACCCATAAATTAGAGAAGAATAGAGGAAAAAAATGTTCTGAATTCTTTCACCTTCTGGATATTTTTTTTCTTCTTTCTTAGGAATGAAATCTTAAATAGCCTCGTTTTCCAAAATGAGGAAAACATAGCAAAAATAAAAGTAAAGTCAACTGTGGTTGGCTGTCTCCAAGAGAATGACATTTAATATTGTTAGTAAAGGAGATTTGAGGTATTTTAAAGTTCTCAATCACTTCAGAAAATGTGGCTCATTGCCAGGGTGGAGATTGTGATCCTGAGTGTCTCATTTGATATGATATCATATATATTTATACACTATTATATATGTGATATATGCATATTTTATAAATGTGTGCATTCAATATGCATTTATATATTTATATGTTAATAATATATGTATTGTATATTACATATATAATATATATTGCATATAATATACAATACATGTATTAGATATATTACATACAATATATATCATATATGTATAATATATAGAAAATATAATATATATAATTATATATTATATATTATATATATTTTTATATTATATTATGTATTATATATTGTATAAATGCATATTGTATATAATATATGTATGATGAATTGATTATACATCATATATAATCAATATAGTTAACACTATTTACCATTAATTATATTAATAGCAGCATTAACAATCCTATAAAATTTTAATCTTTATTTTCTAAATACATGTGATTTTTATATTTACATATTTACATTTACAGTTGGCAAGTTCAGGTTCATATGATACATGTGATATATGCATGACCATATATATACAATATATGTACATATATGTAAATACATGTACAATATATATACAATACATGTACATATATGTACAGATATGTAAATATATGTACAATACATGACAATATATGTACAAGATATGACAATATATGTACATATGTGGACAATATATGACACGTATGTACAATAACGTATAAATATATGACAATACGACACATATAGAAGTCCTGGAATTCCTAAGCAAACGGGAATAACCCCCTCCCCAAATCCTAGGAACCAACTCCCAGTAACCAACCAGGGAATCAACAGCAATGCCCTTATTGCCATGGAAACCCAGCCGGCCCAAACACCGGGATCCTGCGATTCCCGAATTCTCACGTGCCAATACAATTATTGGATCCATCCAACCCTGATATCCCTCTCCTGCCTCCCCGCCTCAGCTGAGGTAATACAGGCTGCAGGATTAATAGCAGCATCCATCGAAATTCGGGGCTGGAGGGCCACGGGAGCAGCCTGGGTGGGAACGGGACGATCGCGGTTTGTTTTGCGCCGTTTCCAGGCTCGGCCCCGTATTTGTCTCGCATTGCCTGGATGTTGCCATAGTGACCTTTGATAAATCCATGTTATGGATGCTGTGAAATATAAAGCCACGGCAGCGTTGCAGGGAGGGGAAGTCCCGTGGAATCAGGCAGGGGGGCTGGGAGCTTCAAAGGAATTTTGGTCAGATTTAGTGCTCTCATCCGTTCTAATAAATGCCTTGCTCTTAATTAAAAACTGCATGTCTGCGAGCCTGGAAATTCATTCCGCTTTGGAGGAGTTTCTATGGGAAAATTCATATTGTCCAAAGCAGTTGGCTGGGTTTGATCAGTCTGTATAATTTATATTTATTTAATGGGGGTCAAATTCTACCTTTGCCTCACCATTACCGTTCTTTCCAAACATTTCTTAAATCAGGAAAGAAAACAAGAGGTTCAGGTCATTCCTCATCTTGAAAGGCAAAGACTCCACTTTTTTTATGGGTAGCCACCTAAAAATTAGAAATTCAGTCCAAGCCAGACATGAATGAATATTGGGAGAAAGGTTTTCACAAGTTCCTCAGGGAAAGGTCACATTTCCAAAGCTGCCAGAATTCCAGGAGCATTTGGACACGCTCCTTTAGGAGGAGCAGGGTGGAATTGTTGGGGTGTCTGTGCAGGGCCGGGAGAGGGACTTGACGATCCCTGTGGGTCCCTTACAAGTCAAGATATTCTGACTCCATGATTCCATGAACCACGAGCAGATTTAGGTATTTTGAGAGAGCTTATTCTACTCTAAGTCTTCAGCATTCAATCCAGGATATGATTCAACGTTTAAATTTTAAGTGGCAAACCCCAAACCAATTGCATCTTCAGTGAACATCATTTTATCCCTAAAAATTGGAGGCACACAAAATTTCACAGCGTGGCGAAGTCGGGGCCCAAGTGCAGCTCTTGAGAAATCTCTGGGCCTCTGTTCCAAAGAATTAAAAGCCTGTGCTCATTCTGCTCCATTCTTTAAGAAACTCACCAAATCACCTTTCTGATGAGCTTCTGTATTCCTCCCGGGAGCACAGTTTATCCCAGCAATCATAAATCACCACCCAAAAATGGGGTGAACGCTCCACGTGTCTTCACAGAGCTGCCAGCCAGAGCCGCGCTGATTAACTCGGCTCGAGTGCTGAGGGGAGAATTAATCTCCCTTAACTGCAGCCATTTCAAACGTAAGCCCCTGCTTTAAGCCAGGTTTCCTGCTTTTATCAGGGAAAGGTCACTCGGGAGGGCGCTCATCCCATCTATTTCGGGCAATTAGCTAAGGAGGGATGAATCCCACAGAGGGGTCCGTGGCAACGGAGTAAATTTTGGGTGATGATCTCCCTCCCGCAGCCCAGCGGCAGTGTCATGTTCTCCTCATTATTTATATTATCAGGGAGGGCTCTGCAGCTTTGCTGTCCTTCTGCCTGGCTCTGCTTCCTCGTCCAGTGGTGGATTCGGCTGGGACCAGTTCCCAGTGTTGAGTTTTGGGTGGTTTTCTTTTTTTTTTCTTTTTCTTTTTTTTTTTTTAATTATAAATCACAGAATGATTTTGGACTTTTAAACATTGTCAAGCCCAACCTTTCTGCCATAGACAGGGACATTTTTTGCAAGACCAAGTTGGTCAAAACCTGATCTTTGGGTTGGAAGGGACATTAAAATTCATCTTGGGACACCTTCTCCACCATGTGAAAATTTTGTCCTGTGGAAGCCCTGAGAGCCAGTGATTCAGACCCATCCTAATCTCAACTTTTTGGTAAATAGTGGGAATTTTTTTAGTTTCCAGTGATATGGCATCCACAACCTTTCTGGACAACCTATTCCAGTGCCTCACCATCCTCATCATAAAAAGAATTTTTCTTTTCAATGTCTAATTCAAACCAAATATCCCAGTTTATAACTTCTGTCCCTTGTCCTGTCAATACAGACCTTGAAAAAAATTCTTAGGATCATGGAATTGTCCTGTTGGGATGATTCCTTACCGGATGGCAGAAAACCAGCTAAAAACAGGAGTCACCTCATACACCTCAAATGCACAAAGTTTTCCCCTGTAAATTACTTGTTCTCTGTCACAAATCAGGTTTTACTGCTGTGACGGTGGCAGAGCAGGGAACTGAGAGTGGGATGGAAATGAATCCAAAAGTGGCTGGAAGAATTCAGAGCAAGTGTGAGCAAAGCTTGGAGATCACACACTGTGATGGGAAATCTAAGAAAATTCCCTGTTTACCAAGAAGTCGAGATTAGGACAGGTCTGAGTCACTGGCTCTCAGGGTTTCCACAGAACAAAATTTTCTCATGGGGGAGAGGTTTTTAGACCTTGAAAAATGTTGTTTGGCTTGAGAAGAGAAGCTCCAGGGAGAACTTAGAGCACTTCCCAGGGCCTAAAGGGGCTCCAGGAGAGCTGGAGAGACACTTTGGAAACGGATGGAGGGACAGGAAAAAGGGATGGCTTTGAAGTTAAAGACAGGAGATTTAGAGTGGGATATTGGGAAGGAATTTTTCCCTCTGAGGGTGGTGAGGCCCTGGCACAGGGTGCCCAGAGCAGCTGTGGCTGCCCCTGGATCCCTGGAAGTGTCCAAGGCCAGGTTGGACACTGGGGCTTGGAGCATCCTGGGACAGTGGAAGGTGTCCCAAGACGAATTTTAATGTCCCTTCCATCCCAAACCATTCTATAATCCTACAGCTTAATTCTGCCAGGCTGGAAAAAGCAACAACAACAACAACAAAACCTCAACCCCATCAAAATCCCAAGCTCTCTGTAGCAAAGGTGACAAGGAATGGAGATGACCAGCAAGGGAAATAATGGATTTCCCAATGGAAGAAGGGTTTCAATGGATACTCAATTCCATGAAGGAGTCTCCAAGTGAAGCAGCAGACAAGAGTGAGGTGCTGCAAACTGTGGCTCGATTTCTTCCATTTTGTGCCAACAGGTGACGGAATTGGTTTTTTTGTTTGTTGTTTCAGGGTTTTTTTAATTACAGAATCACAGAATGATTTGGGACTTTTCAATATCATCAACCCCAACCTTTCTGCCATAGACAGGGACATTTTTTGCAAGTCCAAGTTGCTCAAAACCTCATCTTAGATGCTTCCAGTGGGGAATTTTTTTGGCTTTCCAACCCATCCCCACCAGGAATGAGAAGCAAACCCCTTGCTCTAATCACCAGCAGGACACTAGGTGGCCCACAAGCCACACACAGCCTGTCCCACACACTCCCACTCCCACTCCCACTCCCAGGGAGCCACGGTGGGACCCTCGGGAGAGGCTGGAGCGCGCCTCAGCGGGAGCCCCGCGTGGTACTGCCAGGGATATTGCCCGTTACACGATTTGTACATATTTAGGCTTAGCCACCCTAAGCTGATTGCAGGTACTTAAAATTGCTTTTGTGCCATGAGCACTTAACGCTAAACCTCTTTTAATTTGCACCGTGCTACTCAGAGAGATCATATCATTCTTCTTGCTCCACGCAAATTCCCGATCTGGCAATCCTAGCCTGCTCTGGGACTTTTTTTTTTTTTTTTAATAATAATTAAAAAAAAGAATTTAATAAGGATTTGAGTTTCTTTATTGAGCTTTTATTGTCCGGTCTTGTAATTGAATCACTCTGCTGTGACAGAGAGACTGAGGCTGTTATTAGCAAATTCTATAAACAATGGGCTTGATCCCTTTATGAAAAAGCATTGTAGGGGGAATAGTTAATCTGGGCTCAAAAAAAAAAAAAAATGAAGCTCTGGGAGGGGAAAGAGGGGGAAATACAATTGCAGATTCCAAATATTTAAAACTGTTTCTGCACTTTCCCATTCCAGCCCCCTCCTCCCTTCCACTTCCCTTCTCCCACCACCTGGCTGCTCAAATCCCTTTTTGTTCTTTGTGCCCTGAGTCTCTGAGGCAGAACTTGCTTGCAACACGATCACCAGGGAGGAAATTTTGTCTCCAGAGCAAAGCCTCCTCTCTGAGAGGGCCAGGTTGGTGCTGCTTTTCTGGGCAGCTCTGGATTTCTGATGGAAAACCAGCACAGATGCAAAGCTGGGACTCCAAGGAGGGGGAAGTTGTGTTCATCAGACACTTAATTTGGACATCCCCATTGAAATCAACCATCATGGTCCCCCTTGGTGGCCAGTAGAGTTCTACCAAAAATATTGGTGGCAGTGGATGCACTTCATCCCATTCCAAAGTAGGAAATTGGACAAATCTGTGGATATTCTATATTCTATATTATGCTAGAGCACAATATCCATGGGCTGCAAAAGATCCAAGCACCTGCTCTTCAGTCAGTGTGTTAGGGGTAGATATGCTTGAAATGAGCATGGAATTTCTACTGGCATCAAGTTTTCCAACTGGAGCCTTGTCTCCTTGGGCATCTCTTTATTTATCTAAGTAATAAATGAGGATTTCTGTTGGAACAACAGCTCCATGCTCTGATATTCCAGGGCATATCCAAGGTACACGGGAAGTCTGACAAATCCCTGGCTGTAAAGTTGATGTTGCCAACACTGGAAAAAGTCATTATTTCATTGTCTGAGCCCTCTGCTCAGTTCCAACTTCTTCAGGGCAAAGTCTGCCCCTTACTTTGCTTTTCCCCAGGTCACCCCAGGGCCTGGATCTTGTCTGTGGTCACGTAGCACCACTGTTGAACAGCAGACATTAATGATAATAAATAATTGTTCAGGTCTGTGGTGATAATGAGGTTAAAGAAATGTAGATCAATAATGTTATCATGAGAGTTCTAAACGTGAACTTTAACTCACAACCTGCAGGAATCAGTGGAGCTTTCCATGGCATTTAGACAACTTCCAATGACCTTGTTTAACCAAAACTAAGACCTTTTTTTTGCTTTTTTGAGGCACCAAAGGTTAGGCTGATTATTCAATTAATGGGAGAAAAGAGATGATGGTGTGAATAATAAGCATGAAAATATATAAAAAAAAGAGGCAGAAATTTGCAGATCTTGATGAAGCTGGAAGATAAGCAGTTACATTTTTGTGTTAAATAGGAACACTACCTTTGAGCAAGGCATGGAAGCTGGAACATCATCAAATTTGGGGAACTAGGAGGATTGGCTGAGGGTTAAACTGGGAACAAAATGACAGCTGGTAAAAAGGATTCATTCTAGGGACAGCAATGGAAAATCAGATTTAAAGGGATTTTTTGATGGAGAGTGGCTCATATTCCTATTTTATCTTGGTGCATCGCTCGTGATGTATCAAATATAAAGACAAGTGTCAAGGGGTATAAAAATTCTCTGGTAGCTGGGGGGGGGGAAGAGGAAGTTATTTCTATCAAATATTGATTAAACAAATATTTTGGGTTTAGCAATTTTAGCTTTATTTGGGTCAGATTTCCACTGCAGAAATGGGGTTGGTGGAGGAGATGCAGCTACTCAGAGGAACAGCATGAGGCTGGATCACAAGTTGTACGAAGGGAAATTACAGCTGGATTAATGAAAAATATCCTCAAAACTCAGCTGGGTAAGGGCAAAATCTGTGTATAGAGAGCTGGGAAAGTGAATGGGAAAAATTCAGTAAGAGTGGGAAGCAAATCTGTGAATGCAGCCCTGAAACAGGAATGAGTGGAAAACTTCGCAGACAAAAGATCTTTTTGCTCTGAATCCTCCTTGTATCTCAATGAGCTATTAAAGCCTGGATGGAGAAAAAATTTGGCATTTCCCACTAGGAGAAATGACCTGATTTGTGAGTTCCATCCAAATTTTGAACCCTAATACATAGGTTGGGACAATATATAAATCTCAACAGACATGCCAGGCATTTTTCCTGTCTAATGTATATGAAAAAAAAAAATTAAGCCAATTACTTTACAGTGATGAAATTGAGAAGTTGTAGGGGTTTCTATGGTCACAGACCTGTTTATGGGTTTGGTGTTCCCCCAGCAGTTAAAGGGGAGCCTGGTGGCCAGTAGGAAAGCAAGAGCTCATTCCCCACATTCCATTAGCTTCAGAATTCCACATTAAATGATGGCTTTGCTGCCATGTGGTGAAGTCTGATACGAGGAAGAACAGGGGAAAAATTAATAAATACACACCATGCACTTGTACTCACCTTTATGTGTGAAATATCCGTGTACCCACACGTGTTTTGCACAATTAACCTGCCTGGTTTCCTTTAGGAAATAACAAATGTTGATGAAGTGAAGCAAAAATTTTGAAACCTTCACACCACTAAGGTTTGCTTCAGACTGGATTTGGCTTGGGATTTTTTTGTTTTAAATTGAACTCCATGGACGGCCTTGCTGCAATTCTAATTTTCTGGAGTCAGCCTGGAAACCACAAAGTGGAATTCTTTCCAGGCACTGTGACTTCCAACACGTAACCTAAATAACAATGCTGTTTTTACCTAATGGTCTAAACATCTTAAGCATTAAATGAGGGATAAATTTGCCATGAGGTCAAGAGTTAAAAACTCTGAAATGAAAGAGCGTTGAGAACGTGCATGTGGAAGACAGCCGTAATATGATTTCCATACATCAATTTTCTTTTCAGATTACGATTCCACCGGCAAAAATTCCCTGGATTTACGTTAGGGCCATTCCAAATTTATCTTAAACCACAAATTAGAAAGGTTCTGGGGTTCATGTGCTCTGCCTTCACCTGGTTTCTTCTGACTGAGCATAAAAAGCCAAATTGAGCTTTCTCAGGCAGAAGAAGTCAGGCAAAAATTGTCCCCTCAGTATCAATACACCAAAAATGTGAGGGAGTTTTTTAAAAACAAATCCTAACTGAGCTTCCACACGTTGGAAAAAAGCTCATAAAAGATGTACTTTGCTACAGAAAAAAAGTGAGAAAAATTAGATTTTTTTTTTGGTTATGAGGAGGGTAGAAAGCTGCAAAGATCTGGGTGAAATAAGGAATCTCTAAAATTAAATAGAGATCTTGGAATACTTTGCTTTGGTGAGAATATGGACACCTGCATGGCTCAAATTAAAAAGTAGCATCACCTGGTTCATTAACATTTATGATACAAATGGATTATTGCTCCTAGGGGTGAATTTTACTTTCCCATGAATTCTGCTCACACTAAAACTTTCTACTAAGGAAGCAGAACCTACAAACCTGTCTAAAATTAACTCCAGGGTCGTGTTTTTGGGGAGGTTTCAGGCTTACACTCAGTCTAAAGGTTTTCATCCAGATGTGAAGGGAAAGTGAGAGTTTTTTAAGGATTTAAACAATCCTTATTCCATTTTCTAGCACCAACTTTCTCCATCCTTGAGCCATCCCACATCAACCCTGAAGCCATTGCTGGATCCCAACACACTTTGACTGGAAATCTCTAACAGTGCGGGAAGTTACGATCATCCAGAGAGATCCTGGCTGGAATAATTCTCCATGTTTCCCCAATTTAAGCAATTTCAGGTCGATCTGATTAGGTTTGGCACACCAAGATGGGGACAGGCTGAGTCAGAATTTGGCTGGGAGGCGAAAACGTTTCCCTACCAGACCCAACCGCCGCCGCGGCGGGATGTGGTGCGGGTAATTCCGGAGGTGTTTTGCTTTTTCCAGTGCCTTCATTTTCCCCCTCAAATTCCCTGCTCTGGCCTAGACACATCAGTTCTGAGGTCTCACATCTGGGAAGTCACTCAGTGTTGAGCAGCCCTGAAGCCCGGGCCGTGTGGTGGGAAGAAGGAATGAAGGATCGCTTCCAAAGGAGGTCAAAGGACCACAATCCATGTTCTCATCAGTTTTTCCACAGGACCAGCATTGACAATTCCTCTGCCTTCTCCTGCAGTGCCTCAGCTGATCAAAGAAGGAAATATTGGAAGCAGAGCACTTATTGGAATAAAGCGCTTATTGGAAAAAAGGGTTTATTGGAATAAAGGATTTATTGGAATAAAAGGTTTATTGGAATAAAGGGTTTATTGGAATAAAGGATTTATCTCAGAGAAGCACATTCTCAATTCATAATTCCACATGGATGTTTTTGAAGCTCTTCCCTTCTTGTGTTCCTTGGTAAAGATTCCAATGAACTCTCACTGAGGTCTGACCAACTCTTCAATGAGGAGCACTTCAAGAGTTCCACTGGCACTGGGAAGTTCAGTCCAATGCCATTCCAAGAGTGGAAGTGAGGAAAAATGAGAAAAAAATTATTTAGAGGAAAAAAAGGTTGAAATTTTTGCCAAAGATGCCAAAAGTTGCGTCTCTCTGGCAGGGAAGACAAATCATATTTGCTGTTTTCTGAATCTCAGCGTATTCTGACAGAAATGTTCCTGCTTCAAAACACAAAGGATTTCCTGTGGTCCAAGAAAATGAAAGTTTGCCTCATGTGTTTTACATAAAATAATGAAACAAAAAAATAATCCTGCTTGGGCACCTCCTACAATATTCTGAATTCATTGTTGTTCCATCTTTAACGTATTTTAGAAGAAAAAGTCATTTTTCAGAGGAAAAAAGTTGTAGAAATATTTTCAAGCACAAATTGGTGGTGAAAGCTCAGAGAACCATGGAGACAAGAACCATGGGAGCTGCATTGATGGGAATTCCCTGATGGAGAGGAAATCTCTAGAATTAAGTAGGAACATAAGCTTCTATGGTTTGAAACAAAAAATCCACAATTTTGGACAAGTTTTGCCTTCAATCCCAGTTGTTATCCTTGGTACACAAAACTTTTCTTATTCTTTTATGGAGTCGTTGTTTGATGTAGGAATTTTCTCTTTCAAGATGGAAATAATGGAGGACAAAGAAGAACCTGGTGAAAGTATCTGCTGGAGAGCGCAAGGACAGGAAGAGGAAATGGAAAAATTCCTGAAGTGGTGTGCAAAGCAAATTAAGCTACATGGGAACTTTAATTAATCAAATGGGTTTTGGATAGAAGCTGTAGCCAGACATATCCCAAATCTCTTTTGTGGGAAAAAAAGGATCAGCCAGAAAAGATCTGAATTGGAAAGCTTTGGGTGTTTTCTGCCTGACCTATAAATGTGGCATGGCTGATAAACATCTCCATGTTCCAGTGAGAAGATGTCATCTGTCCAAGGTTTGCATATCTCAGGGAAATAATTTAGGCAGAAGATGACTGGGATGAAAATCTGGGATCTGACCAACCAGAGAATATTGCCTGGCATTTTTTTTATCATTTTCTTAAGAAGCAATCACAAGATATCAGCTCCAAAGACATTGGAAGAAAAATCTTTTATTCTTGTTAAGAACATTTCATCAATGTCATGGGATTTTCGTCAATCCAGTGTGTGGTCTGATCACAGGGAGTTCCGGAAAATCACTGGAGACAAACACATCTCCAGAGGATGATTCTTTTTAGTTATATTAGATACCTACTGGAATTTGGGAAAATCATCTTCCAGCGGTGTTTATTTCTCCTTGGGCTATCCAAAAAAACTTGGCATGGATTTTTTTCCATTTTTTGATGGACCACTTTTAAAAAAAAAAAAAAAAAAAAAAAGGAGTAGAAGAAATGGTCATTTCAGGTTTCTGAATAAAGTTGCTAAAATAATTTATTTGCAACTTCAGTGACAAAAGTTAAGTAATTAACTCACTTGCCTTTCCCCAAAACCCAACTTTATTTTCCTAAAAACATGAAATAAAGCAGAAATTTTTTGGTCAATTTGATTGAGTCTACCAGCACATCTTCAGCCAAAATATTTCATAATCTAGTTAAAAAAAGTTTCAATCGCTCTTTGCTAAAAAAAAAAATGTATTTTGAAACAAATCTTCTCCTACAGACACATTTAGGCCTAAACCAAACAAAATTATAGGAAAACCCATCATGGATGTCTTGAAAGCTTTGGTAGCTCAACTGACAATAATTTTGGTGGCTGTAGAAGTGTCTGGTTGAGCATCTCCAGGTCGTGGTAATCCTGGAGGTCAGAAAACAGCCACACTTTCCACGTTCAGGTGACAACGTCCATGAGTCATGAAAAATGCATTTGTGAGTTGAGGATGGAAGAGGAGAACATTCCCATCTTTCCCTGAGCCCCATGGCTCTGGCTGGGTTAAGAAGCTGAAGGACCAGAAGGAAAGTTTGGAGATCACAAGGTGCTGCTGGTTCTGTGGGATGTTCAGGGGAGCACAGGGGAGAAGCCAAGGTCACTCACTCAGGTCCCTTCCCAGGTGGAATGAAGAACTCGGGGAGCCATGTTATTTGAGACAGGGAAGAGGAGTGGCACAGCTGGTGTCAAATCGGTTGGGTGGAGTGGAAACTCCAGCAGCACCATGGAAAAAAATCTAATCTGGGATGTCTGAGAAGGCAATTTTTCACCTTCTACTTCCCTTTGCATTGTCACAACAAAACCAGGACATAATTCCATAAATGGCTGGAGCTCCCTGAGTGTTTGGGGATCCCTGCTCGTTGGAACAGCGTGGGTTTAATCTGAATGGCACCAAAGAGCCACGACCTTTGAATTTGACTTGGCAGGGCCAGGAGGGCTATCAGTGTTCTGGGAAATCAGCTCCGATTCAATTGCTGCTCTAATCTATAAAACCCGTGCCTGACCCGTTTTATTGCACTGAGCTCAGCACCAGTCCGGGGCTCCGGGGGAAAACGCGTTGGAGCTCTCACGTAGCCCAAGGAGACATCTGGTTCAGCAGATTTCCTCCGTCGTCTTGGGGATGAATTCCATCATAAAGGGCCTGGGAAGAGATCAGATTGGAATTAAGGGGGATTCTCACCCAACGCAATCCACGGAAGAGTTGGATGTCTGCTCAAAACCAACCTTCTGCAACTCCCCAGACAATGGAAAGACTGGAACGTCCAGGAAGGTTCTTCCCACGTATTTGAGGTTCAGATTAATGCTTTTTAGCTTTTTCCACTGAATACATGTGATGCAGAGATCTCTGTTGACTAAACATCTAAATTTTACATTACTGTAGTTAGGTGAGATAATAAATCTATTTTAGGGCAACGCAAACCTCTTTTGCTGAAACACTGAAAGTGTTTTTGGTCACGTTTTCAGGTGTTCCTGATCAAAAGCACTTTATATATAATTAAGATGAATAATCCTAATGAAGACAAATAATCTTATGTAATTGCAAGGGAATGGAGACTTCAGGTAAAATTCCACGTGTCACCACACAAACATTTAATGTATCCATGGTGATGACACTGCTGAGCAGAACTTACCAAATGCTCCTGTTGCTGTGGGAAGGAGGGACACGCAGCTTCATGTGACTGTGGAATCACGTTTCTGGATGCTGGATGCAATTAAATTCGTCAGCTGTAAAGATCTCAGTCCCCGTAACCACACGCTGACACATTTTCAACCGTCAGGTTTTACCCAGCCTTTTCTCAAAAAAATGACTAATTTTGAAAATGTTTTCATTTTTGCCCTAAGGTACCAATGATTTCCATTTATGGTCATTTACTGGATTTGGATGCAAATTTCTGTGCTCATTTTATCACTGATTAATGCCCAGACTTGGAGGGAAAATCTGATCCAAATATGAGGGAAAACTTCTTTACTGGGAGGGTGAAAGAGCACTGGGACAGGCTGGGACAGAGATGTTTGGAGTCTTCTCTGGAGAGTCAAAATACAACTGGACACGATCCTGTGGAACCTTGGAACCTGCTCCAAGTGAACTTGCTTTAGGATGAGGGTTGGCTTAGGTGTTCTCCAAAGGTCCTTTCCAATCCCAACCATGGGATTGGGATTCTGAGGAAACAGCTTTAGTTTCTCTGACATTGCTGAGATTCAGTCAACAATGGACAGGATACACTCTAGAATACATCAGAATTTTGGACATTCTCAAGGTGAACCCACATTCTCTGTAAAAATTTGGTTTATGGGTTCATTTAGTCACTAACAGACAGCTCCCTCCAGTTCCATCCCAAATTTCTGTCATATAAGGTAATGTTCAACAATCCTTTGGCTCTTAGACACAGATTATCCATGAAAGAGGTTCCCCCTGGATCTCAGGTAAACGTCAGGATCATCCAAACACACATTCTGCCATGGTCTGAGCCAGTGGAGGCTGCTCAGATCATGACTTGTGAGTTAAAGGGAATATATTGGAACAGGTTGTCCAGAGAAACTGTGCCTGCCCCTGGAAGTGTCCAAGGCCAGGTTGGACAGGGGCTTGGAGCACCCTGGGATGGTGAAAGGTGTCCCTGCCCATGGCAGGGGTGGGGCTGGATGGGCTTTAAGCTCCCATCCAACCCAAACCATTCCTGATTCCATTATGTGGTGCTGGGTAATGCTAACAAGTGAAGGATCTGTCACTCTGTTATCGTCACAAATCACCTCAGGTAAAATATGACACAAAATATTTTCTTCATCTCAAATGAAACGGAGATTTCAGGCTAACAAGTGAAGGACCTGTCACCCCGCTATCGTCTCAAGTCACCTCAGGTAAAATATGAGAAAATATTTTCTTCATCCCAAAAGAAGTGAAGATTTCGGGCTGAATTCTTTTGCACAAAGGTGGGAATCTATGCTCTTCAGAAAACCTTCTCTGGATTTAACTCTTTCAAAGCCCCTTTCAAAACCTCTAAGGAACAAATATTTTGAGGTACTTTACAATATTTGCCAGCCCTGTGTGTCTTTCCCTTTCCACATGTTACTCAGCAGCTGTGTGGGGGTAACTGGATGGATCCTCTGAGGCAGGAATTGCCCTGCAGACTGAGATGTCCACATTTATTTGTTTCTCCAGCCTGGAACTGGGTGGCTAAGCTGCCACCAAAGACAGTGCTTGGCTGGGGCAGGAGATCTGCTCCAAGATCATCAGCATCCCTCCCCACTGTCTGTGTTCCCAGACTCAGACTGGCTCCTCTTCCTCCTTCATTTTGCCAAATCCTTAGAAAATTCACCTACAACGTGTGTCAGGCAATTTTCTCTCCCTGTTGAGGAGACCACGGCAGACCTGTCAGCCTACGGACTCGCTTCCAGGGTGTCTGTCCTTCCCACACCTCCCAAGCACCCATTCCCAGCATTGTTTCCTAATTGTGTGCAGATTTCTGACCAATAACCCCCCCCTCTCTTCCACTCCTCTTCCTCAGCTCATAATTGATCAGACACTGAACAGCTGCTGGCTATTTTCTCTTCCCCAGAAACACACAGTAATTGTATGTATGGGCTCCAAATCCCCAAACATTTGGAAAGGAGAAGGGCTTGAACGGGAGCCAGTTCTTTTTTCAGTGCTGGTACCAGCAGCAGTGGCAGGCATTTAAATCAGATCAGGAGGGGTGGTGAGGGTGGGGTGGGCTGGGGTTGTCAGATTTGCTGAGATTCACTTGAAGAGCGAAGGAAAAGAAGGGGAAAAAAGCTCCAGAGAGAAAAAAACTGAACCCAGCAATCAACAAACCAGGGCAGCTCACACAGCTGGAGCCTGTCCCAGCTCCAGAGCACTGAGATTATTCCCTAAACCAAAGGGCATTGTTTGTATCCGTGCTCACCCACATTTCCCAAAGTGAGGCCTGCTCCGTGCCAATGGGCCAGCCTGATCCTGGTGTGACCTGGGGGTGATCCATTGGCAGCATTGCCATGTTCATGTCCTGTTCCAACCCCTTTGGAGAGCGAGAGGCCTCAGCAGAGGCAGCTCTCACCTGTGCTGGAGGGGTTTCTCCTGCTTTTTTTGCTGTGTGGAGGGTGAAAGGCAACACTCTCCTCATGAGGACATCTCAGCTGTGGGACAGGAGCTGAAGGGAGGAATTCAAGTGAATTGAATTTTGTCACGTGTGACAAAGCAAATTGAGAATGTCAGAAGCAGACTAATCAAGCCAAAAGCCTCAGAAATATCCCTGAGTTGTCTTACAAGAGTTTTAATTCACGTGTGTAAAGCCACCTCCTCACTAGGCTGCTTTCCCAAACTGGCATTGAATTTTTTGGAAGAATCAGAGCTGGGACACTCCTCCACCTCCTGCCTGGAGCAGGGACAACTTCCACTATCCCAGGGTGCTCCAAGCCCTGTCCAGCCTGGCCTTGGACACTGCCAGGGATCCAAGGGCAGCCACAGCTGCTCTGGGCACCCTGTGCCAAGGCCTAAGCACCCTCACAGGGAACAATTCCTAATATTTAATCTAAACCTACTTTCCTTCAGTTTAAAGTCATGCCCCCTTTTTCTGTCCCTCCATGCCTTGTCCCCAGTCCCTCTCCAGCTCTCCTGGAGCTCCTTTAGGCCCTGCCAGGGGCTCTGAGCTCTCCCTAGAGCTTTCCCTTCTCCAGGGGAACATTCCCAGCTCTCCCAGCCTGGCTCCAGAGCAGAGGGGCTCCAGCCCTCAGACCATCCCCGTGGCCTGCTCTGGACTCATTCCAAAAAGTCAACTTTTTTCTTGTATCATCCTCATTTGATCTGAAATGTAAGGGCGAGTCACAATCAAACCAATATCTCATATTTCATGCCATTTACAAAGATGGGTAAAGCAGAAGAGGCCTTGATTTGTTTTTCTGGGCTTGTGTAGAATCCCAGAATCAGCGAAAAGTGCCACCCTTGAAACCCCTCATGTGACAAGGGATGCACAGCAGTGAGAGGGGTCTTTGGGGGCTCTGTAAACTTTCCCTTTCCTGAAGTAGTGAGGAATAAAAACTGGGCCTTGAGCCTTCACTCTTCTGAGAGTCCCTCCCTGAAACACCTCACAGGCACTGACAATGTCCTCAGTCTGTCATCTCTTCCTCCAGCATGGATTTGTTGGAGAATCTACTTTTTTTTTTTTTTCCCAAAAGGACTGATCATTACTGAACTTTGATTTTCAGAAAGAAATATTCGGCTCTATCACCAAGAGTAAGAAATTGATCCTCCACCATCCAAGCCTTTCCCTGTAATTTTGTCATCTTTGTAAAATCTGAACTCCTAGGGAAAAAAAAAAAAAAAACAACCCACAGCCCCTGACATGAAAATTGACACCTGAGCTGCTGTCATTTCAGCTCAAAAAAAAAAAAAAAAGACAAAACAATATTGTAATTCCAGGAATAGCTGCTAAAATCTGATAATTTTTTTTAATTTTTTTTTTTTTTTTTTTTTGCGTGGGCCCAGTAACCCTACACTGGACGTTTGTGGCTACTTCCTAGAGAAAGAGGAGAAAGCAAAGAAAATTCCTCTTGGACAAACAGCGCATGTAATACGACAATTGGCTCCGTTCCTGAGGGGTTCTCCATGCCAGCCATACAAAGAGTGAAACCTTAGAAGCGAGATGTGATTTCTGCCCTGGACTGAGCTTGCAGCATACTTAGACCTGGCTCAGGTGTAGCTGCCTCCCCAGGTAAAGCACGGGAGCGCTGGAAATGGCATAACTGGAGAAGGGGATTAAGAAATCAGCTCTGCTGGGAATACAAACAGTGCCCACACGGCAGCTTAGCTTTCCTCAGCCTCCACAAAGTGCCCTCAACCCCACAATCCTGACCACACAGGAGGGTTTCTCTGTCACCTTGGGGGCCAGTGTCAGAGTTTGGGTCCCTGAGGGAGTTTAAACCCCGTTTGAGACCAGTGCTGAGGGCTCCTCGTCACTCCTGATGGGCTGAAAAGCAGCCAAGCCACAAACCCTGAGCAGAAATCTTTCCTTGCCACGCCGAGTCCGTGCGAAATGAAGGTTGACAGAAACACCCTGACATTTGATTTTGGACAGAATTGTAATGTTGCAAATGCCGTGCTCCCTCCCCCAAAGTCCTGGGCGTCTGAATAAATGAGCAAAATGAGCAAAAATGCTTACAAAAAGCACATTTTTACACCAGAGAGACACATCCCCCACTAAAACGCCGCAACCTAGTTTCTGCCCGCGTGTGTGGTTGGAATTTGAAAATACTTATATTTTTTTAACACATTTAATCTCTTTGTTTCATTGAGCAGGCTCATCAACAGTTTGTAAAGGAGCTGTAATAATCAAGGAAAATTAAAAATTAAGGCAAAGCAATCGTTGGATCTGCACATTCACTCTGCAGAGGATTCATGATTTTCTCTTGTGTGTGTGGTGAACAATTCTTGCACTTGGCATCAGCCATGTAAAACCATGCTTGTAAATTCAGACCAAATGATCACCAGGAGTAAGAGAGAGTGATTATGGCAAAGGCAGCACAAATTTTGGGAAGTCAAATCCATGTTGGGGTGACTTGAACGACCTGCCACCTTGGACTGTAAACAAGAGGAAGCTCCAGTGAAGACTTTGGAAAGAATTTTGAGCCCTTCCAAACTGAAAGGCCAAAATGCAGCTGGAAAAAGGAGGCTGGAAAGTCTTGATTATCCTCCTCTGGGAATAAACCCCACCCAGAGGGAAGCAGGATGGAAAACACCAGATGTGGCTGATGTGAGAGGAATCCAGATTAGGTAAAGCTCTGCTGTCGACTGGCGCAGAATTTTGTCCAATGCAAAGGACAAGGTTGTTAACTTCAGCTCTTCCCTTTAATTCTGGAGCTCTGGAAACCTTTCCTGGAGGATGGGAAAGATGAAATGGAAGGAGAAACTGGTACATCCTGAGCACAAGAAGAAATTTGTCTCAGGCCACGTTAAAATCCTGTCATTTGTGCCCTCAGCTCCCTTTACATTCCCTTCATCCCCACCAGGATATTTTTGAGGATGGATCCATGGATCTGTTGCAGGATTCTGCTAAAATATGAGCTGAATTCTGTGCTAGAGGCCTTTGGTGTCAGTGACTTCAAGGAGAGCCTGAAATGAAGATCTCAGGTCCTGGAATTGTGGAATATCCTGGGCTGGAAGGGACCCACCAGGATCATCAGGTCAGACAAATCCACACTTTTTCAAAGAGTGCAAGGATCAAGTTGGTTGATTTTGAGGATGAAGTTGGGGTTTTTTTTAAGTTGATTTTCTTTTGCTCCATCTGAGACTGCAAAGACTCTTCCTGCCCTTGTGCCACCACATTTAAATTCTGTGGTCTCAATAAAAGGTTGAAATCAAACCGCAGCCTTTGCCTCAGCAGAGAAACCAACAGGAAAATTCCCTCTTCTTCCAAGCTGATGGATTTTGTCTGGTTTCTAGGTACTCCATAGCATCGTGTTTTGTATCCCTCAATTAATCTTGGGTGTTATTGACCTTTTAATTCAGAACAAGAGGAAAGAGAGGATTGTTTATTTGCATATCTGACATCCAGGGTTCCAATTCCATTGTCCAGAAACAGACTCAGAATGGATCTGGTTCCTAAACTCTTCAGACCTTGAGCATAAACAGGGAGTTACAGCCATGCTGCAATCAAAAAGTCCCATTAATTTTCCCAATTAATCTGATTGTGACAGATTAAGTGTTGTTTTACCATCCTCCAACCCATCATTATCTGATTTCTCCTACCTTATCATTCCCTCCTTATTCCATTTATTTGATGTTTCATCCAACAAAACATACTGACATGTTCCCCTCTGCTGCACCCCAAGCTTCTGCACCAAAAAATCCAAAGCAAATTTCAAAGCTAAACAAGGTTAAAAATAGGTTAAAAAACAGGCCCGTCCTGAAGGGCATCATCACATGTTTACATGGCTACAACGATTTTCCTTTCCATCGAGGCTACACTTTCCAGCTCTGGCTTGTCAGGAGTTTCTCTAGGATAATTATCCCATCTCCACAGCCCCTGGCAGCTGGAGGCACTCTCACCCTCCCAAATTGCACATTAATCTGGGAGCGGAGAGGACGTCACAGGGAATGCGAGGCCAAGGGCAAATCCAAACACCTTGGATCCGCCACTTCATCACGGAGCTGGCCAGGAACCTCCCCGGACTTGCCAGAGAGGGATGAGGCCATGGAATGAGCTTCCCACAGATGGATCATGTGGGAGTGAAGCCGCTGACGAAAGGACCTGTTTGAACCTTCCCCAAAGCACAGCAGTGCCACCACAGCAGGTTGGGGAGGGTTTGGGGAATATTTGCGCCACAGCTGCCAGGAATTTACTACTCTGGGGGTGCAGGAAGGAATTTTTTTTGGGGGAACAAGTCCAAGCTGTGCCAGTGAGGGGCTGGAAGTTGGTTCTTCTACATCCCATGGGATTGTGTTGACCCCAGTTTCTGCATTAGAGGGGACGTGACTCATTCTCTCTCTTTGGTCACTTTGTTCTCCACTGCAGAAGAATTTCCCACTGAAAATTTCATGGAGACTGGAACATTTCTGGAGGGGAAAAAAAAATCTTCCTTTTTGAACATTAAAATGAAATAAAACAAGAAATTTGATCAGTAGTTCTTGTTTAAATGTCCTATACAGAAAGACAAAATCAGCTTTAAATCTCATCATGTTTTGAGAGGATTCAAATTTGTTCACCTGATAAATGGGAAGGAAAAAATATTTTAATCTGAAAATACAGCTTGGGGGTTTTTTCCTAAATTTTTTGAGCTCACAGATCCTGAATATGAATAACCACAGAACTTAAAAAAAATTGCTTGATGCTCATAACCTGCACAGGGTTTTCCTGTAGAGTCCACCTGTGCATCTCCAAGGAAGGGAGAGGAATATTTTGAATAAACTGATAAATAAGGGGCGAGGATTGAGGTCACCTTGGAGGGAGAACTGACCTTCACCTTCTGGAGTCCTTTTGAATTCCAAGCCATGAGCCTTGATTTGTGGTGCATAATTTGGTTTTCCCACCTGCAGAGCCATGAAGCATTGGCTGCTCTACTACAGAGGATGCTCCCAAAGTGCTTCCAAAGCCTCTGGAATTATGATGTGTGCTGTGAATAAATGACAAGCGTCTTGTCCTTTTTTCCTGCTGGCCATGGGCAACTTCCTCTAATGCTTGACAACCCTTTCCATAAAAACTTTCCTAATTTCCAACCTAAGCCTCCCCTGGTGTCACTTGAGGTCGTTCCCTCCTCTCCTCTCCCTGTGTCCCTGGGAGCAGAGCCTGACCCCCCCGGCTGTCCCCTCCTGGCAGGGAGTTGTGCAGAGCCACATGGTCCCCCCCTGAGCCTCCTTTTCTTCAAGCTGAACACCTTCCCCAGCTCCCTCAGCCTCTCCTGGTGCTCCACACCCTTCCCCATTTCTGTTCCCTTCCCTGGACACACTCCAGCACCTTGAGGTGTCATGAGAAGTCCCAAACCGACCCCAAGATTTGAGGTGTGGCCTCAGCAGTGCCCAGCACAGGGGAATGATCCCTTCCCTAACCTTGTCAGCCACATTATTGCTGGTACCAGCCAGTTATCCACTTATCAGTGAACCCCTGAAGCTGAGGGGAGAAAGGAGGAAAAAACCTTTAGTTCCCTTCCCTTTAAACATCATTTCCTATGCATGCGAGTAACACGAACGCTGCAATTACACGGCCAAGCAGGCTGAAGACAGAACAAGAAGGCGGGGGGGGGAGGAAAAAAAGGAGGAAAGATTTACAGCCCTTCCAAAAGACGGAATTGAAATATGTAAAAGAGGGCAGAGCCAATTGCCAAAATACTGGAGGTTTTCTTTTCCTTCCACCGAGCATTGTGAGCCGTGTTCTGAGGGGTTGGGTGGGAGGGGGAGAGCGGGGAAGTGCTGGAATCTCAGGGGCTTTTATTTCACCGTGAAACTTTAGCACGAGAAATTTTAATTGTGGATCCTTGTGGACAAGACCTTGAAACTCTACCCAGCCAAAGCTTTCTGGTCCCGGAGCGTTCTTGGAACGGGCCGTGGCTCCCAGTCACTTGGGGTGCCTTATCCAAGTTTATTCCCTCATTCCCACACGGCGGGACGCGGGATGGGCTTGGGGGTTCGCTGTTTGTTAGGACACCCCTCAGCCAGGGGCTGTGATTTCACTTTCTATCTGGTTTTGGAGGATATCTCTGTGGGAGTTTGCTCTTTCCCCTGCCTTTGGAAACCCAGCAGGCCCCGAGCGCTGTTGGCACCTAATCAAGAAACTCTGGAGGAGGAACGCGAGCGCGGCCGCGCCGAGTAATTGATTGTGGCTACTGGTTGACTGCAGCAGGATTTGTGATAGCATGAAATCCTATCTCTTGGAGGGCCTCAAAATTATCAGGGTATTTAATCACGGGCTGGGCATGTCTGGGCTGTATTTATGTGTATCACCATCAGAGGGTCACTTGGGCAAGGCGCTGAGATAATGGAAAGAAAAAGGGCTGGGAAAATAAGGCAATAAATCCTTGTGCTGAGCTTTTAAACGTACAGAAACTCCTCGGGAAGCACCGGTAGCCAACTAATGCACCTCCCCATGATTAATCTGCATTTTAGAGGGCGAATATTTTGGTTCAGGTAGAAGCTGGAGGTGCCTCCGTGACATTGATGCAGACCAGATGAAAAGTTGGCTTAGTTGCGCTGGAAGGTGGGTCCAGGAATCCACAGGAGAAATCCACATGAGCTCACGTTATTTGGAGATTTGTATTTCCCAAGCCCAAATATATTATAAAAACAGTCCCTCCTGCAGAATTGTCCTGGTTCCAGATCCCCCAGAAAACCTGCTGAAAGCTTTCAGAAGTCTGAAATCAAAAGGTGTTTTAGTTAAACATTTAGCAAAACCTTGTTTGTGTTGTAAGGACGTTTTTAAAACCATTCTTGAAGAAATACCCACATTTCCCAGGCCTCAATATAGATTATTTTTAATTCTTTCTGTATTTTCACACAATTCTTCTCTTTGTTTTTTTCTGGGGAGTTTGTTTTTCTTTCTAATAAATGCAGTGATTAATTTCACTTCTCCAAACTATTTTTGTCACGAAGTTTCAATAAATCCAAATTTCAGGAAGCGAAACACCTTGATAACTACTTGGAGAATGTTTTTAATAGCATTGCTAACAAGGTTATAAAAGTTTTACAGAGATGAATTTTTCCTGCCATCCCTCATCCACCTTCCTTCTGCCAATAGTTCTAAATATGAGTTGCAAAATCATGCAGGGATAAAAATATCGGCCCCAAAGACAAAAAGCAGATGGCACATTTCATTATTTGTGAATCCCATATATATATTGGACATACAGGCTGGGATTCACCTGTCCTATTTTTATTTATTTATTTCCCAGAAATCCAAGTTTGGGTGATTCTCCTCCACTGATTGTAGAGGTTTAGAGAGAATAGGTCAGGTTTGGACATGTAAAAGAAGGGGAAACCCAAACTTTGGGTGTTTTAGCAACTTTTTGTTCCTCCATCCCCCAAAAAATTCAGCTTTACCTCTAGGGAACCACAGCCCAAAATTTAATTATACCCCATATTTATGTCCAGCACGTGCCCATGAAGAACTAAATGAAAAATTTACCCTTGATTGGGTCAAATGTTTTTAAACACCAATATTTAAAAAAAAGGAAAGGTATTAAAGTATAAAAATTATTTCCCAGTGTTTCCTACTTCCACAAATGTCTTCCCTGCTGACCTAGGAGCCACATCCTGGCTCATCTGGTGGCTGCAGTGTTGCTCTGAGCAAATCCCTTTGGAGAACTTGCTCTTGACTGACAAACCAGTGGAATTTAGGAGCATTCAAGGGTCTGGCTGGAGGAGATTATCCCGATATGCCAAAAATTAATTTTGGATGTGTCACCAAAAAAAGCCAGAGAAATGGCTCAATTCCCACCCCAGTCCTGAGGATTTGGGGCTGCAGTCCTACACCAGGCCTGGACAAAAGGAAAAAAACTAATTCTTTGTCCTTTCATTTTGGGATAAAGCTGAGCAAGGAAAAGAAGGAAAGTCTGCCTGGGGCAGGGAAAAAAGAGGCAGAATCTTTAATGGAATGCTTTGAGAATTCACCTGAAAATCCAGAGCAAGGGAAGAGCTGGACACTCCTTGGCTTCCACAATAAACAGCTCATCAGTGTCAGCTCATCGTGTTTTTGTTTCAAACTGACAAAAATTGGACTGATTTGGGACAGAGAAACATTCCAATCTCTGTCAGCTCGAGCTGGCACACCTGATTTCCCCCATATTATCTGCCTTTCTATCTGTCTGCCTCCGACGTGCTGAATCATTCCTTTTTCACGGAAAGCAGCGTTTTCTCCTTGAAACTCGCACTCTCTGCTGAAAGGGAAAAAAAAAGAAAAAGCAAAATTAAAAAGTCATGGAAAATGTAGCCGTAGTACTGGGAACTGCTGCGCCAGATTCTCACTTGGCCTGGATCTCTATACCTCTGCTGACCTCAATAATAATTTCACTTGAGGGCAAGCAAAGAACTCGGTGTTCAGTCGCAGAGCGACTGCAGCTGATCTGCTGAATAAATCAGAGCCGACCAACCAGTTGCTCCCTAAATTCCCAGTAGCCCACGGCCAGTGGATCACTCCCATGCAGTGGCACAGCAGTTTAATTGGGATCTTGCATTATTATTGTTGTTGGTGCCGTTATTTTTAAAGGCTTTGGCGGTTTTCCAGGGGGCTTTGCCAAGTTGCTCAATACCGTCACTGGCATCGAACCGAAGCTATAAAGTTTTTTTACTGATGTGAGCATGAGCCACGAATGTGGATTATTTCAGGGGAAGAAAAGTGAAAAAACCCCACTCCTTTACAGGTTCTTGGTTTTCAGCAGGGACAGCTTAGAATTTATCCTATGGCTGAGAAGTCCACCAGCTTTAATGATGTCCCAAATTTATGCCCCAAATTTATGTCCCAAATTTATGTCCCCAGACGTGTCCATGACTTTGCTCAACACCACAAACTGCACAGTTTTGCCTTTTCTCAGTCCTGCAGGTACCCGAAAACCTTTCAGCTCTTCATTAATTGAAGTTAACAGAAAGTTTATCCTTATTTTCCACAGCCAGGTGCCATTTTCCAGAGAGAGGGGAAATAGCAGAGCACCTTCAAGGCCCTTCTTTCATGAAGGCACAGGAAAAGAGGTGGCATCACTCCCCAGCCTTGCCCAGCTTTTCCATGGTTTCTCTAATCCTTGGGATAGTGGTGCTGCACAGACTGAGCTTGGAAACACTAATAAATATTCAGCTTGTCTGCTTTTTTGCTGAATAATGGAATATTTCATGTGCAGTTGGAGTCAGGAGCGGATTTGGGGCAGAGAGGGAGGCAGAGGGGGTGTGGGATTGAATTGCTTTCCCTGCTGGGACTGGGGTTTAGTTTTGTGGAGGTTTTTTGCTGTCACAGCTCTGAAAGACAGAGGAAGGAGAAACGAGGAGTGGGGCAATACGAGGGGAAAGACAAGAAATATTTCTGTGCTGATTTGCTGATTAGCTGATAGGCAGAGGAAAGAGCGAGAAAGAGAGGGGAGCACGCTAACAAATCTCTATTTAAATCCCGACTTCCAAGTGAAAATGTGTTGGCTCCTTCTAAATCCCTGCAGAGATTTGGAGACATCGAAGCCAGCAGACACCCTATGATCATCCCCCCCTGACCTTTCTTAACTCAGCCTCGAAACTTTACCCAGCCATCCCTGGAATGGAAGGAATTATCCCCACTATGTGCGTGCATTTCTAAGGCGCAGCTTTAATAAACTGATGATGGGGGATCAGATTCCCGGTGATGCCACGGGCTGGTTCCCGTGTCCCTCTGCAGGAATGCAACTGATGGCTTGTGGTTGGGCTAAAACACATTTATCCCTTCTTCCTGCAGCTCCTCCAAATTCTGCTGCTGCTGACAGAGCTGCCTGGTCCCCGCAGGCACGGGCAGATTCATATCCCCATGAATCACCGAGCGCAGCTCCAAAGATTTCCCAGCTCTTCCCTGAGCTGTGCGGGTCAAGGTTGACCAATTTTTCTCTCTCTGTCAAGATTCAAGCTTCAGCACAGCAGGAATTCCGTGCTGCAGATCCCCCTGGGATCTGCCGTGCCTTGGATATGGGAGGATTTGAGTTCTTGAGGGTTTTAAAGCCCCCAGCTAATCTTGTCTCGTGATCCGAAGGTAAAGTCAGGCCCATGGATATCCTGAAAGAGGATCCGGGGATGAAGGTGGGTCAAAAGCCACAACCCTTACCCCACGTAGCAGTTTTACAGAAGATTTACTCCCTGTCTTATCCATCCCGCTCCTGAAAAGTCAGTTTTGTAATGACAGCCCCTTTCCACAAAATGTCTTCTCTCAGCTTAACTGCATCAAGCAGAAAACTGAAATTTGGCCATTTATCCAGGACTTCCCACCAGAGCAGCAGCTGCAGAACCCCAGGTCTGAGACAAAAAAAAAGCCCCAGCTCTGCTGCACTGGAAAAACGACATTAACAGAGCCTGGATGATTTGTGGATGCACAAACTCGTGAAAGGCTGAGCTTATGCAGGTAAAACTCTCAGCACAAGGATTTTAAAAAAATCCTTTTTTTAAAAAAAAAAAACCTTTAAAAAATCATGGTTGTGCATCCTGGACTCACTGCTCATGCACAGCCTGGAAGCCACGCTCATATCCCTGTCTGGGCTTTTCTAGCTGAAATATGGGATCATTCCACTTTTTTCTCTCCTTATCTCAGCGTGTTGAGCTGTGAAGCAGGGGATTCAGCTCTCCTGAATGTGTGAAACAGCAAAAATGGAATTAGAAGGATAAATTGTGATACTTTCACCTCTTGGTGAAAATTCCTGCCCTTTCTACTCACCAGATTCCCCCATTTTCTTTGCATAAAGGCTGTTTTCCTGCCCTTTTTGCTCAAACTCTCTTTGACCATTAACCACCAAATCTGGATGGGACTTTTAAGTCTTAGCTGGTCACTCTTGGCTTTATTTTTATTCTGGGGAAAAAAAAAAAAACAACAACCCAGGCACCTCCAGAAAGGAGGATCACCCTTTAGGGATGCATCTCCCATTCTATGAACTATCAAAAGAACCTTGGTGGGAAAAAAGTATTCATTATTCATGAAAATGAATGATGAAGTCAGATGAGATGAATTTAGCATTTAGGATCCATCTCCCAATAAAAATCAAGGATGCATTTCATTTTCATCATCATATACTGCATGTTTGTAGAAATACTGGCTTTTGACAACTTTCTAGCTTAAGAAAAATGGGTTTCATCATGCTAGAATAACTTCTTAATTCTCCCAGAATTGGAGAGAATTTAGATTTATATTTCTTCCTGAGTTACCCCCTTTAACTAATTAGTGAAGAGTAATGATTTCTCATTCATTGATATGATTTCTTATCAATTATCGTTTCTAGTCAGGACTGGAAGTTGCCAATCTCAGATTTAACATCAGGCCTGTCCTGTAAAAGCTCCTTATCTCTAATTCTGGAGAAGAGAGAGAGAAAAAAAAAAATCCTAAATTTATGATTAATTAGGAACCATTAATCTGAGTCCTCTCCATATGCACCAATATTTGCTTTTTTCAACAGCATTGCTCCTGTGAGTGTTCTCCATGCATGGCTACAATTAATAAATTGATTTTTTAAAATTTCTATAATTTGCCTGGAGAAAGGAAGCCTCCCAAGTGTGGAATTCCAGCTCTGAAAGGAAAAAGGGGGAGGTTCTAGGTCCACCAAGGATATATTTGTGGATTCACAGTGGCACACACAGTGCTGAGGTAACTCAGGAGAAACTCCCAGGGATCAGATCCTCAGCTGATGGGAACCAAAAGTTCTTTTACCTGTTCCAAATCCCATTTTACATCCTCTGCTCCACCAGATCACTGTAAGATTGACAGTGGATTTTATCACTGAATTTTGGCAATGGATTCTATCACTGAATATTGACAGTGGATTTTATCACTGAACATTGACAGTTGATTTTATTATTGAATTTTGGCAGTGGATTTTACCACTGAATATTAACAGTGGATTTTATCATTGAATGTTGATAATTGATTTTATCACTGAATATTGACAGTGGATTTTATCACTGAATTTTGACAGTTTTTATTATTTTATTATTGAATTTTGGCAGTGGATATTATCACTGAATATTGGCAGTGGATTTTATCACTGAATATTGACAGTTGATTTTATCACTGATTTTTGACAGTTGATTTTATCACTGAATTTTGGCAGTTGACCTCATCACTGCTTTAAAACAGGAGAAAACCTTTGTTTGAATCATTGCAATATTTTATCCTCTCCGCAAAGGGGATGCCAATTGAAATAATTTTAATGCTATCAAAATGTCTGTATTCCATGAAGCAAAATAATCCTGCTTGGTGCTCCAGCCTTTTCACCTGGACATTATTTGGATTCCACACCGAGCTTCAGGTCGCTCTGGAGAGGAAGAGTGGGAAAAGTAAAAAATATTTTACCTGGAGAGCAGAGAGCAAAGAGAAATAACTCGGATAATTCCAATTAGGAATTCACAGGCTGCTCAGAGGCCGAGGTGCTGTCGGGCTAGAGATGAATTATTGAGCTCGTGGAGGTGAGATGGGAGAATAAATGTAATTTATCCGTGGATCCACAACCTGCAGGAGGCAGATCCCTCAGGACTGCCCATCCCCAGTTTATCCACGCACACTGCGGGATGTTTTTAGGACTCAAAGTGCTGTCACCAATCCATCACTCCTTTGGCCACCACCCTGCCCTCAAGGGGGACAAGACTCAATGTTTTATTCCTTCCAGCCCTCATTTATTTCTTTGGAAAGGACAAACCAAGTTGCAGCAGGCGGGAGGGCTCGGGGATTCCCTGCCAGGGTCTCCAGGGTAGAACCCACAGCGATTCCTGAGCCCACAGACACAGAGAAGTCAGGCATAACCCCGTGTTATGGAGCTGGCCCCACATCCATGCCAAGATTCTGGGTTTCCTGGCACTCTCAAGCTCTTTGGACCACGGGGATTATACATTGCACGAGGTATCAGATGCCAAACTGGCTTTTTGATAAAATAAAATAAAAAAAAAAAAGAAACAAATCGAAACGACCTCTTCAAGAAAGGATCCTATGGAAGTGTTTTTAACAATAACAGAGCAGGAAACTTTGCCTTCTCAGGCATTTACCCAGCTTCTCTGCCTGCTGGCATTCCTCAAGTGCACTTGGACACACGCTGGGCCACCGAGGGCCGGGATCCTCTCGGATTTCACAAACCGAGCAAGGTCAGCCCAGGGCAGAGGTTGGGTGAGATTCCTTGCAGAGAAACCCCCACTGTCCATCAAAAATGGGGCGGTTCCATCCATTGGCTGTGAGCTTTGTTTCAGTCCAAGGTTATTCCAGAGTTGGGAACAGCTGGAATTGTTCTTCTGGACAGTGAGTCCCACACGAGTCCTCCTGACTCCGTTGAAGACTTGGTACAGTTTGCACAACACTGGAATATTCACCCAAAACAGTCAAAGTAATTTTTAATTTATGTTCTACAGTCTGCAAGACTTTTGATAAATAAAATGCTGCACAAGGTATCCCTCTTATTGATCTCCCTTTTCCAGGGAGATCCTTGCACATTTTCCCTGCTTTGGTGCTGTCAAACTCAGCTCAGAATTTGCCTACTTTGATATTTCAGGAGTTAAACTGTGCTCAGTGAGATTCAAATAGCAAAAATAAAAATGTTTATGGTGTAGAAATCTACCTGAGCTTGTAACTCTCAGCTTGCACAACACTGGAATATTCACCCCAAACTACCATGTCAAAGTAATTTTTAATTTACATTCACACTCTGCAAGACTTTTGATAAATAAAATGCTGCACAAGGTATCCCTCTTATTGATTTCCCTTTTCCACGGAAATCCTTGCACACTTTGGTGCTGTCAAACTCAGCTCACAATTTGCCCCAGGCAAGGCCCACACTGATATTTCAGGAGTTAAACTGTGCTCAGTGGGATTCAAGCAGCAAAAATAAAGATGTTTATGGTGTAGAAATCTACCTGAACTTGCACAACATGGAATATTCACCCAAAACGGCCCTGTCAAAGTAATTTTTAATTTACATTCAACACTCTGCAAGACTTTTGATAAATAAAATGCTGCACAAGGTATCCCTCTCACTGATCTCCTTTTTCCAGGGAAATCCTTGCACACTTTCCCTGCTTCAGCGCTGTGAAACTCAGCTCAGAATTTGCCCCAGGCAATGACCACACAGATATTTCAGGAGTTAAACTGTGCTCAGTGGGATTCAAGCAGCAAAAATAGGGATGTTTATGGTGTAGAAATCAACCTGAGCTTGTAACTCTCAGCTCCTCTTGGAGTCAATAAAAGAGGTCTTTGGATGTAAGACACGAGATCTGGTGAATGCAGCCACTTTAAACTGAAGGAAATGGTGCTGTGCCATCAACTGGCCAAGAAAAATGGCTCAATAAATTCACTAAGTTCATTTTTGGGACTCTGAAGCATTTTTAGGAGCCCTGAAATCAGTTTTAGCATAACCTCAAGCCCTCAGGCTGTGGGTTGATGAACATTTTAAACCATCATAAAGAAATCAACCCTATTTTTCTCTGCCCTGTGCAGTTGATTCTCCTCAAAGTCACCAAAAGCTCAGAACCTGAAAAGGAATTCACTCCTCATTTGGGGTTTAGCAGGGAAAACTCAACCCAAACAGGATCAGGGACACAAACAGCTGAAAACAGGATTCTCCACCTGCCCCTCTGGGTCCCAGCGGCCTGAGGAGCCTCTCTGCAGAGGCTTGTTTTCATTCCAGGAACTGTCAGCAGCATCCTGGATTGCAAATTATTCCACACAGTCCCCTCTGGCACCCGGGGGAATTTGTCTTTGTCACCCTGGGACCCTGCACTGCCCTGCTCTCAGCTCCCTGCTTGTCCTCCGGGCTCTTTCTGGCCTGTCTGTATCTCATTCTCTCCCTGCCCTCCAGAATGGATTTTTTTTTCCCTAGGAATGCTTCACTGCTTTCAGGAGGGTTATAATTTCCATTTCCTCCCCTTGGCCCAAAGGGGAGCATCCGATACAAGACAAACAAGAGGAGTTGTCTCCTGCTGCTCAGCTGCAATTTTTGTGAAGAGCTGTCAATTATAGCACATCTATAGTTCCATTTCCCCTTTTTTTTTTTTTTTTTAAAGTTCATTTTCCAGCTGTCCTGTTCCCTTGCATGGATTTATTTAAGGCTGCTGCCTGACATTAACAGTGCAAGGGAGAGAAAAGAACCTGTAACCCTAAGGGACAGGATTGCAGTCACCTTGGGTCAGCCCAGACTGATATTGATCAGGATTTTAAGTTCCAAATCCATCATTTTGCTCAAGCCCAGAATTCTCAGACTTTTCTTGGAAGAATCCAGGCTGGGAAGTTCAAAGTTTCATTGGAAAACTCAGGATTATGAGGACAGCTTGAGCCATCTCAGTGCTGAACTACTCCCAAGTGCTGCTGACAAAAAACCGTAAAATAAAGACCCAGATTTTCCTTTATCCTTGGAACCCCATAAAATGGGCATGACTAAACTCTCCGAGACAGATCACAAGTGGTAATTTGGGCTGGAATTCCTGAGATGTGTTGGAATTCTGGAAACTGAGAATTTTGGGATTTTGGTATATAGTAATACGTGTGACTCAAGATGGAGGGCTTTGGGCGTTGTCTGGGTCCTTCTTCTTCACCTTCTTCCTTCTTCACATTCTTCTTCCTTCTTCACATTATTCTTCCTTCTTCTTCATGGTTTGGGTGGTTTTCTGTAATTGGGTGAAAAACGTCTGCTTTGTGGGCCTTGGGTGATCATTATTGGGTCAAAAGTATAAATTATTGTTATTGGGTAATTATTGCTTAATAACCTTGGGAAAAGTCAGAGGTGCTCCATTTTACCTCGTTTCTCTAACTTGCTGGTTGGAGCTTACACCTCATGAGTCTGTAAATAGATAAGAAACAATAAACATCCAAATCTGAACTCAAAGTCTACATTTCCTGTGTATTATTCATCCTGACCTCGGCAGAGAAAAAGAAGCCAGAGCTGTCACAGGATTGGATTAGAGACAGTGAAATTACCTGCAAATACCTGGGGCAGCAGCGAGGGAGAAGCTGGTTGCTACAGCAGGGATGTGTGTTATGCTAAACCCCACATCCCTGATAGAGAGTGCGGGGAAGGGCACGGAGCTGGGAAAAGGAGAGATGTGGGAAGCCAGATGAAAAGTTTTATTAGGTGATTATTAAACTCTTCTGCAGTGCCAAGCGCAGCGCAAGGCTGCCAGCTCGTCTCGCTGCAAGCCCAAAATTAAAATAATGAGAGGGGCCCTCATCGTGGGCTGGGTGGTGGCTGATTTTCTATCTGGGCTGGGTAAAAAAGCTGCACCTCCCTCATCAATCCAAGGGGGAACTTGGAAGGGGCAGAGAAGTTTCTCGCAAGGACAATGGGTGTGTGTCTGGGAAGGGAGCTGTGGTTCCTTTATAAATACAGACAACTAATCTGGTAATGAAAAGTCTGATAAGAACCCAAACCATCCATCAGTCAGGGCAACCAGGATTTGGCTCCTTTCCCAGGGAATGGAGAAGATGGGACTCTCTTGGCCACCTACTCAGGGAGCCGAATTCTTCTGTCGTGACTGCTTCATTCCACAGACATGGGGACGGCATCCAGGAGCTCTGCAGAGTAGGTGGTTGGGATGATTCATCCCTGTCACTCCATGAAATCCCATCTGGAGCATCTTCAGCTTCTTCGTGCACTTTAACAGGTGAGCTAAACACAATCCACTCTTCATGCATGAGGTCCAGGCATCTCCCATGGAAAGAGACGGGGATTTGTGGAATCACAGAATGGTTTGGCTTGGAAAGGATTTTAAAAATTATCCAGTTCCAACTCTGTGCATGGGCAGGGACACCTTCCACTAAATCAGGTTGTTCCAAGCCCTGTCCAGCCTGGCTTTGAACACTTCCAGCCAGGGTAGGTGTCAAGAGCATCAGTTGTAAACAGGAATTCCCAAAGTTTACATCCAGACCTAAGAGACACCCCAAGCAGCGTGGATGTTGATTCAAAGACATCCAGGTCTTGGTTCAGCCACGCATTTTATGCCACAATTTGAACCTAAATGTGGCTGCAGGGTCATATTGTTTGGCAGTGGCTTGTCAAAATGGGGTCTGAGACCAGACAAATCTGCTGTCACTCTGCAATGATGTAACTCTGGACACTGGTCTGGAGATGTTTGGGGTGGATTCCCAGATGGTGGGATTCCATCCATCTGGAATTTCCCTCAGAGCAGTCTGAGACCACCTCCAGCGTGGATCTCATCCCTCCAAAGGGCTGGAATGAGCTTCCCTTCCTCTGACCCCACCAACCTAGGGTTCTGCACACTGAGACCAATCCAATTTTAAATAACGCCGGCAACACAACCCTGCCTACATCACATCTCCGGGACATTTCTGCTGTCTCAACTCAATTTCTTCTCCACTGCAGGAAAATTTCTCCACACCAAGCTTTCACTTGCCTCAGCCTCCTGTTCATCCCATTACCCCGGTGGTGGTGACCTTCTCACATCCTTGGACCAGGTCCAGGGACAGAAGAAGGTCACCATCACCTCACCACCACCATCACCTCACCACCACCATCACCTCACCATCACCATCACCTCACACAAGCTTTGACCTATGATGCCGTCCACCCATGTGAGCACAAGCGTTCTGTGGGATGTGTGAACTGGCTGTAGGATCCGGAGGCAGATTTCCATGCCTAGAACAGGCAGTCCTGGTAATTCTCCAGGAGATGAAAGGTGGTGAGCGCACAGCGCCGAGCGGAAAGGCAGAGCCGCTCTTGGGGGAGCTGCGTGGGGCTGACGTAATGCTCTGTGCCGTGATATTCCCAGCAGGAACATCTGAGCTGGGGTCACAGGTTTGCAGGGAGCCATCTTGCTAACGTCATGGCAGCTTGGAGCAATCCAGCCTCCATTTTTCCACTGGAGCTTTTCTGCAGCCAATCCGCAGGGTTCCGCCCGTGAGCACGGAGTCAGCGTGCCTGGTTCTGCCCCTCCTGAGATCCCTGCTTTGTCTTGGACCTTTCCAACTAAACCCTTGGCTCACCGTTCATGGCTCTGCTAAGCTGTGCCTGTGCAATCTGGACAAGTTTGTGGGGTGGATGGGGAAAGAGACTCAGGGCCTCGGCGCTTGCAAATCCCACGGCGAGTTCCTATCTACTCCCACTCCTGCAGGAGCTCCATGGAAACGAGCTCAAACTGTGCAAATTGGCTGCAACGTGTTTTTCTTGAGTCAAGTCACACAATACTTTTTTTTTTCTCCCTCTCGACACCAAATATTCGCTTCACCCCCCGAACAGCCCTTGCCAGCTCCCGATGTGATAAGCAATTAGTTTGGTTAAGGCTTCTTTTTTTAGGAGCTGAAGCTGTGGGAGTTGCTGGCCTTGGAGGAGATGTGAAGTCTGCTCTTTCCTCATCCAGAGCGTTCGTGCAGAACTCCAGCGCCTCTCGTCCTGGACACGGAGAGCCAAGGCAGCTGTTGGGCATGAAAAGCCTCTGGAACCTTCCATGCCTCAGAAGCCTTTTCTGCTCCCAAGGAATTTCTACTCCTGATCCTTACAGCAGGAAAAGATTTGGACTCTCAGGTCATTTAGACCCAGGCCTACAAAACTCTTTTCTTTGAAGCCCTTAGCTCTGCAGATGTTTGCACCGAGACTTGAAGTGGCTATTTCATAAGCAAAGGTGAAAAAGAAATTGTCGAAATGCACTGTGAGTCAGAAATTTGAGGGCTCTGAGGGCTGGAGCACCTCAGCTGTGAGGACAGCACCAGGCTGGGAGAGCTGGGATTGCTCTGCCTGGAGAAGAGAAGGCTCCAGAGAGACCTTGGAGCCCCTTCCAGTGCCTAAAGGACCTCCAAGATAGGTGGAGAAGGACTTCGGGCATCCCTTTGGACAAGGAATGGAGGGACAGGACACAGGGAATGGTTTCCCACTGGGGACGGATGGGATATTGGGAAGAGGGGTGGGATATTCTCTGAGGGTGGAGACGTCCTGGGATGGAATTCCCAGAGAAGCGGTGGCTACCCCTGCATCCCTGGAAGTGTCCAAGGCCAGGTTGGATGGGGCTTGGAGCAGCCTGGGACAGTGGGAGATGTCCCTGCCATAGCAGGGGTGGGATGGGATAAGTTTTAAGGTACTTTCCAATCCAGGCCAGTTCTGGGATCCCAGGATTCTTTGAAAACACAGCAAAGGATCCTGATTTCCTTCTTGCTGCTCCTATTCCATGTCCTCAGTGCAGATGCTGGACTTGTCTTTAATTCAGTTTTAAAATGATTCTCAAATTCCATCATAGATTTGGGACATGGGGAAGGGAAGGGAAGGGAAGGAAGGGAAGGGAAGGAAGGGAAGGAAGGGAAGGAAGGAAGGGAAGGGAAAAGGGAAGGGAAGGAAGGAAGGGAAAAGGGAAGGGAAGGGAAGGAAGGGAAGGGAAGGAAGGGAAGGGAAGGAAGGAAAAGGGAAGGGAAGGAAAGGAAGGGAAGGGAAGGGAAGGAAGGGAAGGGAAGGGAAGGGAAGGAAGGAAAGGAAAGGAAAGGAAAGGAAAGGAAAGGAAAAGGAAAGGAAAGGAAAGGAAAGGAAAAGGAAAGGAAAAGGAAAGGAAAGGAAAAGGAAAGGAAAAGGAAAGGAAAGGAAAGGAAAGGAAAGGAAAGGAAAGGAAAGGAAAAGGAAAGGAAAAGGAAAGGAAAGGAAAGGAAAGGAAAGGAAAGGAAAGGAAAGGAAAAGGAAAAGGAAAAGGAAAAGGAAAAGGAAAAGGAAAAGGAAAAGGAAAAGGAAAAGGAAAAGGAAAAGGAAAAGGAAAAGGAAAAGGAAAAGGAAAAGGAAAAGGAAAAGGAAAAGGAAAAGGAAAAGGAAAAGGAAAAAAAAAAAAAAAAAAAAAGGAAAAGGAAAAGGAAAAGGAAAAGGAAAAGGAAAAGGAAAAGGAAAAGGAAAAAAAAAAAAAAAGGAAAAGGAAAAGGAAAAGGAAAAGGAAAAGGAAAAGGAAAAGGAAAAGGAAAAGGAAAAGGAAAAGGAAAAGGAAAATTTCAGCTGTGGCACCAAATAAACTAAAAAACCACACAAAGCATCAAGCAAAAGAGCAAACAAAAGTATTAGGGCAGGTCAGCAGCATCAATGGAGACATTATTTCCCCCATTATTCTGCCTCTAGGCAGAAAAACAAATCAAAAATTATGAAAGTCGTGTCAGCAGCAAAAAGTTGGCAGGAGCCAGTGCCTGCACGGAGTGGTGCTGGGCTGCACAAGAAAAGCTGCTTATCATGTGGAATCACTTACTAAGTCCTCAAATTTGACTCCCTCCCTCCTATTAGAGCAGCCTTTCCCCCAGCTGCAGGGGTGACAGTCCCATGATGCTTTTTTCCTTCCTTACAGAACCCAAGATTCTCCATTTTGGATGCAAAATGGGTGCATCCAATCTGAACTGAGGAGGTCTTGTCATGGGCAGACTCATTTATTTCTTCACTGGCAAAGCGCAAAAAGCAGCAGAATAGGTGGGACAAAGGAAAACCAAATGGTTTGGGGGGAACGTCCCTGAGCTGGGAATTCTGGTGTGACATTGGGCAGGTCTCTCACAATGCCAGGAGTTACTCTGACCATGGCTCACTCCTCGACACAGATATCAGAAATAAAGGCATTTCCATTTGTTTGGACAGCAAAATTTGAGCTCAGATGAGTTCCCAGATGATCTCCTGGATATCTCCTAGAAAACTCAGTATTTTTACTATCAGTATTTGATTTTTCTAGGACACAGCAGTTATTTGGTTGTGTTTAGGGGCAGCGTCCATTTTTTCCCAACACCTTTTTTTCCTCCTGTCCAGGACTCCCCCTCTGCTCTCCTGCTCCTTGCTCCTTCCTCTCAGATAAAGCAACTTTTACTCAAGGCTGGAAAATTCTTGCAAACCTTTTACTTCATGGCTTGGGTTCTGCTGGGCTGAAAAATTAGAGGCCACATCCTCACGTAGTACAAAACAGGAATCAGGCCAATTCCCAGCAGGGAAGAATCCAACTTCCCATGGGAAGAACCACTCAGATGGACCCACGAGGGTTCAGGAGTTGCCACGCTTCTCTTTTAATCATCCACAACAGAAAGACAACACAGAAAGGGAATTGAGAGACTTTTGGGAGGGAGCATAAATAGAATTACAACCTGAGGCCAGTATTTTCCGGATATCCAGATATTTCAATATCTCCATATTGAGCCATTCCCAAGCCTCAGCCATCAATAAATACACATTTACCTGGCCCTGTTATCCTCTCCACACAGTGCTTTAATTATTTTGCTGTGTTCAGGGACAGCATCCTTTTTTTCCCAAAAAAGCCTTTTCTCCTGACTCCTAGTCAGAAGTCCCCCTCTGCTCTCCTGCTCCTTGTTCCTTCCTCTCAGATAAAGCAACTTTTACTCAAGGCTGCAAAATCCTTGTGAGCCTTTTACTTTATGGCTTGGGTTTGGCTGGGCTGAAAAAACCTTCCTGTCAGATAAAGTAACTTTTACTCATGGCTGGAAAATCCTTGCAAACCTTTTACTCCCAAGCCTCGGCCATCAAATTCACCTTCAACTTGCCTCCTGGCCCTGTTGTCCCCTCCACACAGTGCTTTAATTACTATTGTTGTGTTCAGGGACAGCATCCTTTTTTTCCCAAAAAACCCTTTTTTCCCCTGGTCAGCAGTCCCCCTCTGCTCTCCTGCTCCTTGTTCCTTCCTCTCAGATAAAGCAACTTTTACTCAAGGCTGGAAAATCCTTGCAAACCTTTTACTCCCAAGCCTCGGCCATCCATAAATTCACCTTGGACTTGCCCCCTGGCCCTGTTGTCCCCTCCACACGGTGCTTTAATTACTTGGTGCCTAAGAAGCGTTTGGGACAGCGGGGTCTGTCACCCCTTAAGCTGCCTGCCCGACTCTTCATTTCACGAACAAGACACACACGACTCCTTTAGCCAATGGCAGCCTGGTCACACAAGTATTATGTTTTTCCTCTCGCTGTCTACTGTTTCACCACTGGAGGAATTACACAGCCAAGAGCCCGGTAGGAATAATGGCTCTATTCATTTCCCCCTGGGACTAATTCTTACAGATGGCAAGCACTGCGATGGGGCAAATTAGCTTCTTATTTCATCGGGAGGCTTAAAGTTATAAGCTCATTTTGTTGTTGTTTACGGGGTGGCTCACGGCAGGGCGGTGCAAGCCTGTACATTGCAGCCGGGAGGGAAGGAGGCAAATCCCGAGCTCAGAGGGTAGGGAAGGGGATGCTAGGAGGGCCCTGTCACTGCTGAGCCCCAGCTGGGGCTGTGCTGGGTTCTGGAGCCCAGGCAAAGCTCTCTGGCTGCCAGGGCTCCCAGTCAGGTGCTGAGACCAACAGGAGGCTTAGCGGCGCCGCGATCCAGGATCACGGCCCCAGTGCTTTGGGAAATGGGGATTTGCGAGTGCTTCTGGGGAGAGGGGGCGGGAAAACAACCACGGTTTGCACTGCTCGGAATGGTTTTGGAGCTGTGCTACTGATGAGAAATTTGGGGAGCTTTATTTACCTGATGGATCCAGGAAAGTTTCCTTTCACAGTCATTTTCCCCTCAAGACAGCGGCAGTCTCAGGACACAGGAGATCCTTGGAAAGGGAAGGGCATCTTTTCCCCTGTGGTCATCACCATGTGGCTGCCATTACCCACTGAATTAGGTGCCACCATACCTTTCCCAGATGGCATTTCCAGACGGGAAATTCCAGGCTGAGCCTTCCCGTACGCGGCTCGTCTAATTTTCCGAACGGGAAACAGAGTCATGTGTCCCCAGCTTTGAGTGAATCAGCATCTCCCTGGAGATTTCAGCTGACACCAGTCACCAATCTGGCCCAAAATGTCCCTTTTTATGGGTTTTACCGTCAAAATCTCTTCTTGTGAGAAGTGATGCACCGTGAGGGGTAATAGAAGATGTTGGATGGAATTTTATTTGTTGGCAAAAGCCCTTGAAGAAGTGTCTCAGAGAGAAATTGTCAGTGAAACAACTAACCATCATTCCTCAGTCATCATTCCCCATCCCTGGAAGTGTCCAAGGCCAGGCTGGAAGGGATTTGGAGCAACCTGGGATAGTGGAAGTTGTCCCTGGGTGGAACAAGCTGAGTTTTAAGGTCCCTTCCAACCCAATCCCTAGAATTCCATGACCAATGATGTTATTGAGAGCTGTTTTCCTGCAGCTGCTGGTGTGGATAAAGGATTTATTTTCTGCAGTGTCTCAGGAGAGCAGAAGGGACGTGGAACCTCTCCACGGAGAACCTTAAGGACAGTGAGCCCGGGGAATCCTCTCAGTGAGGTGGCTCCAAATGCATGACAGCCTCCAGCTTCAGATTCCCTGTCCTTTCTAGTGTTCATCCGTCTTTATTGCTGTATTTTGGGGCATGAATTTCACCCTGGATTCTCTTCCCTAATCATTATGAACACGTTTCATTATTAATGGAGTGTCCTGCCCAGACCTGCACATCTACATGTAGATGATCTTCACCTCCTTCCAGCACCCTCACACCCTGGGAATCCTTTGTTGCCTTCCCACCACATTCCCAATGCCCACCAGACAGCTCCAGTCACAGCTCCACACTCCTGACACCTGTGGTAATTTCTCTTCCCTGTCTGCCTCTGAGACTTTTCTAGGTCGCATAAAAATGTGAAGTTTTCTTTTCTGAAATGGTTCAAAATATTCAAGAAGAAAATCACTGTTAGCAACACCAAAATAACCTGAAAATGGTATTTTTGAGGGAAGAGGACACAATAAAAATATGTAGATTGAAATAGAAAGCTCTTATGTATGAAACAGGAGTTTCATACATAGGTATGAAATCATAGATATCACAGATAGAATAGAAAGCTCTCACATGTATGAAACAGATAAGGCCTACCATAATAATTCAAGGAATTATGTCAGCTTTTACAGCATAGAAAACAGTCCTCAAAACAGAAAGTCACGACAACACGAAAATTGGTAATTCTGTTTTCTGACAAAGGTTAACCCAGGATGTTTCCATCCCACAAAATGCTACATTTGCATATGCTCAGACACTCACATATGTTTGCAAAACGCAGCCTGCTCCAGACACAGCTTTTTTTTCTGTGAGTGAAAAAAATATATATATTTCAAAATACCAACTCTATTTTCACCACAGAGTTGTCTCTTCAGGAAGTGCCAACCATGAGACAGCGGTAGAAAAGTAAACCTGGTTGTTCTGTAAAGCCACCACAAGGAATGTTCTGGATGATGTAAATTACTCCAGAGTTCCAGCTGCTTGGAGTAAGTATGGAAAATTAATGGAATTGTGTGGGGCTACAATTCTCCATAGCTTCTCTAGACACATCACCACCAGCACCTTGGCTTTGGAGGGAAAGTATTCCACCTGTTCCTCAAATCATGGATTTTTGCTCTAATGTGCAAATGGGATAGGTTTTTTGAGGCATCCAAGCCAGAGCACCATGAGGAATGTCCCTGACACTTTCCCTGCTGTGGCAGGTTTGCCCTTGGATCTTGGGAGGGATCTCGGTGTCTGTTGTAGGGAGACCAAATCCACCTTCAACCAAGAGAGGAAAAGAGGGAGGAGGAGAAGGAGAAGCAGAAGGAGAAGGAGAAGGAGAAGAAGAAGAAGAAAGAGAGAAGGAGAGGAAGAACAAGGAGAGAAAGGAGGAGAAGAAAGTGAAGAAGGAGGAGAAAGAGAAGAAGGAGAAGAAGGAGAAGAAAGAGAAGGAGAAGAAGGAGAAGAAGGAGAAGAAGGAAGAAAGAGAAGGAGAGGAAGGAGAAGAAGAGGGAGGAGAAGAAGGAGAAGAAGGAGAAGAAGGAGAAGAAAGACAAGGAGAGGAAGGAGAAGGAGAATGAGAAGGAGAAGGAGAAGAGAAGGAGAAGAAGGAGAAGAAGGAGAACGAGAAGGAGAAGGCAAAGGAGAAATAAAATCCCCACATGTTGATTGTATTGAATCACAAAGCCAACATCACACTGTGGTGGAAATTCCTCCCTCGCCCCGATGCCTCCCCTCCTGGCTCTCTGTCCTTGCTTGGAGCCAGTGGTTACTGGAACCACCAATTCCTACATTCCGTCGGGCCAAGTCCTGTCCCGTGTCCACCAGCACTGAGCCCCAAGGCCTGGAGGGGGAAGCCCGGGCTAGAAAAGCCCTGCAAACCTCTGCTGAAAGCCCAAGTCAGCAACATTTGCACGGAGACCTCCCCACCTCGCTGGATTAGTGACTCCTGTGGTGGCCCCGTGGCTGCTTTTACGAGCAGCAGAGAAAGGGGAGGAGGAGACAGGAGGCGTCGAAGCTGAATGACAAAATCGAGGCTGGCTCTGCCGGGGCATTTCCTTCTGTAAGAGGAGCAATGGGATGGTTTCCTACACCCCTGTGACCAAAGGAATGTGGGAGCACAAGGCTGGACCCCGCCGTGGGGAGAAACGGATCCCGTTGGAGTCGGGAACGTGCGTGGGCTGGCCCAGGCACCGCCAGGGAATGAGGGAGCTGCTCCAGAGCTTCCCGAAATCCCGTCCAGGGGATTAAACAATTCACTGCAGGGTTTGCAGGGAAAAGCCTGCGGGAGCCAGCCAAAGGCAGAGCACTGTAAGCAGGCAAGGAGTTCAACTCAGGATTCCTGAGTTAAAGGAAGGGAACAAAAATAAAGTCGAATTCCTGCATCTATAAAATGAAAGTCTCCGTGTTTTTCCAGATTCCAGGATGAAGGGCTTGTAATGCAACGCTGCCGCTTTCCGTGTTATTTTATTTTTCTGAATCTCTCTCTCAATCTTCCTCATCCCAGCCTTTCTCACTGAGATCCCCAAGCTGAATTGCTGTTGTTACCTGTCCATGTAATGCCCAGTGAATGAATTATTAAAGTGATGAAACAAATATCAACAGACTGACCAGCACCTGTTCTCCTCCCTAGGGCAAGAAAAGAGATTCATCAGCACTCCGCTCCCCAAAAGTGCACCCTGATGATCTGGCATCCCTTCCTTTATCATTTCCACTGATAAGGGCAGAATCACTGACTATTCTGGCTTTAGGAAGCTCATTCTAGGAAATTAATTCCCCTCAGAGCCCATTGCAGAGGGAAACAAGGTGCTGAAACCAGCTGAGTGCACCTTGCTCTGGTTGCTGACCACCTTCCAGATGTTTCCCCATGGAGTTTGCAACACCTCTGCCCTTTGGGGAAGGACAATCTTGTTGCAACCAGCAGGCACAGCAGGGAGAGGCAGGGTTTTATTAGGCTGAACACGCAGAGGAAACACTAAAACCAGCTTTTCTCTGAGGGCAGAACAGGACCAGCAAGTTTGAGCTTGGGTTCTGAAGTGCTCTTGACTTGAGCTGCTGGTTCCTATCCAAAGTGCTGGAGTGAAGTGTTTGGCATCACATCCCAGCCCGTTAACTCTTCATGGGAGATGGGGCAGGAGCAGGGAAACACTGCTGAAAGTTAAAGTTAGGCATAAAGTCAGGAGGAATTAAACACCTGGCTTAGGTAATCAGAGATCTACCATCAGCGCCTTTTATTTCTACATGAACCACTGGAAAAAGAATTTAATGTAATTATTGAGGGGGGTTTCATTATACAAAGCTATTTCCTTGGAGAAAGTTTAGATCTCAACACAAATTCTGCCCCCGTCTCCCACAGTTGAAGTCACAACTGTCCCCAGACTCCTTAAATCTTAGAACCAGGATCATGGAGTGGTTTGGATTGAAAGGGACCTTAAAACTCTTGTTCCAGCCCCTGCCCCAGGCAGAGAGAGCTTCCATTCCTCCAGGTTGCTCCAAGCCCTGTCCAACCCGGCCTTGAGCATTTCCAGGGCTGTGGCAGCCACAACTTCTCTGGGAAAACCAATGATAATTTTTATTACTCCATTCTCTACCTCTGTAAAAGGAGCTGCTACATCAGTGGTGAATTGCTGTGCATGAAAAAATAAATAATGAAGTTTTGGTCAATTTTTTCCTTTTCAATAATTTTCCAATATTCCAACAAATAATCCTTCTCTGCCAGCTTCCATTCTAAAAATTGCACCTAATTCCAACATATTGCAACTTCCTAGGAAATCCTGGAGTACTCAGAGACCTTCATTCCATATTTGTGCTTTTTCATGGAATGTCACAGCCAACAGCCACGTCTGGCCATGCCTGCTGGTGAACAAGGGACAAACAGGATTTCAATTTATTTTGATTTATTGCAATTTATCCGACCTGGTTGCATGGGCTCTTCCCAGATTGAGTGAAAATCAAACTGCTCCTTTGTTGGATCCACATCCTGAAAATCCAAGCCCCTCTTTTTCTCTGAGCTAAGTTCATGTCCCAGTGATTCCCCCCACTCAGCTCTTTCACCTGCGTTTCAGAGGGAGAAAAGCGAGTTGTTTCCAGAGAAAGGGAAGGACAATGGGCAGGCCAGCTTCAAGCTGGGATAGAAATGCAGCTTAATATGCTGTCAAAAATGATTTGAAACAGATCCCTTCGTGCCAGCTGATAAAACTGAAATGTTCTGCTTCGGGCTGAGCCACCGCAGGTTGGAAGCTGACTTTTTAACCTTTTCCCATGGAAAAAAAAATCAGAAAAACACACTTTTGGGGGGCAAAGTTAAAATAAAAGTTGATATTGAAGCCTTGCCTCGAAGCTTTCATAAAACTCCTGGTGTGAGGAGAAGCAGTGGAGTGTTGGTGTCAGAGTGAAGGACAAGGCAGGGTTTGTCCCAGGGAGGGACAATGCTGGTCCTGATGCCTTGGGTTGGATGCCAAAATTCTGGCAGTAGGAGTGCCACACATCCCAGAGATATTTTTTAAGGATTATCCTGTTTGCAGGAGCAGCTCATGGCCACCATGAAGCTCTTGTGCATCCAACTCCTCCGTCTGCCCAGCCCAAAAAGGAAAGTGAGCAGATCCCCCTGTTTGATTCCTCTTCACCTGATAATTTATTTCAAAGTTTAAAAAGAGATGACCCAGCTGGCAAAGTTAAAAAAAGAAAAAAAAAAAGTTAATATTGAAGCCTTGCCTTGATGTATTTATAAAACTCTTGCTGTGAGGTGAAGCACTGGAGTGTAGAGTGTTGGTGTCCTGGATAGGACACTACTGGCCATGATGCTGTGGCTGGGATGCCAAAATTCTGGCAGCAGACTGGGATGGCTTTTAGGAATTATCCACCACAGCCTGGAGTATTTGCAAGAGCAAATCACAGCCACCACATTGTGCATCCACCACCTCCACTGCCCCTTGTGCTGCCCAGCCCAAAAAGGAAAGTGAGCAGATCTCCCTGTTTGATTTCTCTTCAGCTGATAACTTGCTCCACTCAAGCTCCAGCCCCAAGATCTAAAGGGAGCTGACCCAGGTGACAGAGATAGCAAAGTTAAATAGAAGTCAATATTGAACTCTTGCCTTGAAGCATTTATAAAACTCCTGGTGCATCCAACTCCTCCACTGCCCTTTTTCTGCCCAGCCCAAAAAGGAAAGTGAGCAGATCTCCCTGTTTGATTTCAGCTGATAACTTGCTCCACTCATTCTCCAACATCAAGGTTTAAAAAGAGAGGACCCAGCTGACACAGATAGCAAAGTTAAAATAAAAGTCAATATTGAACTCTTGCCTTGAAGCATTTATAAAACTCCTGGTGTGAGTTGAAGCAGTGGAGTGTGGGGTGCTGGTGTCCTGGATGGGACACTGCTGACACTGACGCCTTGTTTGGGGTGCCAAAATTCTGGCAGCAGACTGGGATGGCTTTTAGGAGTTATCCATCACAGACTGTTTGCAAGAGCAACTCAGAATGCTGTGGTGGATCCAACTCCTCCACTGCTGCTTGTGCTGCCCAGCCCAAAAAGGAAAGTGAGCAGATCCCTGTTTGATTTCTCCTCAGCTGATAACTTGCTCCACTTTTGCTCCAACACAAAAGTTTAAAAAGAGATGACCCAGCTGGCAAAGTTGAAAAGAAAGTTATTGTCTTGAAGCACTTATAAAACTCCTGGTGTGAGATGAAGCACTGGAGTGTGGGGTGTTAATGTCAGAGTGGTAGGACAAGGTAGAGCTCATGGATGGGACACTGCTGACCCTGATGCTGTGGCTGGGATGCCAAAATTCTGCAGCAGACTGTGATGGCTTTTAGGAATTATCCACCACAGCCTGGAGTTTTTGCAAGAGCAACTCAAGGCCGCTATGGCACTGTGCATCCAGCTCCTTCACTGTCCCTTGTGCTGCCCAGCCCAAAAAAGGAAAGTGAGCAGATCCACGTTTGATTTCAGCTGATAACTTGCTCCACTCGAGCTCCAGCCCCAAGGTTTAAAAAGAGAGGACCCAGCTGACATAGACAGCAAAGTTAAAATAAAAGTCAATATTGAACTCTTGCCTTGAAGCATTTATAAAACTCCTGGTGCAACAGGCAGCAGTGGAGTGTAGAATACTGGTGTCCTGGATGGGACACTGCTGACACTGATGCCATGGCTGGGATGCCAAAATTCTGGCAGCAGACTGGGATGGCTTTTAGGAATTATCCACCACAGCCTGGAGTGTTTGCAAGAGCATCTCGCAGCCACCACATTGTGCATCCAACTGCTCCCCTGCCCTTGTGCTGCCCAGCCCAAAAAGGAAAGTGTTTGATTTCTCTTCAGCTGATAACTTGCTCATGTTCCAACATCAAGGTTTAAAAAGAGAGGACCCAGCTGATACAGATAGCAAAGTTAAAATAAAAGTCAATATTGTACTCTTGCCTTGAAGCATTTATAAAACTCCTGGTGTGAGTTGAAGCAGTGGAGTGTGGAGTGCTGGTGTCCTGGATGGGACACTGCTGGCCCTGATGCTGTGGCTGGGATGCCCAAATTCTGGCAGCAGACTGGGATGGCTTTTAGGAGTTATCCATCACAGACTGTTTGCAAGAGCAACTCAGAATGCTGTGGTGGATCCAACTCCTCCACTGCCGCTTGTGCTGCCCAGCCCAAAAAGGAAAGTGAGCAGATCCCTGTTTGATTTCTCCTCAGCTGATAACTTGCTCCACTTTGCTCCAACACAAAAGTTTAAAAAGAGATGACCCAGCTGGCAAAGTTGAAAAGGAAGTTATTGTCTTGAAGCATTTATAAAACTCCTGGTGTGAGATGAAGCACTGGAGTGTGGGGTGTTAATGTCAGAGTGGTAGGACAAGGTAGAGCTCATGGATGGGACACTGCTGACCCTGATGCTGTGGCTGGGATGCCAAAATTCTGCAGCAGACTGTGATGGCTTTTAGGAATTATCCACCACAGCCTGGAGTTTTTGCAAGAGCAACTCAAGGCCGCTATGGCACTGTGCATCCAGCTCCTTCACTGTCCCTTGTGCTGCCCATCCCAAAAAGGAAAGTGTTTGATTTCTCTTCAGCTGATAACTTGCTCCACTCGAGTCCAGCCCAAGGTTTAAAAAGAGAGGACCCAGCTGACATAGACAGCAAAGTTAAAATAAAAGTCAATATTGAACTCTTGCCTTGAAGCATTTATAAAACTCCTGGTGTGAGTTGAAGCAGTGGAGTGTGGAGTGCTGGTGTCCTGGATGGGACACTGCTGACACTGATGCCGTGGCTGGGATGCCAAAATTCTGGCAGCAGACTGGGATGGCTTTTAGGAATTATCCACCACAGCCTGGAGTGTTTGCAAGAGCATCTCGCAGCCACCACATTGTGCATCCAACTGCTCCCCTGCCCTTGTGCTGCCCAGCCCAAAAGGGAAACTGAGCAGAACCTCCTGTTTGATTTCTTTTCAGCTGATAACTTGCTCCACTCATTCTCCAACATCAAGGTTTAAAAAGAGAGGACCCAGCTGACACAGATAGCAAAGTTAAAATAAAAGTCAATATTGAACTCTTGCCTTGAAGCATTTATAAAACTCCTGGTGTGAGTTGAAGCAGTGGAGTGTGGAGTGCTGGTGTCCTGGATAGGACACTGCTGGCCCTGATATTGTGGCTGGAATGCCAAATTCTGGCAGCAGACTGGGATGGCTTTTAGGAATTATCCACCACAGCCTGGAGTGTTTACAAGAGCAACTCACAGCCATCACATTGTGCATCCAACTCCTCCCCTGCCCTTGTGCTGCCCAGCCCAAAAAGGGAAAGTGAGCAGATCCCTGTTCGATTTCAGCTGATAACTTGCTCCACTCAAGCTCCAACATCAAGGTTTAAAAAGAGATGACCCAGCTGGCAAAGTTGAAAAGAAATCATATTGAAGCTTGCCTTGAAGGATTTATAAAACTCTCGGTGTGAGATGAAGCAGTGCGGTGTGGAGTAATGGTGTCAGAGTGGCAGGACAAGGTAGAGCTCATGGATGGGACACTGCTGACCCTGATACTTTGGCTGAAATGCCAGATTTTGGCACCAGACTGGGATGGCTTTTAGGAATTATCCACCACAGCCTGGAGTGTTTGCAAGAGCAACTCAAGGCCGCTATGGCACTGTGCATCCAGCTCCTTCATTGTCCCTTGTGCTGCCCAGCCCAAAAAAGGAAAGTGAGCAGATCTCCCTGTTTGATTTCTCTTCAGCTGATAACTTGCTCCACTCAAGCTCCAGCCCCAAGATCTAAAGAGAGCTGACCCAGGTGACATAGATAGCAAAGTTAAATAGAAGTCAATATTGAACTCTTGCCTTGAAGCATCTATAAAACTCCTGGTGCATCCAACTCCTCCACTGCCCTTTTTCTGCCCAGCCCAAAAAGGGAAACTGAGCAGATCCCTGTTCGATTTCAGCTGATAACTTGCTCCACTCAAGCTCCAACATCAAGGTTTAAAAAGAGAGGACCCAGCTGGCAAAGTTGAAAAGAAAATCAATATTGAAGGCTTGCCTTGAAGGATTTATAAAACTCTCGGTGTGAGATGAAGCAGTGCAGTGTGCAATGTCAATGTCAGAGCGGGAGGACAAGGTAGAGCTCATGGATGTGACACTACTGGCCCTGATGTTGTGGCTGGAATGCCAATTCTGGCAGCAGACTGGGATGGCTTTTGGGAATTATCCACCACAGCCAACTCCAACCCAAGGTTTAAAAAGAGAGGACCCAGCTGACACAGATAGCAAAGTTAAAATAAAAGTCAATATTGAACTCTTGCCTTGAAGCATTTATAAAACTCCTGGTGTGAGTTGAAGCAGTGGAGTGTGGGGTGCTGGTGTCCTGGATGGGACACTGCTGACCTGACGCCTTGTTTGGGGTGCCAAAATTCTGGCAGCAGACTGGGATGGCGTTTAGGAATTATCCACCTGGAATTATCTTGCCTGGAGTGTTTGCAAGAGCATCTCACAGCCACCAGTGTCATGTATCCAATTCTCCCCTGCCCTTGTGCTGCCCAGCCCAAAAAGGAAAGTGTTTGATTTCTCTTCAGCTGATAACTTGCTCCACTCAAGCTCCAGCCCCAAGGTTTAAAGGGAGCTGACCCCGCTGCCCTCCAGCAGCATCCCCCAGCCGCTGTCCCTGCCCGCCAAGCCCTGCAGCGCTGCAGCCCCGGCGGCGGCGGGCAGCAGGGGTTTATGTACAAAGCTGTCACCACTCCCGGGAGTGGCTGGATTTTCCAGCTCATCTGTAACCCGAGTGGCACTTTCAGCCCCGGCATCTTTCTTCCCGGTGTCAGCAGCACGCCGCGGCCGAGCTATCCCCTTACACATTATCTTCCATCAACTTGATGGACAGCGGGGAGCAGGGCCAGGAGTCCTTGTGACAGGCGGGGTGTTTTTACAGGCACAATGGTTAATGGGCTGGTTAATGTAAAGGATTAGCCCCTGCAGCCCCGGGACATCTGAGAGGGGAGGAAGGGGGTGGTGCTGCTCAGCCATCGGCTCGTAACCAAAGAGAAGCGAATAGGGGGAAAAAAAATTTAAAAAATTAAAAATCCTATTATAGTGTCTTGGGTTTGGCATGAGGGGGTGGCGTTTTGGGATGCGATGCTCACGGCACCCGGCACAAAACACAGAGCCCAAACATCGCGGTCTGCAGGGAATGGTCGCGTTCCCAAAGCCGCCGGAGCTCCAGGAGTGTTTGGACAACGCTGTCAGGAGCAGGATGGGATTTCTGGGCTCGTCCTGTGCAGGGTCAGGAGTTGGACTGGATGATCCCTGTGTGTCCCGCCCAGCTCGGGATATTCTGTGATCCTCGGGTTCTCTGGGGCACGCTTTGAAGGCTGAGCATCCCTCCTCATCCTCAGCCAGGAGAGAGGGGGAAAGGCGAGGGCAAAGCTCAGCTGTGCCCTGGGGACACCCGGACTGCTGTCCCCAAACCTCCTCCTGCCAGAGGATGCCCAGAGCCCCAAAAAGCGGCTCCCCGAGGGGATCGCTGTGTGGAAAGGCGACATTTGCCACTTTTCCTGAGACTCCAAAGCCTCCCCCGAGTCTCCGGCCCTTCCCTGCGGCACCCCCCTCCCATCCGAGCCGCATTATCCCGAGGAGCCCATCCAGGGCTGTTGTATCACCGCTAAGTGCCCGAGCTTATGGGATTTGTGGCCATTTGCTGGCGGGGCTCATGCACGGAGAGGCTTAGGAGCCCTTCCTCCGAATTCCTCCGGCAGGATAAAACCTCCTGCCTGACCGGCTCGGCTTTCAGCAGCGAGAAAAGGGGCTGGAGACACCCTGCCCGGGAGAAAAGGGACCGGAAAAACCATCTCCAGGAGAAAAGGGGCTGGAGAAAACTTCTCCAGGAGCAGAGGGTCTGGATAAATGCTCTCCAGGAGAAAAGGGGCTGGAGAAACCCTTCCCAGGAGAAAAGGGGTTAGAGAAGCGCTTCCCCAAGAGAAAAGGGGCTGGAGAGACCCTGACCGGGAGAAAAGGGACTGGAGAGATCCTCTCCAGGAGAAAAGGGACTGGAGAAAACTCTCCCCAGCAGAAAAAGGGCTGGAGAAACCCTCTCCAGGAAAAAAGGGGCTGGAAAAACCTTCTCTGGCAGAAAAGGGGCTGGAGAGATCCTCTCCAGGAGAGATACTGAGTTCCAGGAGAAAAGGGACTGGTGAGACTCTCCCCAGGAGAAAAGATGCTGGAGAGATCCTTCCCGGGAGAAAAGGGGGCTGGAGAAACCCTGCCCAGCAAAGCTGCTGAGTTCCAGTAGAAAAGGGGCTGGAGAAACTCCCAGGGTGAAAAGGGGCTGGAAAAACCCTCTCCAGGAGAAAGGGGGCTTGGAAAAACCCTTCCCAGGAGAAAAGGGGTTAGAGAAATCCTCCCCAGGAGAAAAGGTTCTGGAAAAGCCCTCTCCAGGAGAAAAGAGGCTTGAGAAGCCCTTCCCCAAGAGAAAAGGGCTGGAGACACTCTCCCTGGGAAAACTGCTGAGTTCCATGAGAAAAGGGACTGGAGAGATCCTTCCCCAAGAGAAAAGGGGATAGAGAGGCTCTCCCTGGGAAAGCTGCTGAGTTCTAGGAGAAAAGGTTCTGGAAAAACCCTCTCCAGGAGAAAAGGGGCTGGAAAAACCTTTTCCAGCAGAAAAGGGGCTGGAGAGACCTTCCCGGAGAAAAGGGGTTAGAGAAATCCTCTCCAGGAGAAAAGGGGCTGGAGAAACCTTTCCTGGGACAAAAGGGGCTGGAGAGATCCTCTCCTGGAGAGATACTGAGTTCCAGGAGAAAAGGGACTGAAGAAACCCTTCCCCAAGAGAAAAGGGGCTGGAGAGATCCTTCCCGGGAGAAAAGGGGGCTGGAGAAACCCTGCCCAGCAAAGCTGCTGAGTTCCAGTAGAAAAGGATGGAGAAACTTTCTCTAGGAGAAAAGGGGTTGGAGAGACCCTCTCCAGGAAAGCTGATGGGTTGCAGGAGAAAAAGGGCAGGAGAAACCCTCTCCAGGATAAAAAGGGGCTGGAGAGACCCTTCCCCAGGAAAGATACTGAGTCCCAGGAGAAAGGGGGCTGGAGAAATTCTCGCCAGGAGAAAAGGTTCTGGAAAAACCTTCTCCAGGAGAAAAGGGGCTGGAGAAGCCCTTCCCAGGAGAAAAAGGGCTGGAGAAATCCTCCCCAGGAGAAAAGGGGCTGGAGAGACCCTCTCCAGGGAAAGCTGCTAAGTTCCAGGAGAAAAGGGGCTGGCAGAAGTCGGATTGTTGGAGCTGCCCCACAACATCCTAGTGAGGCAGGTGAATCACTCAGAGGTGGAAATCAGGGCTGGTTTCACTCCTGCTACTGAGCCAGCGAGACACAAACCTGTCTGTGGCCAAATAGTTTTCAGATATGGCTTAACCTGTAATTATTTAGGACTGCTGGGATTTAATTGTTTGGTCAGGCCAAATCCTGCCACCTGCACAGCAAAGTGATGTTCAGCATCACTGTGTCTCATGGTACCAACTACTCAAAAAAAAAAAATCAATTTAAGTTGATAAAAACTCACAGAAAAAAGTTATTTCCATCTTTTCCTTCTCTCCCCAAATGTCATCATAACTTCAGCAGCAAGAAATTAGAAGTAAAATGTAGTTTGTGCTTAGCTGCTTTTCTTTTCCTTGTTTTGACATATTTTAATTATTATTCCACATCCTGAAGGTGAAGGGGCAAATACAGGAAAATATTTAAAAAGCCAGCTGGTGATTTTTCTGTCTTTGACCAATTCACTTCAGCAGCATCATGGGCTCTAAAAAATGAAAAAGAGATGGGGCTGCACCAGGACACTTCATCTGAACCTTGGGATGTGATGGCAGCAGGGATTTGAGTGCAGGCAGGGCAGCTGAGGGAGCCTGGAGCAGGATTTTGGAGCTGAAAAAGTATTTTCTGTTGCTAAATTTACATTATATTTTATAATATAATGAATAAAATAAATATAAATTTATATTATTTTATTATATAATTATTATATTATTGTTGTTATTTTGTAACTATGACCTACAGTGACACCCACCCTTCATTTCTCCATTGGGGGTCCTTCTCCCTTTATCCTAAACAGGATTTAAATTCTGTAGGAAAGTGAAGTGGTTTCTCCTTCTGGTTCATGTGCACAAAAAAAAAAAAAAAAAAAAAAAAAAGATCCAAGTTAGCAGAGCTCAGTTTTCTGCTGAAGGCAAATCCCAGCCTGGCAATTCTGTGTGTGCCCATCTGTGCAGCAGGGCTGAGACGTTGCTGTTGTGAAATTTGAGTGGGACACAGAAGTCAGAGAGGAAAGGGCTCGTTCTGTCCTCCAGGAGCTCTCAGAAAATCACCCCGGGGCAAAACCCCAAACCCTGTCAATAATTTATAATTTTAATTGCCGTTTTCTGAGGGGAAACCCATTGAATTTTGGGCACTGAGTGGGCCAGGGGTGGTTCCAGCCCTACCTTAGAGCAAGAGCTGAGACATCTGCTGTGTTTTAGCAAATGAAGAATGTTGGGGTAGGCACGACAAAGAACAAAGTCCTCACTCAGCCCTCACTCAGCCAGAGACTCCAAAAATGATGGAGCTGGAAATCCCCCGGCATCAAAGAGCTCAGACACAAAGCAAGAATTACCACGGTCACTACAGATCGAGGCACCAAAAGATGAAAGGCTGGGTTCATATATATATATATAAATATAAATATAAATGTATGCACTATTCTGCCTTGATGAAGGGACCCTTAAGTGACATTTAATTGCAGACAGTTATTATCAAACCTGTACAAATCAGTGCAGAACGGTCAGTGCACAGAGAGGAGACGAAGGGAGCATTTTTCACATTTCTCATCAATTCATAAATAAAAGAGGTAACATCACATTCCCAAGTTACAGAGGGAATTCATGGCAAAGCTGTTAATGAAGCCCAAAGAACCAATTTTTGATTGAGGTCCTGTTCTTTTCAGGGAGGGATTTTTATTATTTCTTTTTCTGTAGAAGTCATTTAAACAAATTTATATTTTAGCAAAGCCTGGAGCTGTTTCAGCTGGACGTGGCCTTTCTACAGAAAAATAATGTCCCAACTCTCAGCATAAGTGGGGAAAAGAAAACAAATATCCTCAGGAAACGGTTCCAGCAAATTTGTCACTTCACTGATAAAGTAGTTAGGAGTTTAAATTAGACTCACATAATTTGTAGACCTAGGTTAAATTCACCTGTGAGAGCAAAATAATAATAATAATAATAATAATAATAATAATAATAATAATAATAATAATAATAATAATAACATAGAAATCACCATTTTTAGCAATCTTGGCAATATTTTGCTTTTCCAAGAGAAACCCATCTCAGTTCTGTGTCAGCCTGGAAGCAAATTTAAACAGTGTGAACTGGGATAATGTTTTCATTTAACAAAGGATCAACAGGTGGGGGGACAAAATGCAGGAGAACAGTTAAGAAGTACAATTAATTAATATAAATTTGATGGATCCACCCACATGTTGGTTTGAAGCCACTGAGCTATGGGTTTCTGCACTTGGATCTTTCAGGCTGTTTTCAAATCTAAAAAAAAAGCAAAACTGGTTCAACATAAACAATTGTCTATAGGACAAAAAATGACGTCAATTTAGGATTTATTTATACAAACCAAGGTGAGATTAGAAGGAGCAGATGAGGAAAGGGCGAGAAATGATGAGGAGGAAGCAGAAAAACAATTGATATCAAAGCCTTGGTTCAGTAAAGAATCTGAAAATGAGCTGCAGATTAAGCCCACCTTAAGTACTCACACGGAAGTTGAGGGAGGTCCTTAATTACAGAATAAAATGTCACATTTATGCCAAAAGAAATGAAATATTTGTTGGTTTTGATTAATGAAATAATTAATTACATTTTTAGCAGCCATGCTGTTGAGGCAATGATTGAATCATGGAAACTCCTGAGCTGGAAGGGAGCCACAAAGATCATTGATGTTTGATTTTTACCCAGGTGAGTTATCAAACCCTTATAAATTCAAAAATGAGATCGAAAGGATTTTTTAAAGCCCTTCATCACATGCATCCATTCAGCTCAGATTCCAAAAAACCCAACAACCTCTCACAGGCCGAGCACTGTTGGAACCCTGGGCACTGAGAATTTTAGACCAGTCCAGTGCCTTCAAGCAGCAGAATTCCCCTAAGGGGAAAAAATTCCATTGCTGAATGCTGGATGTGGAGGCTGTGCTTTCTCTCTGGTGCAGGCATCTGATACCAAAAGTTTTATTTTCATGTGTTTTGAATTTTTATTTTCATGTATTCATGTTTCTGTATTTCAGGCCCTGTGCTGCCCAGGGCTGCAGCTCTGAGCTCACAGTCAGTGTCACTCAGCTCTCTGCACACAGCACGGACACAAAACAAATCCTTCTCCTGCTGCACACCAAGGACAACTGGCACAAGTTTTCAGGCCCCAAAGCACAAACAACGGGGGCTGCAGGGAGAGAACAAGAAGGGTGGGACTGCATCAGCTGGAGCTGGGATTGGACAATGAAACCCCAATGTGCAAATGGCCCCAAAGTGATCAAAGTGTGAGACCTGGTGAGCGTTTGTCCATTTGGGGTCCATTTTGTGAGCATTTTGTGCCCATTTTGTGTCCATTTTGTGTCCATTTTGTGTCCATTTTGTGACCATTTTGAATCCATTTCGTGTCCATTTTGGGACCATTTTGGGTCCATTTGGGGTCCTCCTTGGGTGTAGCCCTGGCCAGGCTCTTGTCCTGCCCAAGGTGGATCCCTAAAGGCCTTTCAATAAATCTCTGCTTTATTCTCCAGCTCTGTGCAGTCTCTGCTCCAGCTCAGCCTTCCTAAGGCATCAATGTGCTCTGGACCTTTGGAATAGGTGACAACAAGGGGGACAAGGTTTTATTCAGCTTTTTTCCTTCATGACCCCTCATGGAAATTGACATTAAAAATAAAATTACCTGGCTGTCAGCAGGGTGCTCCCACTGCCAGATAAATTCCTCCCACACTCTCCCCTCCTGAAAGAAGAAATATGTTGAGGTTGATGTTGGGGTTGTTTTCACACACATGAAAACTGGTTAAGGGACAGTGGTTTTAATCTTGATTTTTGACTTGGGCTTGAAGGGGGAGAAGGGTGAGAGGTGCAGAGCAGCAAAAGAGAGATGAGATGGGAAGGCAAAAAAGAGGAAAAGCAGAGGAATTTGTGGGATTTTCTCAAGTTCATCCACCTATTAATAAAGGGCAAATGAGAAGTGACAGGGAGGTAACACTGAGCAGGCCTCGGCCATTCCGCAAAACATCTCCCATAATTTCAGGGAGCAGGAACTCCAGCTGACAGGTTTTTGGAGCTGGCCACGGAGCTGTCATGGGACTCGGGAGAGGAAGAGGAGGGGGGGAATGGCTGGGAAGGGGGCAGAGCTCCTGGAGAGAAGCGGGAGCAAGGCTGAAGTCAAGGGCGAGGTGTTGGGGGCAGCCCATGTTCTGCCGGCTCCCCGTGGCAGGCAGAGCAGATTTTGCTGCTGGGTTGGGATGCTCTGGGACAAGGATCACGTCATAAACTCCAGGCTGGAGTGTGGCAGGGCTGGGAAAAGCTGATTCCCCTCCGGGGTGGCTGCTGAGGCCACATTACCTGACATTTCCCCCGCCCCAGCTCGACGTGACTCAAGTGCCGGGGGTTGCATTAAGGAGGTGTGAACATCATGAGCCTGGAAAGCAGCCAAAGCTCGGGAAGGTCAAGAGAGGAATTTTTTCCACCAAGTTCAACTGGACTTTCAATCAATTCCAGCTTCACCCTGTGACTTTCCCTACGTGTACCCGAAAAAATGAGGTGAGGTGCCACGTAACGAGTGAGACCACACAGGGCTGACTCACTCCTGGTTCTTCCCTCATGCAAAGTTTGCTGAGCACATCTGGGAACATTCCTGTTTGGGCTGCATGAGAAAGGGGCATCCAAAAAGAGGGTTTTTTGCTATTTTTTTCGAAGGAAGAAGTGGCCAAACATGGGCAGAAAGTTGTTCAAAAGACGGAAACAACAAAAATTAGGACTGGAAAGATAACAACAAATGATTGGTGAATCCTGGGATGAGTTTATGGCTTTGGGGACATTTCCAGCCACCAAGGGAGATTATTCAGACTGCCAAGTCTCAGCTGCTGCACCCTCACCCAGAAACACAAATTCCTAACGGCACCAACGGCGCTGGCAGGGTGACAACACCGAGGTCAGCGAGGGAATTCCAGCTGGTGATGGAGAAGCAGTTGCTCCATTACCTTGGTAGGTCCTCGTCTGGCTCAGCTGCCTTTGCAGATCTCACCCCAAGTGCTGAAATTCATCTTCAGCTTTGCCATCAGCTCTCCAATAAATTACTCCGGAGAGGTGTTTAGAGACCCTGTAGTTCACAACGTGTTTGGGGAAAAAAAAAAGGCACTAAAGAATGATGAAGAGCTGCTGAAATTTTATGTTACAAATATTTTTACAGCTTTAGCCCCTATTTTTAGTTAACAAATCATCTATGGACCAATTATAATTTCCTTCACACGTATTAAGTACACAGAAGAATTCGCCAAACACACTGGTGCTAACCCCAAACATTCAAAAAACATGAGTCAGCCCCTCTCACTGCCTCCCCCACTCCCACCCTGGGCTTATTATGGACTTAAACTTCATCAGACTTCTGCAAAAATAAATGTAGGGCTCTTTATTTGACTTCTCGCACTGGAAATTTTTCCATTTTGCCTCTTCAAGGTTTCTTCTGCACCTCTGAGGATTAGGAATTTGTTTTCTTTTTGAAAGAGGCCTGAAGTTTGCTCCTATTTACTTGTTTTCCAGAGTGAGGGATGCCTAAAAACTCCTCCAGGTGAAGACTGGGACAAAAACTCCTACAATCCCTGGATTTCTCCGTTTTGGTTATATCCATGTGCTCATTACCTTGTTTTTTCCTTCATTTTGTTGAATATTCAAGTGAAAAAAACCATGTGATTGCTGCTCCATCTTCCCAGTGGGATTGAGGGCATGGTCAGACCTTCAAAAGGTTGGAACAATTTTAAACCTTCCAGGTTTTTTAAAGGGAGAGTCATTTTCCTTTTCTCCAAGCTGGTCATGGTGATTGAAGGCTTTATTCCCTTTTCCAAACAAAGGAGTCCAACACCATCTGAGATGCTCCTGAAAACCAAAACACCAACAGTTTTAATTTTTTGTGCACAGCTATCTTTAAACATCAGCACTTTCTGATTTGCTCACATCTTACTTTTTTCTGAATATCAAACATCCATCAATTAATTCTCCACGAGTTTCCATTCTGCTGATGGGCTCATGAAGGAAAAAATGCTCCAGGAATCCTTGTCCCCTGGATTTCACCTGTTCCAGAAATCAGTTAATTCCTGTTCCAGAGGAAAAGTCCCAGCCCCATTATCCAGCACTGAAGTAAACCCCACAAGGATCCCCGCTGGAATTCTGGAAAATTAGATTTTGTGAGTCAAGATGGAGGATTTTGGGCCTTGTCTGAGTCCTTCTTCTTCCCCTTCTTCTTCCCTCTTCTTCATGGGTTTGGGTGGTTTTCTGTGGTTGGTTGATGGAGGCTGCAGAATTCAAGTAGTTGGTTTTTGGATTTAAAATAAAAATAATTTTGGTGGCATCTCAATTGGAATGAAAAGACCTGGTAGAGATAGAGCAGTGCTCCATTTTACCTCATTTCTCTGACTTGCTGGTTGGAGCTCATGGCTAGTGAGACACTAAAAAGGATAAGAAACAATAAACATTCAAGTCCAAACTCGAAATCTATGTTTCCTGTGTCTTAATCCTGACCTCGGCAAAGAAAAAGGAACCAGAACTGTAACAGATCCCAACCCTCTTTATCAGTGTACACCAAATTCCTTGGAAAAGCAGGAGCGAAACCTGGATGAGTGCTCCTGGATTACCAGGACCATGGACACCTGGAGAAGGCCCAGATGCTTTGTAGGATTAGAAGAGCTCGATGAAAAAGTGGAATGGGATGAGTTTCACACCTCCAAACCAAATCCTTGTCTTTCCAAGGGGGAACCTCTCCAATCCTTTCTTTTTCAGCTGGAGAGGCCTGACTCTCATTTTAAGGTCATAACTTAAATGGTTTTTTTAACTGCCAGTACAGATAAAGACATGAGCTGTGTCTGGCTGTTCCTCATGGCTGGAACTTCCTAGAGGATTTTGGTGCTCTTGGCGCTTTGGGATTTTCCTTTTATCTCCTCAAGCACGGCCACAGAAGCACCGAGCACACACAGAATCATCTGCACAAAGCTTCTTTCTGGACCCGTGCTCTGTGGCAGACACTGAAGTCAATCCCTCCTGGCCTGTGTGGTTTTGTGAGAATCCAGGAAAAAAAAATGAAAAGAAAAAATGGTAAAAAGCAAAATTCACCAGATCAGCTTTCTAAGCAGTGACTTTCCCTGAGCTTTCCTAGAAACCCTGCTCTGCTTTTCCCATCTCCTGCCAAGCCGTATAGAATTGGATGAGCATAATTTTTCTTTTCGCTCCTTCTCCACGAGCTTGTGCCAGTGCGAGGAAGTTTATTTTTGTAACTTAACCCCCTCTTGCAAAGTGCACTTAAAGCACCTGGCTTTCCATTTTGAATTAAACCAGAGCTGACCCTGCTTTGCTGAAAATGTGGCTGCTCTTTCTTTGACTTGCAGGGCTTCAAGTCAGCCGTAATGGGCCGGGGTTAAGAGAGTCTCTGGCGAGGAAAACTTAGGAGAGGAGAGATCAGCTGGAAGTAAAATAGATTTTAAAAATCCCTGAGATGCTCAGCCCTGTCTGACAGCCTTCAAGTTCTACCTGCTGCGAAGGAAAACCCATTTGGCGTGTTTTGGTTGGTCGCTTGGCTTTTATTTTTTTTTTTTTTAAACAGCTTTATTGAGGCCTTGAATGAAACTGAACCTGGAGGCCGGGGAGGGAAGGGGTGTCTGGAGGCTGTAAAGGCAGAATTGAGTGACTTGCACAGACTTCAATAATTTGCAGACATTGATATTAAAATGAGAGGGATCCCACCCCCACACGCACGGCCTGGGAACTGTGCCCTGCAGACACTTTTAATGGCTCCTGTGGCTCCACGCACCCCAACCTTCCAGGAAAGCCTTTTGCTGGGATATTTATTGATTTTTTTTTCCTCTAGATCTAAACAAAAGCCCAGGAAAGCAAAGAATGGGGAAAAAAAAATTAATAAAAATTCGAAATGAGATGAAAACCAGCTGATAAGTCAGCCTCAGGGAATTCTTAGGGCTCTCTGCAAAGGCAAACATCCAAGGAGACGTGGCAGCTCCGTGGATTTGGGAGAATCAGGTCGAGACGTCAAGTGGAGTTAACAAAGTTGGAGAAATCACTGAGCAGGAGTCATTAAGGGCACCCATCACGCTAAGCCTCGTAACTGATTCTGAAGCCTCATCTGCTCCCAGCGAGAAGCCTGTGATCAAGAGCAGAGAATAAAAATTACAGGCTTCAAAGGGGGAAATTAGGTTATATCAGAATCTGCAGTGTCCAAGGCCTAATAATTAACTAATTTAGGGGTTTCTGTCATTGTTAGCGCTGAGTAAATTACTGCTTTAATGTTGGAGAAAGAATTCTCAGCAAAACAGGTTTGCAAAGCAGAAGTAATATTCTGAAATGAAGTATTTAGCTCACTTTGATTCACCGCTCTTCCATCCTAATCCTCAAATGATCCCCTGACATGGATTATTTGTGACAGAATCCTGTGGAATCAGATAATTTTCCCTCTAAAGGAAAAAAAAAATTATATATCTCCTTTTAGGTGGGTAATATTGACTGAAATAGGCATTCCACCTCCTTTTCTTTATACCAACCCCAGTTTTCACCCAGAGAATAGGATCGTGCCATTGCACATTTCAGGTTGTGCAATAAGGCACAAAAAAGAGTAATTTTGTAGCAGTGGAGACCTTGAAACCACTCCCTAGAGTCACCAGACTCACCCAGTGTTGTCTCAGCACCAGCTCTGCTCTTTAATTCTAATTTAACTCTGAATCAGTCGTTCTGCTCCCAGAATTGCATCTTTTGATTTCATTTCTAGTAAAGGGTGAGCAATGCCGAATTCAGAACCACTGGAACAAGAGAAACAAGGGCTCTTCCTCACAGCTTTGGGCAGTTTTGAAATGAGTGGTTTTTCCAGAGGTTCTGAGGAATTCTGCCAGCCTGACATCACCACTTGTCCCAGGGCTGGGGGTGACAAGTGGGCTGCCACCCTGCTTGGCTCATGAAAGGCCGTCCTTCAATGCCAGATGATGAGAAATCTTTTCTTTTGTCCTTTTCATCATCCTTTTGATGCCTTGGGAAGGCTGAGATGGAACAGAGACTGGACAGAGCTGGAGAATAAAGCAGAGATTTATTGAAAGGCCTTTAGGGATCCACCTTGGGCAGGACAAGAGCCTGGCCAGGGCTACACCCAAGGTGGACTCAAAATGGTCACAAAATGGACAAAATGGTCACAAATGGTCACAAAATGGTCACGAAATGGTGACAAAATTGACCCCAAATGGACACAAAATGGTCACAAAATGGACACAAAATGGACAAGCCGCCACCAGGTCTCACACTTTGATCAGTTTGGGTCCATTTGCACATTGGGGTTTCATTGTCCAATCCCAGCTCCAGCTGATGCAGTCCCATCCTCCTTGTTCTCTCCCTGCAGCCCCCGTTGTTTGTGCTTTGGGGCCTGAAAACTTGTGCCAGTTGTCCTTGGTGTGCAGCAGGAGAAGGATTTGTTTTGTGTCCGTGCTGTGTGCAGAGAGCTGAGTGACACTGACTGTGAGCTCAGAGCTGCAGCCCTGGGCAGTGCAGAGCCTGGAATACAGGGAAATAAAACTGAAGGAATCACTTTCACAAAAACTGGGTGTAAGGGGTGAGAGCTCATCCACCCAACCTCTCACTGGCTGTGAGTTCTCCTCATCTCTGACCCTGCTTTGAGCAAGTTGGACAAGGTGAGCTGAAGCCTCCTCTGACCTGAATTTCCCTATGCTATGGTCTGGCTTCCAGGAAAAAGTTGTCCTGGAAATGGGAAGGAAGGATGACAATCAGTGCAGGTGGTTGAGGTGCCCACATGCAGGGGTTTGGAAGGAGCCTGGCAAACCAATTCCCACCAGGAATCCAGGAAAACTCAGCCTGGAGGGGCTGAGCCATGCGGGGACAGCCATGAGATCAGGAAGGTTGGACAGGACCACCCAGATCATCGAGTCCAACCATTGCCTCAGTGCTGCCACGTCCACCAACCAATCATTTCTTGGAAAATGATTTAGATCTTAGATCTAAACATCTTTAGACCTTTAAATCTCAGAAATTTTTTGCACCCTTCCAGGACAGCAATTCCACCACTTCCCTGGGCAGCCTGACCCAACGCTTGACCACCCGTTCCCTGGATGAACTTTTCCAAATATCCAACCTAAAAACAAACCCCATCCCATATCCTGCCGGGAGCAGTGCGTGGATGAGTCACTCCAGACATTGCATTCGGATCTTTTTGAGGCTGTTTGATCCCTTTTGTTGCTCCCTAACCTTTGTCCTGCCTCCTGACTTTCCATTCGTGTCTGCGCCGCCGTTCCCGACCTTTCGGCGGCCATGCCAAATTTTTCTGTGACTGTATCACTCCGTATCTGAGCTGCAAACCTCAACCACAGCGCGGTCCCCTGCTTCAAATCTATCAGGAGAACATATGGAGAGCTGCTTTTTTTTTTTTTACATTTGGCCCCCAGCAATAACCTCAGAATTTTCCCACATGCTGAGATGAGGCATCGTTCATTTTTAGAATCTGTCTTTTCTCTCCTTATTTAGGGATGTTTCACCATTGGCTCATTGGGTTTTTTTTTTTTTTTTTTGGTCAGTTCTGAAGTGATTGGGTCACTTGGTGCCATCATGGGGCGAACAGAACAGTGGACATTTGTTTCCACATTATTAATCAGGTCTTTTTACAACCCCGAAGGTGCCATGAACTGCTGGGAAGTTTTGATTATTCACTGACCCTCAAAAACACAGTAGGGAAGGCTAAGATTGTCCTCTTTTTGTCTGTTTATTCATCAAGATTTAGGGGGAAAAAGGGAGAGGGGGGAAGAAGGAGTGAAAAGCATCTGTGACACTTCTGCTATGAATAGCAGAGCAGAGGAGAAGGCCTTGTCACAATTTTGAATGTATTTCCTTTTAAAAGATTTAAAATGCAGGAGAAAACTAAGTTACCCATGGAGCAGGTTGAAGGGGAATCGTGGCAAAGATGATCCCATGGTCTGTTACTAAAATAAGAGTAAAACCAGGGGCAGCTGCTTCCAGAGAGGGATGAGCTTTGGATGGGCATCCCTGAGAAGGAAAGGCAGATTGCCCACCCCAGGCACAGCTGGGCTCGTTTAAAACACAGCTAGAATTGACAGACAGACAGACAGACAGACAGACTGTTCCTAGAGGGATCACAGCTCTCCAGCCTCCTGCCAGAAATCCACGAGGCCAACGTGTTCCAAGTACTGCTGAGCAAGGCCCTGTGAAATAAGGAGGAACGACCACAAATATGCCAGCGTTGGAAATTCCTGAGGAGCTGGCACGGCTGGCAGTGCTGGCTGGGAAAGGGAGCAGCCAAAATCCATGAGGAGCATCCTCGCAAGGGGGGAGTTTGCCCAGCACTGCCCCACGTCCCAACCTTGCCTGGAGCCATTTGGAAAAGGGATTTTCTGCTTTGTGCAAAACAGCTTTTCCAAAGTTGGGCAGGTCCCTTCAGAGGAGGAACCCACTGCTGTGGGACTTGGGCATCTCCGGGGTTTCATGAACCTCTGCTCACTCTCAATGGATCAAAACTCAAAGTTGGAGCCTTAATTCAAGGAAATCGCAACGTGGGAGACAGAAAGTGAGTTAATATTAACCAGAGAGTTTTCCAAGATCTAACATCCTCCATTCTTTTAAAATATGAATAATTTAGAGAAAAACGGGGCACTTGTTTTCTTTTCTTTTTGGTGCTTTTTTGTTCTGAAGCTGACAACGAGAAGGGCACCATGGAGGAAAATTCCACAGAGTACTGTGAGTTAAACAAACATATTCCAGAAAAAAAACAGATTCCAGAGAGCAGACATATTCCAGAAAACAAACATATTCCAGAAAACAAACATATTCCAGAAAGCAAACATATTCCAGAAAGCAAACATATTCCAGAGAACAAACATATTCCAGAAATCAAACTTCTCCAGGGAACAAACATATTCCAGAAAACAAACATATTCCAGGGACAAACATATTCCAGAGAACAAACATATTCCAGGGGAAACACATTCCAGGGAATAAACATATTCCAGAGAATAAACACATTCCAGAAAACAAACATATTCCAGGGAACAAACATATTCCAGAAAACAAACATATTCCAGAGATCAAACACATTCTAGAAAACAAACATTTTCCAGAAAACAAACATGTTCCAGCCTCCAGGTGCAGCACATAGGATAAACATGGGTACCATAATCTCAGGAGGGCGATTTCCTGCCCCTACAGTTTTCCATCCTTCCTCAGAATCTGGATTTAGGGTTGGATCCCAAAAGGAGCCTCAAAGCCCTTGATAAGGTGCCCGTTCAGACTCCATCCCAAACTGAACTCTTTCTCCACCCTATTTTAACCAACACCCATTGATCTTTCCCACTTCCACACCATGAAGTCCAAATTTATTATCCCCAATGGATTGGCCAAATTGAGGGAAATACTCTTTGTCTCTGGGCCACCATGGAAAGGTGACGTGAGAGCCGTGGCCAGGGTGAATTTTGGGTTCTGTTTCCACCACACTGGAAGGCCTGAAGGAATAGCAGGTTTTTGGTGAACACCCTGGATGTTGAACACCACTCTGTGCTCTTTTATTTCCATGAGGATTGAGGAAAAAAAAGCAGTTTTCCACATGGAGGAAGGGCCTTTCTCAATTTGGGAAATGAGATTTTAGTCCTGACTAAGATTTTTGTCTTCTCCCTGCTTCCTGTCTCCTAAACTCCAGAGCATCAACCTTTTTCCTTGCTGTGGAAAGATCCAAACCTCCATTTGTCCCAGATAACATATTTTGGATTGTTTGATACCACACTGCTGTGTTTCCAATTAGGTTTCCTCGCTTTTATCTTTTTTCTGTGTAATCTATTCAGTCCCTCCCCCTAATTAGAACCTTATTTGCCTTTTTCCCCCTTTCAACAGTGTTTATCCTTCACATTGTTCCCTCCATCTCTGCTCAGCGAGACTGACTTCTGTTATCTTTGTTTTTTAAATATATGTTTAGGTTTTATTGGCACAGACATTTGTTTGAGCGGTCCAACTATTCATTACAGACCTCATGATTTTCCACAGTAAATTTTGGAGACAATCAACACAGATCAACATTATTTCATGTCTCATTCCACATTCTTTCGGAGAGTTATGTGTTATGAACAGCCCAATGCTTCAGATTATTACCTTCCATACACAAGATACCCTCGGAACCAGAGGATATCTGATGATATTCCGATGGCTAGACTTCCAGATGTTTTATTTTATTTATCCTTCTTGGCTTGTTTTCTAGGACCGAGTCCAAACCAGCCTCGAATCTCAGGGGTTGCTCAACAAATTCTGCGAGGGGCTGTGAAAAGTTACAAAGCGAGGCGGAGGGGGGGAAACGTCTTTGCACAACAAATAATTCTGCAAACTCCAGTATTGTCGTTGTGCATTTAAAATAAACATTGATTAATGACATTGTGAGAAGATTGATGAGGAATTTTAACATGGACTTTTGGGACGGCACAGAAATTCCCCAAAATAAACGGATTTCTTGCTGACACAAGTCAGGAGGAAACTTCCCAAGGGCAGCTTCCCTTTAAGTGTTATTAGGAATATTTTTCCTGTAGAGGATGGCACTTGTCTCTGGGAGTCAGGAGGGGATCTGGATGTGTATTTGAGTCGGGATATCAGCCTCCATTCCCAGAAAATAAATGGAACAAAGACCAGAGGAAGAAAACCAAGTGCTGTGGTGCCTTCCTGCCCATGTGGAGCCTCATGGAGGTCAGAACTGAGGAGCACCTTCCTGGAAGGAATTACCACATCCAGAGGTAAACAAAGAGGTACGAGAGGCCAAGAGACTCAAATTACGCAAAATAAACAAGTCAGTTAGTTCAGAATTAATAATTTCACCTCAGTGTGTAAAAACATTGACAGATTTCACTTACTGATAGGCAAGAGGGATATTTTTGTGTATTTTCATAAAATAAATCTCTGAGAAGAAACCATTTCAGTCCACTCAACTTTCCCTGTAGGTCCTCCCTGGTTTTGGCATCAAATGAGGAAATGCAGGGGCATAGAATTAAGCACTTGCATCTAGGTGGGTTTTTCCCAAGAAAAAAGCCCAATTCCACCAGAAAAATCACCAAATTCATGATGGACACCATCATAGTTTGGTTATCCCAAGAAAACTTGCATTGCTTGGCAGCTTTGGAGGCACCATCCCATTCCCTTGAGCTCATGGGCTGGGAACCTCCCCAGGTAGGAAAAATCCTCTGATTCTCTGATTCTGGGGGTGGATTGGGAGGGAAGTTTGTGGTGGTGCCAGAAGAAAAGGGGTCTCATTTATCCCAGATCATGTCCCACCAGTGTGAGATAAAAGCCAACCCTGGAAGTGTCCAAAAGGTCTGTGGATGTGGCACTTGGGGACATGGATGAGTGGTGGGCTTGGTGCTGCTGGGTGATGATTCTGGAGGGTTTTCCCAAGCCTTAACGATTCCATGATTCCAGGATTTGGATATTCCACAGAATCATCGAAATGTGATTCTGTTTCCTTCAGTTTTCTTCCCTGTTTTCTTCAGGTTCAATCACAGGTGAATCCTTGGTCACCCGCATCGTCCTTCCACCATTCCCATGGGTTTTCATCTCCCAAATCATGGATACAAGGCTGAACCAACCACATAACCAAGCAGTCAGTCCAGTTTTGTCAAGTTGCTCTGGAATTCCTCTCATCAGGTTTTGTGGCCTTGATTCCTTGCAGCCGGGCCCTCCAACACCCAGCAGGGCTCTTGGGAAAGGCAGCAAAATGAGGAAATAGAGACAAAAAATAAACCAATTTTTGTGAGTGTGCAAGGGAAGTTTAGAAGCCTTTTTGTAAAATTTCATGTAAATCTCTTTCCTTTAAAACCAAGTTCAAAACTCGCAGGCTGAAATTCACAATACCAAAAAAAAAAAAAAAAAAAAAAAAAAAAGGAAAGAAAGAAAAAAAAAAAAAGGAAAGGTAGGAAATTTGAGGATTTTCCCACCCCACCCCACTTTCAACAGCTTCCAACCCTTTTTACTACGACGGCCTGAGAGGGCTCTTTATTTTTACAGCTGCTGCATACCTACTTCTCCTCGCTGGAAGACGCACACGCAGCTCCAGCGATCCTAATCTTTTCATTCCAGGAAAGGAACCAGCTGTAAATCCACTGAAGCAAGATCGGGATACAGCACCGGGGCTGTTGTTCTGCCCTCCCGCTGCTTGAGACTTCCCCTGAACCTCTCTCACCCTCAACCCTGTCCTGGCTCCAGGAGTCCTGTGCTCTAAGAATCCCTTCCCATCTCCCAGCCCAGCCCTTCCAGACACTGGAATTAGGATTTTCCAGTTCTGGAAAGCAGTGCTGGAGTCAGGTTTGGGTGGGTGTTGGTTTCTTCCATCCTGAGAGCACCCGAGAGAGGGGCTTGGTTTGCATCCGCTCCCAATTTCCAAACAAATGGCCGGGATAAACTTACTCCGTGCCCCCTCCCTGTCCCTGGGTGATGCAAATGAATTTTATTTAATGATGTGCAGCACTCAAAAGCACAGTTTATATCCCGCTTTTACTCCAAGCAGGATTTTCCTGCTATCCCTGCTGATGTCTTGTCATAGGGCAAGCTGTAAAAACAAAAAAATTATTGGAATTATCTGAGAAAAAAACAAAACAAAAAAACAAAAAGCAAAACCAAAAAAACCTATTGATGTTTGCACAGAGCGAGAATTTCCCTGCACCCCTGGAAAACTGCTCAGGGAGTCACCTTGTATCCATGAAAACGTCACCTCCAGGGTGAGTCTTTCCCAAATTTCGGTGGTAACCTGGCGCCGAGTGTGTACAAACACTCACAATGAGTGCTTAGCAACCCCTCCTGCCAACCCAGGCAGGGGCAGAGGGAACAAAAATGTGCGTGGAGCTCTCCAGCTCTTCCTGCAAGGAAAATAAAGCGGCAAGGGACAGTAAAACCTGGGCTGGGCTGATGGGGGTGAGGTGGAGCAGGAACTCTTCCCCTCTTTCCCTCTTTCCTCTTTCCCGCTTCCCCTCTTTCCTTTTTCCCTCTTTCCCTCTTTCCTCTTCCTCTCTTCCTCTTCCCTCTTTCCCACTTTCACTCTTTCCATCTTTCCCTCTTTCCCTCTTTCTGTCTTTCCTTTTTCTCCTCTTTCTCTCTTTCTCTCTTCCTCTCTTTCACTCTTTCCATCTTTCCCTCTTTCCCTCTTTCCCTCCTGTCCTTTTCTTGGACTTGGCAAATCTGATTTAGGGTCCAGAGAACCTCATGTCCTCAGTAAAAGGGGCATAAATTCAATATAAATATAAATATAAATATAAATATAAATATAAATAGAAATAGAAATAGAAATATAAATAGAAATATAAATATAAATAGAAATATAAATATAAATAAAATAGAAATATATTACTATAAATATGAATATATAAATATATAAATAAAATATAAAATATAAATAATATTATATATTTTTATATAAATATATATTTATTTTAAAATATTAAAATATTTATATAATTCTAATCTAAAGCCAAATATACATGTAAATATAAATATAAATTAAATATAAATTAATATAAATTAAATATAAATACCTATAGGGGGTGGAGGGATGCCTGTTGTATGAGGGATGGGGCAGGAGGGTGCAGCCCAAAGCTCAGCAGATCTGCAGGACTTTTGTGTGCTGCCATTTCTTATCTGGCTGGATCCAGGCTGTCCCAGCAGGAGAGAATGTGGCCATTGGGCAAGGAAAGGGATCATCACCCTCAGGGCCAGGGAATGGAGAGATCCTGAGCCCAAAGACACAACACAACCCCCATGGAATCTGCTGAGTGTCCTCCAGGGCTGCCCAGGCAGGACAAAACCCCAATGGAGGCTGGCCATGACATGACCCAGGGTTCTGTTGGAATTCCGGAAACTTTGGGGTTTTAGTGTTTAGTAATACATCTGAGTTAAGACGGAGGATTCTGCAGGATTTCTGTAATTAAGTGAAAAAGGTCCACATTGCAGGCTTTAAATAACCATTATTGAGTCAAAAATATAAATAATGAAAGTGTCACCTTGTTATTAGGTAATTATCACTTAAATAACTTAGAAATAATTAAAAGCACTCCATTTTACCTTACTTCTCTAGCTTGCCAAATAGAGCTTGTGAGTCTGTAAATACTGTAAATAGATAAAAAATAATAAACATCCAACTCTGAACTCGAATCTACATTTCCTGTGTAATTTATCCTGATCTTAGCAGAGAGAAAAAGATGACAAAGCAGTCACGGTTTCCCAGCTTTGGGACATCCATTATGATGTTTGGTGGCCGTTTTGGAGATGAGGGTGCCTACACTGACTCAGGAGAAATACCCTAACATGGAAAAGATCCAGGGCATCCATGGGACGCAACCCTTTGTTACATAAAAATATTCAAACACAGACTCCAGCCCAAGAGCTGCTGGCCATTTGTGGGCAGCAGTGACGCTCCTAACCCACCACATTTAAAGGAAATAATGGCTTTTCCCAACCCCTGCTGGCAATGTCACCTCATTGTTCGCTTGGGGACAAAAGTGCCGTGCTGAATCCTTCACCTTCACATGGCACCTCAGCATAAAACCTTTTTTTGTTTTGTTTTGTTTTCTGAGAGGCCAGGAAAAAGAATTTCTATGCTGGGGGAAAGTTATGGGGAGATGGGCGTGTGTGTCACCGGGATGATGTTCATTTGTCACCAGCTTCTCCTCTTTCCTGGAGTCTCCGGAATACATTAAACCGCCTTTAAAATCCAGAGCCTGGAATGTGAAATGTTACTGAGTGGGTGTTAATGATTCCCAGTCAAAACTCAGAGACAAGGCACTGTGCAGTTCCTTAACAAGCATTTAATAAGCGCAGCAACCCCTGTGAGTTATGCTTGGAAAAATCCTCCAAATATTTGCGAGTTGGAATATATTTTAAATTACTGCTCTTGGGTAGCTCCTCCTGCAGACATCCTTCTTTCTACTGCTGCAATCCCACTCATGTCCCTTCCCAGTGTCTTGGTTTGGAAATTCAGGTGTCTGCCAGGGAATGCTAGAGCTTCCCTTGGAACAGAGGATGTAAATCCCCTTCCCTCCAAATTATTATAATTTTGCAATTAGGGGCTTTCAGGCAAAGATATGGGAATAGGAGTAACAGTCATTTACTAGGAATATTTTAAAAAAAGAAAATACAAATGTAGTAGTACAAAGATAAGCAAGCAAGCAAACAAAAGTCCTGGTAAAACCCTGACAGGGTCAGGGATACGATCTGACACCCTGTTGGTCAGGGTGTTGGAAGCAGTCCAAATAAATCCTCCTGGAGTGGCAGACATGGTTCTGTGGAGTAGAGATGGTCCTGTAGAAAGTCCAGTGGTGGTGAGATGGGCCCGTGGTCCGGTCTTCCTCTGGGGTCCAGAGTGGAAAGCCAGGTACCAGCTGTTCCTGAGTCTCAGTTTTTATCCAGGTAGGAACGGTTGGCTCCTCCCACACTGGGTGGAGCATCTCCAATGTGATGATGTCATGTGCGATGTCATTGGTGAGCCTCCATGGCCCATTATCAGCAGATATCCCTGATGATGTCATGTGTGATGTCATTGGTGAGCCTTCATGGCCCATTATCAGCAGATATCCCCCCCAAGGATGGACAGGTGGTGACAGAGATAAGAAACACTGCCCCACATGGTTTAATGGCTGCCCCATTATCAGAAGGCATCCGCCCCCCTCCCCCTGGAGTTACAAGAGATAAGAAAAAAATCTCAACTGCTTTCAACAGATGAAATAAAATCCACATTTTTTGCTTACAAACCCAAGACACCAGGTAATTTGTCCAAATGGAGCGCTGACTGCAGGACACCCTCAGAGCTGGAGAAGAATGGCAGGATCTCAACCTGGTAAAGGTGAACACCTTGAGCAGACCTCTCTGGTGTACATCAAAGATTGATTTAGCTGGAGACATTTAAATTTACTCCCATCCCAGCAGCGTTTCAGCCTTGGATCAATGCCTGCCTCAGCCCCACGCAGATAACCCGACACAAACAGGTACCTGTCCCCTGACTGGCTGTGGGAGGAAGATACAGAAGCCTTTCCCTCTAGTCAATATCATCTGAATCCCATTTCTAATGCACTGAAGCCCAAGAAATTTTTTTTTCATATTAACAACTCTGAAAGTGATTGACATTTGCATGTTGATAATCATTAAAAAGTTATCTTGATTTCAAAAACACTTTTCATTTGGTAGATCTGTAGGGCGAAATGATCACAGCTTTACCAATTAGTGGCCACACGTCAAAATGGGTTTTCTGTAACCAGATTTGTACACAGAACAGAATCCCAAGGACACCCCTTTGGTGTATCAAATCTACACCACTACCAGAAATAATCACAATAAAAGAGGCTATTTGTTGTGCATGAAAACATCAACAAAACTAAACAGATTTATGGCAGGAAACATTGACGTAGAAATCCAATGAAAACACAAGGAGATGTGTTGCTGTGAACATTCAGTAATTGCCATAAAATAATTCAATTGCCACAAAAAGGCAACCTGGGCCACTCAACACGATCTCCTGCCCTTGCATCCACCAATTCCATGATTTGTCTTTTCCTGCCCATGCCTGTGCTGTGCTCCAGCCGCACAAATGTCAGCTGAAAGGGACACCAGCTGCTCTGCAATCCTCTGAGGCAATTTCTAGGCACAGCTCATAAATACCAGCCCTTAAATTTGGCTGTGTCTGAGCCTTTCTAGCCCTGCCCCGCTGCCCCCTGCTCTCCACGTCTGCAAGGATTAAAGCTCCCCCCAGCCCTGCCCTCCCTGCCTTTGATCCTTTTGTCTGGCCTGAGGAAATCCAAGCTGAGATAGAAAGCATGTGGGATACATCAGCCTGGTAGAAAGCTCCTCCGTGTATTCGCCTTCTTCTGGAGGAGTGAGATTTTTGTGGTATGATGCACAGAGCCAAACCTGCCAGCATTCCCTGGAAAGCGAGGAGAACCAGGAGAGGGGGGGCAGGGAGAAAAAAAAAATCTGAGCTCATTATTTGAGACCTGAACGTGTCATTAGACAAATATATCCTCATCATTAAACAAAACATCCACCCAGCTGATTTCCCCACTGCCACCCTGGTCAAGGGGCCCTGGGGAACGGGGCTTGGAGGCCGGGAATATTGATCCATTTGGAGGGTGAGGGCTGGGTTTGGCCCTGCTGCTGAGGAGGAACAGCTGGAGGGAGCATTCCTGAGCAGAGCAACAGCTGGATGCCCCTGCATCCATCCCGGCCACATCTGGCAGAGGCACGGCAGCGCTGCCATGGCTCCTCAGGCTCTCCAGTGCTGCTTCCATGGGCTCTTTCCCTTCCATGAAATCCTCAGGCTCCTCTTTCTACTGCTGCTTCCATGGGTTTTTTCCTTCTCATCAAACCCTCAAGCTTCCCTTTCCAGTGTTGCTTCCATGGGCTCTTTCCCTCCCATGAAATCATCAGCCTCCCCTTTCCAGCACTGCTTCCATGGGCTCTTTCTCTCCCATCAAATCCTCAGGCTCCCCTTTCCAGCACTGCTTCCATGGTTTTTTTCCCTCTCATCACTTCCTCGGGCTCTTCAGCACTGCTTCCATGGGTTTTTTTCCTCCCATCAAACCCTCAGGCTTTCTTTTCCAGAGCTGCTTCCATGGGTTATTTCCCATCCTTCAAATCCTCAGGTTCCCCTTTCCACTGCTACTTCTTTCCCATGAAATTCTCAAGTTCTCCAAGGCTGCTTCTGTGGGGCTCTTTCCATCCCATCACTTCCTCAGGCTCCCCTCTCCAGCGCTGCTTCCATGGGTTCTTTCCCTCCTATCAAACGCTCAGACTCCCCTTTGCAGCTTGGTTTCCGTGGGTTTTTTCACTCCCATCAAACCCTCAGGCTCCCCCTTCCAGTGCTGCTTCCATGAGCTCTTTCCCTCCTATCAAACCCTCAGGCTCCCCTTTCCAGCTTGGTTTCCATGGGTTTTTTCCCTCTCATCAAACCCTCAGGCTCCCCTTTCCAGTGCAGCTTCCATGGATTTTTCCCTCTCATCAAATCCTCAGGCTCCCCTCTCCTGCTCTGCTTCCAGGGGCTCTTTCACTCCCCAAAATCCCCATCCTTTGGCTGCTCATCACCCTGACTGTCCCCACAAGGCAGTGACACAGGACAGACAGACAGGGTGACAGAGCCAGGGATTGCATCCCGTCCATCCCACCGGGATGAGTGAGAGCCTTTCCAAATCCAGGAATTTGCACCCAGGCGTGACAGGGCCATTCCCAGGAGCAGCAGATGGATTCTGCTCAGTGGATTCTGTCACAGGAGGTTCCCAAAGTCGCTGGATTCCCTCCCAAGTGAAATATCCTCCCGGCTGGAATAACAGCCTGTTGGAATTCTGGAAAATTACATTTTGGGGTTTTAGTGTTTTAGTAATACATGTGAGTCAAGATGGAGGATTCTGGGTGTTGTCAGAGTCCTTCTTCTTCACCTTATTCTTCCTTCTTCAAGGGTTTGGGTGGTTTTCTGTAATTGGGTGAAAAAGGACTTGGGCGGTCATTATTGGGTCAAAAGTATAAATAATAGAGGTGTCATGTGGAATCCCTGCAACCTTTTGATATAAAACTCAAAAAGAATTAGAAGTACTCCATTTTACCTTCATTTTCTAACGTGCTAATTAGAGCTCTCAGCTTGTGAGTCTGTAAATACTGTGAATAGATAAGAAATAATAAACATCCAAGTCCGAACTCAAATCTGTGTTTCCCGTGCAATTTATCCCAGCCTTGAAAAGGAGAAAAAGAAGCCAAAACCGTCACAGCAGCCTGGCTGGCATTTAACCACACAAAGGATCCCTCTCCACTCTCCCTCATCCCAAAGCTCTGACAAATCGTTTTGCCCTCCTCACGCATGTCACAAAGGGTTTGTCACCCTCTCTTGGTGGCACCGTGCCACCTCCCTTGGTGACACCATCCCAGAAACCCTTCACCCCTCCCAGGCAACCTCAGAGGCAGCCCACAAACCCTGGATCCCTCGGGATGTGTCCTCATCCCACCACAGTGCCCAGAGGAGGTCTCCAGCCCCTGAACCAAGAACCTCCTGTACTTGCTGCAAAGCCACAGGACTCCTTGACCATCTCAAGGTTTCCTTAAATTAAAACTAGATATTGAATTCTCAAAAATAGATGCAAGTCTATTTTGGGCCATGCCCTGGGTTTGATTTTGTCCTGGTCAAGATGTCTCCTTCTCTTCCACTGGGAAACGCTGGCTGGGAGGCTTTGGCCCCCGGTGGAATCAGCTTAGTTTAGAAGTGCTAAACAGCAGAGAAATAATTTCTGAGATCTGAAATAATGGGACAGGACACAGGAGTCAGCTAAATTGATGGAATTTTAGTGCTCTTGCCCACAATGTGTTTGTCACCACCAAGTGTGAAGTGCTGAGGGCCTAAAGCACTTCTGGCACAGCAGGCAAGCTGCTAAGGACAATAAAATCCTTAAAATCATGGGTATTGGAAAACCAGGAATGACAGATTTTTATTCACATTGGGGAAACTGAGGGAGAACAACTGACTCATCAGATGGAGGCTTAAAGTCTCTTCAATGCACTAAATCCTTGATCTTGGTTATAAATCAAATGATAAACGGGTGAGCAGGAATATTACTAACATTGACTCCTAATTTAATTGTTTGGAAAATCTCCTGGGGAAATCTGGGCCAAAAGGAAGATGTTCCCAACCTCTGTTTTTATTTATAAGGCTGTAGGCTGAGGGGTGCAAAGCCTTCCAAGATGAATGCAATGCAAACACCATCTGCACCTGGAACAGAGGTTGTGGCTGCCCCTGGATCCCTGGAAGTGTCCAAGGCCAGGTTGGACGGGCTTGGAGCAGCCTGGGACAGTGGAAGGTGTCCCTGTCCATGTCAGGGGATGGAAAAAGGTGACCTCTAAGGTCCTTTCCAACTCAAACCATTGATTCTGTCATCTAAATCCTACGGTTTACCTAAAACACAACAACAATCCATGAGTGGCCTGAGGACATCAGCCATGAACTGATTACACCATTCATCTAAAGAGCCAAGGGATAAAATCCAACCTCAGCTGTGCTGGGAGGTAAATTAGGGCAAATCTGGATGAGGAAAAAACACCCCAGGCTGGGGTGAAAACCAAAATCAGGCTTGAACATCTACACTTCCTTTTTTCCCATCCATGGGATGGGAGAAGGGGAAAAGGAATTTATTTAGGACATTGAGGGCTGGATCCTGTCCAGAGAAGGGAACAGAGCTGGGGGAGGGTCTGGAGCACCAGGAGAGGCTGAGGGAGCTGGGAAAGGGGCTCAGCCTGGAGAAAAGGAGGCTCAGGAGGGACCTTGTGGCTCTGCACAACTCCCTGCAGGAGGGACAGCCAGGGAGGATCGGGCTCTGCTCCCAGGGACACAGGGACAGGAGGAGAGGGAACAGCCTCAGACTGGGCCAGGGGAGGTTTAGGTTGGATATCAGGGAAAATGTTTTCCCTGAGGGGTTGTCAGGCTCTGGAACAGGCTGCCCAGGGCAGTGGTTGAGCAGCCATCCCTGGAGGTATTTAAAATATGTGTGGATTCGGCACTTGGGGACAGGGTTTAGTCATGGCCTTGGCAGTGCTGGGGGAATGGTTGGACTCAATGATCTTGGAGCGCTTTTCCAGCTGAAAACGATCCCGTGCTTCTCTTTGCTTTCCTTTATTTGGTTTGCTTTGGTTTTCCTCGAGGTTCAGAGGCGGGGCTGGTGCTCTCCACAAATCCACACTTAATCAGGGTCAGAGCGCCGTGCCTCTTCCCACTTCCCAACCACCGCGTCTGCTCTGCAGAACACCCTCAATTAACCCCGTGCACCAGGGCAGGGTTTGGCTGCTCTGCCCAACCCCCAGGGGCAATTAAAGATGTTAAGGATGACACAGCCCCTGAGTGTCCTGGGAAATGGGCTGAGACCACAAATTCGTTTCGCGTCAGTCACCGCCAACACTCCGGAGCCTTTGGTCACTGCGACCAAAACAGGCTGCTCCGAGCTAGAAGGAAAACAGAGAGGGATATTTTCTAATTTTCACAATAAAAGTGGATCTGACTCCTTAGGTAGTGAAAAAAATAGAAAATACCGTGAAAAATAGAAAATATTGGTTGTCAATACTGGGACCCTTTCTCAGAATCTCCACAGATGGAATAAAAACGAGCACTGACCTTTCTTTTCTAGCCGGGTGTAATCCAGACAAAGGTCAGGATGTGTTTATCTGGTGGGCTTCATGAATTGCTTTCACAGCCACCTTTCCAAGGCAAACGCAAGTTAGAGGGAATTCTCTCAGTGGCCAGATCCAACCTGGAATTCCCAGCTGGATCCCAGCTCAGTGACACTGGGGTGTGATCAGCAACACAAATATAACAAAGCAGCAAAACAAGAAATCGAAAAGAAAGGCTAAGACTAGACTTGGAGCTGGTTCTTGAGAGTAATTCCTTAAGTTTCACATTTTATGGGAAGTGTGGGATCAATCGGGATTAAAGCAAAGGTTCCACCTCACTCCTCCCACCATCCACAGTAACACTGCTGAGCCTGTGCTGAGCTGCACGTAAAGTGATCAGAGATGGAAGTTAATTACTTCATTAAGGTGCTCTGTGCTCTCTCTGGGTGATGATGTCCCTGGGAATTGCAGGAGAAATTTGGAGCCAATCTGGACAGTGGAGAAGCAGAAGAGGCCCTTGATGGAAGTTGTGCCTCGTGAGCCATTCCTGCTCGTATCCTTGGACTTCTTCCAGGATCTTTCCACACCCTTTCCCTTCAAACACAAACATTCAGGAGTACAAATACGACACTGGATGGTTTTTAAGATCCCTTCCAACTCGAACTGTTCCACGATTCCATTCTGAAATCTTCCCAGGCAAAGTGCATCCACCATCACCAGGATGTGAGGCACAAAATCACATTTTCCTAAGATCTCCTGGTGCTGATCAAGTCCAGATTCACAAATGTCTCCTTAAAATACATGAGACATGTTCAGAAAAGAAACGCCAATGAAAAAGAATCCCCACTGTGAAATCTTCTGCAAAGACCAAATATGGTGTATTCTGTTTCCTTCCTTTTCACCACTCACCGTGGTCCACACAGCTGGAATTATTTGCGTGCTCCAGTTGTCCCTAGGAAATTCCCGAGGAGAAAAAACAGCCAATAACCCACATCAGGTCTTATGGAAAATCCAGGATTTGGAATAGATGAAAGATCTGGGGGGGGGGAAGTTCTGCTCTCTGATGAGCAGTAACTTTTTAATTGTTATTATCCCAATTAGTACCCTGACAGGCTTGACTTCTGCCCTTGCCAGGGGATCCAAGACAGGCAACAGCAGAATAAATGAAGAAAAACAACATTTGGGGTTTTTTTTTTCCTTCAGTTCAGCACTGAACCAACCCCAGCAGGGGAGGATGGAGGAGATCCCCTCACTGTTGTTGTGGTCTTTTAGTGTGGGCTTAATCAGAGGCTTTAAGGTCTCCAAGCCACCACAGCAGGAGTTTAACCTCACACCCCCAACAGCATCCAGCTCACAAACCTGCTCTGTGCACAGGGAAACTCTCCCAGGCTAATCACCATTCCCTCATCCCTCAGGGTCCTGCCATGCCATGGCCTCAGCCTCAGGTTATTCCCTGCTCCTTCAGCTTCTCCCCAGCCCTGTGTGAGGTCTTGCTGGAGCTGGAGGAGAGCCAAGGTGTCAGAGGGACACCTTTCCCTCGGAGCTGTTGAGTGGAATGTCCTCGGTTTATGAAGGCTGGAGCAGCTCTGGCTCTACGGCCCTCGCGAGCACCATCAATCAGGGGTTTTCATTCCGCGCTCTCCCGGCTTTTTACGGCTCTTCCCATGGCTGGGTGGGAGAAACGCCGGTGCTCCACTCACAAAAGGTGCTGGGGTGGGTGCTGAACTTATTTTTTAATTCAGAGTGGAGTCCCCAGAGGATTTCTGATGAGGGTTTTGGAAATCTGAGAGGGAAAAAAGCCCTCTCAAATATTCCAGCTCGATCCAAAGTGAGTGTAAAACAGGCTTTGTGTAACTTGGTGTTAGGTTGGACTGTTTCTCATGGATGAAGTCATGCAGATATTCCCAAAAAAATAAATTCAGGGCAGTAATAGATGGGAGTCTGTGGGACATGGTTCTAATACCTGAGATATTTCTAATATATTGATTCATTGAGTTATTCAATAAAAATCAATATATTGATTTATTTATGTGCTGCTTTATCTATAATTTGATATATCTATATCTGTATCTATACCTATATCTATATCTCTATATATTTCTCTATTTCTCTATTTCTATTTCTATTTATTATATTTATATATTTTATATATAAATACATTTGTTAAATTTATATCTTTATATCTTCATATATTTATATATTGAATTTATATAAAATTTATATATTTATATAAAATGTATATACTTCTATATATACATTTCTATATTTCTGTATTTCTGTATTTCTATCTATATCTATATTTTTATATCTTTACTCAGGATTTCTAATATATTGATTTATTGATTTGTTCAGTACAAATCAATATATTAATTTATTTATCTACTGCTTTGTCTATCACTGAACAGCTCTAGACATCTGAGATTATTAATTGTAATCTCAAGGGATATTCTCCATTTTAAAATACCATAACCAAGAAAAGAAACAAGTAAAAAGCCTGAAATGCCAGTCTAATTCCCTACCATTGCTCATTCTCACACTTTACTGGACATCTCTGGATATTAGAAATTAGAATTTTATGGGAATTCAAATAACAACAGGCACAAAGCTACCTAGTCTAGAGCAGAAATAAGGACTGTTCTTATTTTATGGAATTACTCAAGAAATAACCAGAACAGATGTGATTATTATCTCCTAATGCTTTGGAGATACTATAATTTATTGAGATTTTCCCTTCAAAATATTTCTGACCTAGCAAAATTATAACTTCTTATGTAGAGCTTGACAATCCTACTCGATTAACCTGTAAATGCCACTCAGGTAAGATTGCTTGGAAATTTACTTGGTTCCAAAGGGCTTCTGGGTTATTGTTTGTTGTGGAAATTTTTCTAATGGAAAAACCTCATTTTGTCACAGAAAAATTATTTTTTCAGGAAGATACCACCTTAGACCCTGTCAGGTTCAGGGTAAAATTTCCCATCAGAGCCTGAAAAATATTCCCAAGCTTGGGAAAACATTGGAAGGCAAACCACAGTCAGGGACCAATTTCTGGGATTTATGATGATGCAGAAATTTTGTTCTGTACACCATTCCTTCCTTTCCCTTTGCCTTTGGAGCTCCTTGGTTTCCTGAAAAGCTCTGCTGATTTAGACAAAAATAAATATCAAATTTCTGAGTTATCCAGGTGGAAAAAATAAATACTGACAGCATCTATCTGACAGCTATGGATTTTAAGAGAAAAGCTGAACTTGGCCCTGTTTTCCATTTCCTACAGCTCAGACTCTCATGGTAATTCCAAATTCAACCTGTTTCATTTTTAGACACAGGTGTGAAGGCACTGTTTGCCAAATGGGAGTCCTCAGTCCCAGGAGAGGGTTCCTTTAGCAGAGTGAGGAGGAACAAGCAGAGGAAGGTGAAGGAGCCATTCCAACCTTGGGTGCAATCAGGATGAGAGCACAGATAAATGAAAATGGCAGGGCAGGAAAATGAGCCTCAGCATGGAGTCCCTCCCCACACCAACACCTGTCCTTGCCAGAGCTTCCAGAGCCAAATCCCTGAGTTATGGTGCAAAGTTCTTCCATGATTGTGATGCCTGAGTTTTATTTCCCTGTATTCCAGGCTCTGTGCTGCCCAGGGCTGCAGCTCTGAGCTCACAGTGGTCACTCAGCTCTCTGCACACAGCAGGACACAAAACAAATCCTTCTCCTGCTGCACACCAAGGATAACTGGCACAAGTTTTCAGGCCCCAAAGCACAAACAACGGGGGCTGCAGGGAGAGAACAAGAAGGGTGGGACTGCATCAGCTGGAGCTGGGATTGGACAATGAAATCCCAATGTGCAAATGGACCCAAACTGATCAAAGTGTGAGACCTGGTGACCGTTTGTCCATTTTGTGTCCATTTTGTGTCCATTTTGTGACCATTTTGTGTCCATTTTGGGTCCATTTTGTGACCATTTTGTGTCCATTTTGTGTCATTTTGTGACCATTTTGTGTCCATTTTGTGTCCATTTTGGGTCCACCTTGGGTGTAGCCCCGGCCAGGCTCTTGTCCTGCCCAAGGTGGATCCTTAAGGACCTTTCAATAAATCTCTGCTTTATTCTCCATCTCTGCCAGCCTGTTTCAGGTCAGCCTTCCCAAGGCATCATTGTGGCACCTCGAGCTTTCCTTTCCCAACACAACCTGTGCTCCAGCCTGCCCTGAACCGTGGCCAGGGGCAGACGAATTGCAGAGGATGATTCCCCCAGCAGGGAAGGGGACCAAGGTGCACCCAAGGATTTCCCCCCAAAAGCACCGTGACCCCTCCAGCCTTCCCAGACCTCCTGCACCTCCCAAACTGCAGCCCACAGCGGATTTGTTCAGCCACCCTGCTGCCCTGAGGGAAACAAGGAGGGCATTTTTCTCTGCTTGTCCCTTAATTCAGTCGGCAAACATTCCCCACACAAAACAGCTGGGCTGGGAAGAATCCCTGGAGGCACCATCTTGCATTTGCCCAATGGATTAGTTGGTAATTGCTGGGTGTCTCAAATGCAAAAGGGCTCCTGGCTCCTGTGCATGGCAGGACAAGGCTTGGTCTTTATTGAATTTATCGGTCATTATTATTTTCCTCCCCTTTCTCACCCTGATCCTTTTTCTCGGGAGGGAGAGGGAAGCAGGGGAGGGTTACGGGGTTTTCATTAACAAAGCCCTGTGAGCCTAAGAGTGACTTTGGGAGGCAGGATATTGACCTTTATGGCTCCTAATGCCACATTACAACTTCTAATCCCACATTCCAGGCTGAAAAATGGGGAAAGGATGGGTAGGAGAGAAAATATCACTCATTGTGCAAAATGCCTTCACTCCAGAGGAAACAGAGGTCGTTGCAAGGGAGGTGCAGAGACCTGGTAACAAAAAAAAAAAAAAAAAAAAAAAAAAAGGGAAAAAATTAGATTTGGGTGGATTTTTTCTGGGTAACAGAAATTTCCAGCGAACAGAGAGCTCTGGAGTGATTTATCACAACGACAATTTCATCTCCTCTCCTTGACTTCACATCACTCCCTGCACCCTCCCAAAATTCATCTGCTCATGACTCTTATCGAGCATTTATCACCCAGGAGGTGGAGGCAGGGCAAAGGCCGCCCCAACCAGAGCCAGGGAGGAGCTGGACATGAGGCGGGCAGTGATAAAAGACAGGCTGGGAAAGCTGGAGCTGCTCATCCTGGAGAAGGGAAAGCTCCCAGGAGACCTCAGAGCCCCTGCCAGCCTAAAGGGAGCTCGCCAGAGAGCTGGAGAGAAACTCTGGACAAGGCCCTGAAGTGACAGGAAAAGGGGGAATGATTTTAAGCTGAAGGTGGGTAGATTAAATATGAAGAAGTTCTTTACTAAAAAGGTAAAGAAAGCTGGCACAGGATGCCCAGAGAAGCTGTGGCTGCCCCTGGATCCCTGGAATTGTCCAGGTTGGACAGGGGTTGGAGCAATCTGGGATGGTGGAAGGTGTCCCTGCCCATGGCAGGGGTGGAACTGAAAGATCTTTAAGGTTTTTTCCAGCCCAAACCATTCTGACATTGTAGGAACAGCCCTTCCTTCTGGGAAAACCTTTCCTTCTGGGAAAACCTTTCCTATTTGTTTCTCCCTGTGGGAAAACCAATAACGCTTTAAGGCAGCAAACCTCCCCTGTGTCCAGGGAGCAACCAGGCCCACCCCACAATCCATCCCAAAGGGTGACAGTGTCCAGGATGAGCCAGCTCTGTCCCCATTATCTCCCTAAAATATTTCCCTCCTTGTACACTGTATGGGTGTTAAATTCTGATTTCATGAGTTCTGTGCGTGTCTGAGCACAACATCATTGAAATTCTTGCTTCGAGGCACTGTGATACACAAAAACAAGGAAGTGGGGAAAAAAGAGGGATTTGGGCAGAGCAAGGAGGAACAGGTAACCCTAAATAACCAATAAAACCTCAGCCAAAAAAACCCCAAAAACCAAAAATAAAAAATAAAAAAGAAGAAAGGAAGGACTTTATAACATTTGAAAGCCAACAGTGATACCTGTGACCTGAAGAACATCTCAAAAGTTTGGTTTGTATCCAGAAAAGAGCCAGTGGTGTTTCCAGCACAGCCTTTCCCAGCACTGGTGCAGACTGGGACATTACAACACTGGTTATTTTTATTCTACCTGCAGCAGTGAGAAAGCAAAGAACAACGACACAATTTGTCAGAACCTTGGTGGCTGCTGAGCTCCTGAGAGGTTTTAATCTGGAAGTTTGTTTTTTGTGTGAAAAGATGGAAATACCACGCGAAAACAAATTGGTTTTGATAACACTTTATTCTAGGAAAGAAAACCCAACAGAAAATTAATGCTTTTAGATGAAAATTTCCTGCCATTTGCAGGGCAGAATGATTCATGTTATTCAAGCAATCTGGAGGGGAGAGAGGGTAAGGAAGGGGATTAACTTCTTGGGAAAGCGTTTTTTAAGTCACAGCATTCCCTTCAAAGCCCGAGGCAGATCCCACACATTTTGTGTGTGCCTTCCAGCCTGCCTCTCCGCAGATGACTGCGCTGATGCATCCCCCTGTAGGAGCCCAGACTTCCAACTAATAATTAGAGCTCATTACTGCAGCCTCAAGAAGGCTCCTCGTGCCTTCCTTACAGCCCTGACTCCCCATCTTGTCTGGGGGCAAGCGAGATACCGGAGGCTGTGGCTGGAGATCTGAGAGCTGGGGATGAGCTGGAAAATCACCCCCCAGCCCCTTTCCTTGATCACATTCCGGCTCCTCTGCTCAGACACCCCACTTTTAAACTGTTTTTGGTTCAGGTCTGTGCGAATTAAACAAAATAAACCGAAGCAAATCAGCCCTGGCTGGGTTTGGGTTTTGCTCCCTCTCCGCGAGACGCACACCAGGGCTTTGCTCACAGCGCAGCCAAAACCAAAGGACAATTAAACTCCAGGTTCCCTTTTTAAATTAAACATTCCCTTCCAGGTCGTGGGTTCTGCTCCAAACCAGAGGTGAATCCACCAACGGGTCGGTGAAAGAGTTCAGGGTTGTGGCGCAGCTCCCCGAAAATCCCCCTCGCACCGCGGATTTCGGGAATGCCGACCCGATGAGCTCCTGCTTCAGGATGGGAACATCCTGGATTTTTCACCGGGTCTGCAGAGGGTGAGGGGAAGGATGTTTGTTATTCTTGAGGAATTTTATTATTTTTTCCTGGATCCACAACAGCACAGGGCCTGGAGGAGCTCGTTGCTTTGCTAATGTGTGGTTTGCAACCAGAGCCGCGGAAAGGCTCCTTGAAGGAAAACCAAGCTGGCCTCGGGAATGAGCCAAGCCCAAGTGTTTGGGAGGGATCCGGGGAAGAGGATGGAGAGTGGGGAGGGGAGAGGTGAAGGAGGGTAATGAGATCTGTGTGTGGTACTTCCACACAGGAAAAAAAACTCTTGAGGAATGGGTTTGGGATGCCTCCCTTTGGAAACAGTTAAAAAAAAAAAAAAAAGGGAGCAGAAGGCTGCATTTAAGAAGAGGTTTAGAAATGTTTAAAGAGCAAATAGACCCAAAAAACCCCAAACCATGTCCTTGAGGGCTCCTCTCCCATCAGCGTTCCCGTTCCAGGAGAGCACGCTGGGTAAGGCTACGTGACCAGTGAATGTGTCCTGACCCCAGCTGCACCACAAGAATAATAGAACTCATATTGTGCTTCCCTCTGGTAGAGTTCAGAACACTTTATGGGAAAAGTTGTGTTTTCCACAAAAAAAAAATTGCTCTCCAGCAGGAACTGGAACCGGGAAAACAAAACAAAACAAACCCCGACTTTTAGAAATTTTCCATCTAAAATATAAGAATGGGACGGAGGAACATTTTAAAGAGGGGAAAACAGTTTTGCTTAAAACCCAAAACATTTCATTTCTGAGCAAAAAAAAAAAAAATAGACAAAAAAACCCAAAACCAAGGCACGGGGGAGGTTCAAGTGGCTTGTCCAGAATCCCATTGGGACTTGCACCTACATCTCCTAAGCCACAAGTGAGTCTGTCTTCAGTTAAACTGTAACGTCAACAGCGATTTCAGGCAAAAGCTGAAAAAATGAGTCCAGTTTTACTGGTAGAGGCGCCAGGCTCTAAACCAGCCTCTGGAAGAGCTCTCCTTGCCCACACACGTTATCCAGCACCGGAGTGGAACAGCAGAGAAGGCAGGAAGAGCCCAGAGAGAACATTTACCCCTCTGAACACCCTGAATACCCACAAACCTTCCCCAAATCTCCCAAATCCCTGCTGCAACTCCAGGGAAGGACGAATTCCCCCGAATGACACCAAATTCGGCCTCTCCAGGACCTCCAGGTTTCTCTCCTGAGCAAACAGCACGTTAATCCTGCCCGGAGTTTTCCCAGAGCACAGGGATCACGGAGACTCTCAAGATGTCATCTGCCACTTCAGAGGGACTGAGGGAGCCAAGAATAGCAGAAAGCCAGGGCAGCACATACCCCTGGGTGCTCTACAGCTGCGCTCCAGCCAAAGACCTGTAATTTTCACACCATTTCTCACCACCCGACATTCAGACAACTCCGTTTTTCCCAGCTCTGTGGTCTGAACACCCAGATCTCCAGTTTTCACATTGTCTTCTCATTCCGAAGGGTTGGCAGAGCCCGGAGGCAAAACGCTCACAGTGCTCTGCGTTTCTCACTCTGATTTATATTGGCTTCTGGAATTCGTTCTTCTGTTTAATAATTATTTCATTGAGCAGAAAGTGGTGAAAAATACCCCAAACAATGACGTGGATGGGTTGATGGATGTTCCACAACAGCTGTGAGGGAGGTGGGACACTGAGAACTGGAGAGGAAACCACAGCAGAGTGAGGTAGAAAAGTTCATTCTACCAAATTTCCACCTCCTCCTTTTCGGGAGGTGAAGAAATCTTTGAAACTTTTAGTCCTTACCCATCTTTTCAAGCTAAACATGCACACGCCTGCAGCTGATGGAGGTAGAGAGGTCATTTGTGTAAGCAAAATTTTAAAAAAAAGGAGGAAAAAAGGAGGAATTCTTTATTTGGGAGGTAAATTTGTAGCTTGGCTGTTGGACCATCTGTGCAGTGACCAACGTAACTCATCTCTCAGCTGGAACCAGTCACATTCCAGCAATACCCTCGCCCTAAATGAAGCAAATCTGTTCCAGATGGAGAGATTTTGAAAGAATTTTACACCTCACACCAGCATGAGGTGTAACCAAGCTAATCTTTCATCCAATGGGACGGTAGAGGATATAGGAAAACACCTTGTAAGGTGGATTTCTTTTCCTGACTTGGTGGGAATTGGAGCAGAGGCGTTGGATCTGCAACAAGACTTGACACAAAACCCAAAGCTCGGTCTCCACAGGAGGATAATTATTGCTTTGGGTTGAGGAACGTTGTTCAGACATCACAGTGAATCTCCAAGGTTTTCAAACCAAACTAGGCTTAGATGTTTAGGTTTTAATTTTTTTTTCTTGGTATCTAAGTGAGTTTAGGTGCTGAAGACTCGGTGGATGCTGTTTCTATACCTCTTGTGGGCTTTTTGGAAGTCGTGCTGGAACCTGCTCTGCAGCCAGCCCTGAAACAGAACAGGGTTAACACAGCATCTAAGGCACATCTCCAAAATGCAAACGGATTAAAAGTCAGACTGCTGTGTTATTTACTGGCAAGTCCAGGCTTGGAGAAACATCATCAGTGCCAGTGGCCAGCAGCTCATTGCACTCAAATCCTCTCAGGCTCAGGAATTTCATGGAGCAGATTCTTGGTGTGATTATCTGCAATTTCCTGAAGGATGGGTCCTTCATGGAAGCCTGAAAACCAAGCTCCACGTGAGGAAAACACCTGAAATTTCCTGAATGATGGGTCCTTCACAGAAGCCTAAAAACCAGGCTCCAAGTGAGGAAAATGCCTGTCAGCAACTGAAGCAAAGAGAATCTGCAGACTGGCCAGGTCTGCCAGGGATGTCTTCTCCAAACTCCAGCTGATCAGGGTTGAGGGAATATCTGTCTCCCTGGATTCCAGTGAGGGGCTCATCCCAATCCTCTGGGTGACAGCCCTTGTGGGAGATGAGGGATGAAGGTCAACCCCAAGGATTCCTCTGTCAGAAGAGGAAGATGTTGCTGGTGCCACTCTGGCAGCCAAAACATTCCTTGGATCTGTGCAGGGATCTGCTGGGGATCATCCCCTGCCCTTTTTTGTCCTAATTTTGGGGTGAGAATGTTGTCTGAGAGGGGCTGCACATCCAACACTCATCCATCTCAGCAGGGTGCTTCCCAAAACGCTCTCTGACCACCCCAAGGATGCCCATGGAGATCTGTGTTGAGCCAATAAATTTCGGGTGAAGATCTAAACCAAATGGAATTCACTCTTCCAGGTGCTGTATCCATCCCTAAAGCACCATGATGCACACCCTGGAATATTTGGGGTGGAGGTGAAGAAAAAATTTTTTGAGGGAGGAAACTAAAAGTAAACTGCACTAATTTAAATTAGGATCAGACTTGCTCAGAAAATCAAACAAACACCAAAATCTGTCTATTCACATATGAACTTTTCTCTTACTCTTAAAAAAAAAAATAAAGGAAAAAAATCCCAGTTTGGCTTGGATTGAATTGAATTGAGTACGAAGACCAAAACCAGTCACTAATTAATGGTGTCTCATTTTCTGGTATTTATGCACCATAAAAATTAATAAGGAACTTCTCTGGGAAAATAAATGGTTAGCTGGAAAGCCAGCTTTGGCCTTTGGTTTTTTCCTGTTACTCATAACCTCTCAATGAGATTCCTTGAAACTTTGAGCTGGTTCCTTCCCAGGAACTTTTAGCAACTTCCCAGAGCCAACGTTTCAAACGAGGAATTGATGCAGCCTCCCTGATATCAGTGGAGAGAGACTGGGTGCAAAATTTAACTGTTCATGCTGATTTCCAGACCTCATATCCTCAAAAAACAAAAAAAACCCCAAAAACCCAAAAGACAAAAACAAAACAAAAAAACCCACCAAACCCCCCACCCCACAAAAAAAACCAACCAAATAAACAAAAAAGTCAGGAAGAACACAACAAAATTTTCAGAAGCTGTGGATTTAGGTACATCTGTATCTATAATTTTCTCCATTTAGGCACCAAAACTTCTCTTTTTAACAGTGGTAATCACCTGTTGTGGTCACATGGAAAGCAGCATGTTTTTTTTTCCTAGAAAAGGTCCAAAATTTGGGAACATCTCCAGTGAGCAATAGAATCGTACACTGATACTTAGTTTTGTCCAATTTCCTCATATAATCCATTCTGGCACGATATAAGGTATCAGTTTAATCCTTTAAACACACATTGGGATTAAATGTTGTATCTGAGCTGAAAGCTTCTGCTTTCCAGGAGGTTGAGATGTGGAAGCAAGAGGAGAACGCCACTGAAGCCGCAAAGAAGAGATTTAGAGCAGAAGCAAAGACCGAAAACCGGGATATCAGATATTACCCGCCTTGCTGGTGGGGTTCCCACACTCCTTATCAGCATCCTCCTCCCTCAAGAGGCAAATCCCTTCCAGCACCACCATTCCCACCCGTGGAAGTGACCTACAGCAGCCTGGGTGGGCTGGAGAGGGGAGAGAGGGCACAGCAGACCTCGGGATGGATCAGCAGAGCTCGGTGGATGTGGAGGAAACGAACCCAGGAGCTCGTTTTTAGGGTTTCATGAGTAAAACCATCACTGACTCCACATCTTTGCGTTGCAAACGGGAGCCCTAAATGGAATACCCTGGGTCAAATTTCCGTCTGGATCAAGCAGGGATAACTTTGGACGTTCTCAGAGTTTTGCTGGTCGACCTCAGGCCAGAGCCAGCCCAGGATCCTCTTTGATTTTTGTTGTGTTTTTGTTGTTGCGGGTTTGTTGTTTGTTTTTTGGGGTTTTTTTCCTGTGTACAATTCTCCTGGAATCTTTAATTCCAGCTTTTCCCCTTAACGAATCCTCTTCCTGCAGCACTGGAGAAGGAATCCTGCCTGGGCATTTCTAGGCAGCCAGGTCTTCTTTGAGGCCTGTGGAGAGCTGCGGGTGCTTGGCCGGGGATGAAAGCAGGAATGAACAATGCTGGTTTATCCCTGATATTTTGCTGCAATATTTCAGTGATGTCAGAGCCAAACCTTCGGAAAAAAAAATATATATGGAGTACACAGGGTTGGGTCCCTGGATTAAAAAGAACAGGATTATTTTGATTACCTTGATTTAGAGCACCAGCGGTGCTGAATCATGTTCAGCCAAGGAAATATCACGGAGGCAAAATTTACTCCTCTGTACGGAGAAAAGCAGGAGAGGAGGAAGGCAGGGAGGGAAGAAAAATGACTCTGAATCAAAAGATGAAAATATACACCGGTTCAACATTTTCTCCTTGTAACGATTTTCTTTCTTAAGCAGGCAACCACAAAAGACAGAGATGTTTAATCCATTAAAAGTGCAGCTTTTCTGGACAGAATAATCCGAGTTTTGTCAAGCCACCAGTTTGCTTCTCCCTGGGTGGGCCCGGGCTGGGGAGGGAATAGAAGCTTTCATTTGATTCCTTCAGACCAGGTCAGCGTGCACAGGCTTTGGGGATGGTATCTAATAACCTTTCTTGGCAAATTGTCAACAGGAGCACGGGGGAAAATGGATTTTCATCAGGGAGTAGCACAAATCTGAATTTTATCCGGTACCATGGTGGCGAGAGGGAGGATTTGGGGAGAGGGATGAAGTTCTGCTTCTCTTTCAATGGTTTCCTTCACCAGTCATTCCCATTTTCTTCAAAGGTTGGAAAAGCAGAGGATCCCCCACTTTTTGCAACACGTGGATTCATGGGGAGAGGTTTGGACAGGCTGGAATGAGTCAGAGCAGTGTAAATCATCTCTGGTGGAAAAGGGACTTTCCCTGAGTATTAACACAGGCAAGGACAATGAATGGATGGAAACTCTCCCATCCCTTGGTCTCTCCTCTGGAATGGGGAGGACAACACCAGGATCACTGCATGGCAGAATTTATGCATAACACTGAGGCCTGATTGGAAAATAACAGTTACTGGAAGATAAAAGTATTTGGAAGATAAAAGATGATAAGATAAAGTAAGATAAGATAAAAAAGATAAGATAACCCAGGCTTTTCAGTCATGGCATGAGCACCACCAACCCACCTCACTCCCTCCAGCACCAACCCCGTGTGAGGCTGAAAATCATCTTGGACATGGGAGGTCTAAATTCCAAATTTCAGCGTGTCCTTGGTCACTCTTCTTGCTACCAGTCCTTGGGCTTTTCTCCCACAGGTCTCATGCCTCTGCTGTTTTTCAGCAAGTGCTCAGGGAGTTCAGTTTTGTCTTGAGGTGAGAAAAATGCATGAAAGTTCTTAAAAAAAGTAGCATATTTATGGCTCTTAAAAAAAAAGTGTTTTCCTACTCACATTATTTATACCTTCTGCTTTTTTTTTCGCACACAGGCTCACACAAATGTAGAATCACAGAATCGTTTGGGTTGGGAAAGACCTCTGAGATCTTAAAGTCCAACTGTTAACCTTGACAAAATCAAAGAGGTTTTGCCCCTCTCTCCTTTGGGAGAAAAAAAAAACCCAACAAAACAATACCTCAAACAAGCATACAAAAAACAAACCAAATCAAAAGAAAGCACAAAAAAACCTGAAAACGAAACCTCAAGAAATACAAGTTTCATCTCTTCAGTTAAAATTTCAGTTAAAGAAGATTTCCATATTAAATCTGATTTTGTTCTCATCAAAAGGATTATTTCTATTGCAACAAGCAGCAAAAGCAACCCTGCTGTCCCCCAAACCCCCAACAGAGCAGAGAGCTGAGGAAATGGGGGCCAAAATAGAAATACTCTATCTACAGAGCAGGACTCCGATGATCCTTGTGGGTCCCTTCCAACTTGGGAAGATTCTCCATGGATATTCCATGATTCCTGAGTTCCCAAGAGGTCTCCACACTGAATCCAGTGCTGCCATTCCTCCCCATCTCTGCAGAGAGCAAAGCCCCTACACTGCTGCATCCCACTCTGGCAAGGGACAAGGGGCCAAGGGGGAAAGTAGGAAGGATTGACGGACAGAGGCTGAAGGCTGGGATTATTCCCTGCAAGGAAACTCAAAGAAAATCCCTTCTGGAAGTGTTGGAGCCCTGGTAACTGAGAATTTCAGAATTTCTGTGCTAAAGGGCACTGACGCCCAGGCAAACACTGCATTGGACCTGAGGCCGTGGAAAAGGCTCCCAAAATTGAGTGACAACGCTGGGATTGTGGGTGTGCAGGTTGGATAGAAGTGTGTGATATCACAGGGTGCAAAACTGAGAGTTTAAGGGTTTAGAATACAGCAATAGATATAAAGCAAGATGGAGGATTTAGGGCGGAGGCTGAGTCCTTTTTCACCTTTTCCTTCATGGGTCTGGGTGGTATTTTGTAGTGTGGTAGAAAAATCCGCATTGGGGGCCATGGGTCGTTGGTTATGGGTTAAAAGTGAAAATAATTTAGGTGTCATTTCATAATAGGACAATTCATCCTTAAAAGGCCTTGTAGAGAGATAGGGACAGAGCAATTTTTCACTTTGTTAGCTAGAACTCACAACTTGTGAGACTGTAACATAGATAAGAATTAATAAAATCTGAGTCTGAGCACAAACAATGTCTCTTGAGCATTTAATCCTGACTCTAACAGAAAAGAAGATAAAAAAGCAACATGGAAGCTCACCCTGGTCCCAGGATTCTGCCTGTGGATCCTTCCTCACCAAAGCCATCCTAACCCTCTCGTGCATTTCTTCCTGACTTTGTGAGGAACCAGGTTTACCCACCATGGGATTCCCACAGGAAAACAAAGCTCTCATCTCCAAGGATTTGAGGAACATCCTTGGCTGCAGAGGTTCTCTGAATGAATGGACACATTCCTGGGCTTAGCAAGGCATTCCTGATAGGTAAAATACATGGAGGGTTAGGACTGCCACGTGCAGGGACAAACCTTGAGATGTGGTCTCAAAACCACACCTGAATTAGGTTTAGGGGGATGGAGCACTGCAATGTCCATCTGGTCCCATGGGAAATTCATCTTCATCACTGAGGATTTTCCCAGAAAGGCTCCGAGTGCCCCCAAAACCTTGTGCATTACCCAGGCATCAAACCACACACAAATTGAGCCCCCGAGGACATGGAATTAATTGCTCGTTTCCCAGAAACCTCAGGCAGTTTGTCACAGGCTAATAAAGAGAATAATGGATCATGGGGGAAAATCATAATTAGGTTCACCAAACGTAGCCTAGGCTTCTGTTTTTGTTTCAAATATCAGTTCCACCAAAGTAGGAGTATGTTGTGTTTCTATGATTTCCTGAGTGAAATTGGGAGGAAATCGTAAAACACTAAAAAACGCCCACAAATTAAAAGTTCTTATCTTGACATGAAAATATTATTCAGAATCTCTGTGGATTGTTTTACTAATTTCCAAAATGGATGATCAAATACTGAGTGATGCCTCCATGGCTGCCAATATTTTTAATAGGCATCTTAGTCAATGTTAGTACAGCTGTCCTTTCAAATCAACTCTTCTGGTGACTCACACTTGGATTTGGAGATTTCCCGAGGTTTTATCTGCTCTTGGTGGGCCCGTCCTTGGATCCCGTCACACGAGAGAGCAGGAGGTTCCTCCTCATCCAAAACACACAACCCAGGGTGCAGTGAAAAGGACACACACAATTAAAAGAGGCAGGAAAAGAAGGGAAAACGGGAAAAAAAAAGACCAGCAGGGTCATTTCATGCTCCAGCAGATCGGCATTTTTATGTAAAACTCTTGGAATGTCATATTCCTGCAGCCACCCTCCAGCCTTACTCATGGCGAGTTCACATCACCTGTTTCCCCTTGGAGTTGACATTTCCAAGGGCTTTGGCTCCCTGACGTGCAGTTGGAAAAGGGAAAGGCAAGAAAGTCTCCACGTCCTGGAGAAAACACGGTTCCCTGCAAAGCCTCACGGAAACGTCAACAGCCAACGGAAATGGAGACCAGGAGGCCATGAGACACTCGCCCCGCTGCAGAAAACAACTGTTAATGTTCATTTGAGGGATTAATATTCATTTCAGGAATTTTATTCCTCAGATCGAGCTTTTCCCAAGTCAGTTCGACTGAAGGTTCCAGGAAATTCAGTGGTGCATTGACAGAGGGAGAAAACTTTGCCTTCTAAAATTTCATTTTTCAGGTGGAAAAGTGCTTTTTGACCCCAGCTGTGACATGAGAGAGGTTTTGTGTCAATAGCTGGAGTTTTGTTACTGCCCAGGCAGCTCTTAGTCCTAAAAAAAAAAAAAAATAGAAAACTAAGGAGAAGTCTCTGGGCTGAATAATTTTGAAGCCTCCAGTAGCTTGAAATATCTCCAAACCTATTAAACCCTGAAACCAAAATAAACATTTTGTCCTCCCTTCATGGAAGCATAAAGAATGTCTTAAGGCAACCCGTCCACTCGCCTGCCAATCCCAAATTGCCCTCAAGAACATATTCTCCGGGGCTTTGTCAAATCAGCTTTAACATTCCTCAAGCAACAGGGGGTTCTACCACGTTCCTGGAAAGGCTTTTCCACAATCTGGTCCCGTGTCCTTTTTGAAAAGGCGCCCTAAAGTGCCCGTTACCTGCGAGCGCCGGGCCTGGAGAGGAATCCAACTTTCCATTCTGTGGTAAATCCCATGCTTTCAAATATCTTTCCAGTCTGGATGCAAGGGAAAGCAAAATATTTTCAAGGTTTCCCACTAAACGGGGCCCTGAGGGAAAAGGACACTTGCAGTTGAGATAAATGGCAATAAGGACAAAATTTGGGGCTGAGTTGAGGTTTTTTATTTTTTTTATATAAACAACACGCTGCAGCATCTAAAAAAATAAAAAATAGGAATAAAAACGCTTCCTGAAACTGAAAACTAGAAGTTTTCTTTTAAAGAAAGCTGGTCAGAATTGCTGTTTACAAACCATATCAGTTTTATCAAATTGGCTTTTTCCAACAGGAAAACATTCCTGCAGAAAATTTCTCATTGGCTCACAAGCAGGGCTTTGCAATATCAAGGTCACAAAGAGTGGGTTTTGTTTCTGCTCTCCAAGAATTTCAACTGCCCAGCTATTGCTTTCCCAGAAGATGCATTTCACAGAAAATTATTATATTGGAATTGAATCCTTTTAAATGGAAGGAATTTAAATATTTTAATCAGTGTATTCAGGAGCAGTGCAGGACCAATGGCTAAATTCAAAGAGTGTTTTCGTTGAGCCAATTCTTTATTTTCTCAGAATTTAAATTCTTATACCCTTGGTTTTCAAAATATATTGATTCAATTAAGAACCTAAATGTTCCTTAAATTAAAGAAATGTCAATATACAACTTGAGCTACTCCAGAATTTCAAATTAAATCTGGGCTTGAGATGGATTCTTGAATCAGAGAATGGTTTGGGTTGGAAGGGACCTTTAAAGGTCATTTACTCCAACCTCCCTGACATGAGCAGGGACATCTTCAACTAAATTGAGCTCTGTTCAACTTGTCCTTAAATGTTTCCAGGGATGGGGCATCCACCACCTCTCTGTGCCAATGTTTTACCACACTCATTGTAAAAAAAAAGTAATTTTTTTTCTATCTAATCTAAACACCGATACCTGACACAAACACCCATCCCCTCAGCCAAAACCCAACTCAGCCACCCTCTCATCCTAAAGGCTCCTTCCCCACCAAAGCCCCACACCACTGATTAATAATTATTTGCAGAGGGAAGCTGCCTGTGCTCTCAGCCCTTTAATATTGATTAAGAAGCACTCGGCAAGGAAAGGCTGGGTGGCTACAGCTCCGGGAAGTGCCAAGGAAAATAAAGCTGGTATTAGTGATCCTCAGCGTCTTTGCTGAGAAAAAGGCAGCATTGTGGGCTGGGAGACTGCTCACCAAAGGCAGATCTTTTCCAGTCATCCAACAACAATAACAGCGTTGGGTAAATAGGTGGGATACTCACAAGGGGAACCGACGGAGGGAATTGAAAATGAGCAAAAGAAGCAAAAGAAAAAAAAAAAGAGGGGAAAAAAGGAAGGTGTTAAGACTTTCCAGCATTCTGAGAGAACAAGGTTTTATCCTCAGTCGGGGGAAAAACAGATTTACTAAACAGGGTGACCTCACTTGTTTGCACAGCATTCAGTAACATGAATTTTATTACCTAGGGTACCTCCATGGGAGCTTGCAAAGCCTTTCCAGCAGCCCTGTGAAAGATGCCGAGTGTATGGAAAAGACATAAACCAGCTTGAGGAAGGAATGGCACAGCTGGGGGAAACAAAAAAAAAAAAAAAAAAAAAAAAAAAAAAAAAAAAAAAGAGGCTAGAAACACCCTGGTTGGGTGTAAGTAAAATCGAGAGAGAAAAATCCTTCACTGTGGAGGTGGTGGTTGCCCAGGGGAATTGTGTGTGTCCCTGGAAGTGTTCAAGGCCAGGCTTGGAGCAAGGGAAGGTGGCCCTGGCCATGGCAGGGGTGGGATGAGATGAGTTTTCAGATCCCTTCAACCCAAACCTTTCTGGGTTTCTGTGATCCTGTGAACACTCTGGGAAAACATTTCTCTGCTCTGCCCAGTAGGGATGTTTGAGCTGGTGGTGGGGAGGGTTCTCCTTGTTGCCTGGGAGGAAAGACCGACCCCACCTGCCTACAGAAGTGGCTCCCATGAGCTGTTGGGTGGGAGAAGGTCCCTCAGTGTCTCCTGGTGTTGAGAGCCTCTTGTGGATGGCAGAAGAGCAAGGGCAGAGCATTTCCACACCCACTGGGATAGGGCTGAACCAACAGGATTTTCAGGAACGCTGCTGGCATTCCCCGGGCAGTCACCACGGGGTGGGGACAGCAGTTCCATGGGAATGGCTTGAAGCCAGCCTTGTTCCCAGCAAGGCTGGGCAGTCCTGAACCACAGGCAGGAGTGAACATGGTCAAGCAGCAGCATGAGGTAAATGATGGCAGCCTTGTATCCGCTGTTCCTCCCAGCCAACAACCAACCAGAGAACCCCAAAACCCCACAGTGGTTTGGGTTTAGAGATCCTAAACCTCACCGGGTTCCAACCAGCCATGCAGGAGTTTATTCACTGCAAATTAAACAATCTGTGATTTCCCCTTTTTTGCTTCTCATGAGGGAATTCCTCCGTGAGAAAGACAAGAATTTTTCTGGGAGAAGCACTTGAAGCGACTAGACGAGCAAACAAAAATTCCTCTTTTTGTTTGTGCCTCCATCCTGGGGTGCTGTCAGCTGGCCCCTTCCAAGGAATTCTCTCCCAGCTCCACCTGGTGGCAAAAAGGACATTTGGGCCGTGGCTGTGGTCATTGGGTTGGGCTCCAAGGGGACAGGGATGGTTTCCTGCTGTTGCCACTTTGCTGAGAGCCCCTCGTTCTGGGTGGCACTGGTGTGACTCCTCTTGTGGGGTGGGAACAGCCCTTCGCTGCACTGAAATAAATTCAGTCCCAGTCCCCTGCCCGTGGTGAGCGCCATGGGAAGTCACCGCTGGGAGGAAGGAACTTCGGAAGAAAGCAGAGGGAGCCTGGGGCTGGAGGCTATTCCCAGTATTTTCCTTGGGGTTGGATTTCTCTTGATCTGAAAGATCATCAGGAAGAGTCTGGACAACACCCTTGGGTGCAGGGGGTGACTCTTGCGGGTGGTCTGTGCAGGGCCAGGAGCTGGACTCGATGATCCTGATGGGTCCCTTCCAACTCAGGATGATCTGTGCTTCCATAGAGGCTTCTCCAAATGGGATCAGAGCAATGAAATCTTCCAGATTGGCCTTTGGGATGTCCAAGACTGAACTCAGCTGCCCAGAAATGGGCATCTCGTGCCCTCTGAGATGACCTGAAGTGTCTCACTTGCCTGCTTTGCTTCCCAGATGAAGGAGTGGAGGTTGCACCTCTGCCTCACGCCGGTGCAGATAACTTCAGCTTTATCAGTGGATTTGACATGACCGTAATGATAAGGGGTTGTAAAAAGATAAGATGCAGATAAAGACACCAAGAGATAACACTGGATCAGTGCAGGACCCTTCAAAGCCCTTTGAATGACTAAAAAAAATAAATCCTGATTAAAATATCTGCAGGATCAGGTCAGTTCCTGGTCCAAAATACAGCTCAGGCCAGGCCTTAACATAAATTTCTCCAGACACAATTAGAATGCAGCAGCAATATCATTGTCTGGTTTTTGCTGTTACCAACTGAGAGAAGAGAGACAGAATAAAAAAGAGAAAGGGAGAGAAAGAAACCAAGAAGAGAGGAAGAAGACTGCAAAGAAAATCCAGGTAGCTGCAAAACATTCACTAAAAGCAAGAATTAATAATTGCTTTTTTTTTTTGCATGCTAGAAATTTGATATTTTAAAATGTGTAACAGAATATAGTGCTGAGAAAATGACAAGAAAAAAAAGAGAAAAAAAAAGGAAAAATTAAAAAGTCCCAGCTTTTCCTTAAATATTAAATATCTCATTTCTAAACATCATAATGAATCAAAACTCATGAGCTGGCAAAAATTTCTGGGCCTAGCTCATGAGTAATTAAGATGCCACAGCCCCAAACTTGCAGTGCTTTGACTTCTACCATCAAGCTGATTCCAAACACTGTTATCTATGGTTGCTGGAAATGGCTTGGGAATGCTGGGTGCATCCATTTGGGATCTTCCCCTGCCTTCCACATGCCAGGAGCTGAGGTCACTGGTGTGAAAAACATCAGGGTGTGGGAAGGGGAGCCTTTCTAGAGAGTTATGGGAGATACAGGGGTTAATTCAGGGTTTGGAAGCACTGATGAAATGTTGGAATCTGGAATCTGAGAATTTCCACTTTCTATGCTGCCAGGCACTGACCCCCAAGCAAACACTACATTGACCTGAGGCCATGGAAAAGGCTCCCAAAATTGAGTGACAGCGCTGGCATTGTGGGTGTGCAGGTTGGATAGAAGTGTGTGATATCACAGGGTGCAAAACTGAGATTTTAGGGGTTTAGAATACAGGAATAGATATAAAGCAAGATGGAGGATTTAGGGTGTAGGTCAGTCTTTCTTTTTCACCTTCTTCTCACGGGTCTGGGTGGGTTTTGTAATGGGCAGAAAAATCGCATTGTGGGCCAGGGTGGTTGGTTATTGGGTTAAAAGTAAAATAATTTAGGCGTCATTTCATGATTGGACAATTTGTGCTTAAAAGGCCTTGTAGAGAGAGAGATAGGGGGCATTTTTAGTTTGTTAGCTAGAAGTGCTGTAGAACTCACAGCTTGTGAGACTGTAACATAATTAAGAAATAATAAACATCTGAATCCAAACAAGAAATATCGTCTGGTGCATTCGAAGGATATTTCCAAATCCCGACCTGGCAGAAAAGAAGACAAAAGTGACAAAGAAGCTGTAGAGAGACAATACGGAATCAGGAAGTGTGGGGAAGGGAGGCAAAGCCATGGCAACACTTCCAAAAACCCCACATCCCATGGAACTCTATTTATCCTGTTAATCATCCCAGTGTGTCCTGAGCTAAGGCCATGTGGAGACCAGCAGAGCAGATGTCCCAATCCAACCCAGTCCAATCCAATCCAACCAATTCAACCCAATCCACCCAATTCAACCCAATCCAACCCGATTCAACCCAATCCAATCCAATCCAACCCAATCCAAGCAGTCCAATCCAGTCCAATCCAACCCAATCAAACCCAATCAACCCAATCCAATCCAGCCAACCCAATCCAATCCAATCCAATCCAATCCATTCCAATCCAATCCAATCCAATCCAATCCAATCCAATCCAATCCAATCCAATCCAATCCAATCCAATCCAATCCAATCCAATCCAATCCAATCCAATCCAATCCAATCCAATCCGATCCAATCCAATCCAACCCAATCCAATCCAATCCAACCCAATCCAATCCAATCCAACCCAATCCAATTCAACCCAACCCAACCCAATCCAATCTAACTCAACCCAACCCAATCCAATCTAACCCAACCCAACCCAACCCAACCCAACCCAATCCAATCCAATCCAATCCAACCTGATCCAACCTGATCCAACCCGATCCAACCCAATCCAACCCAACCCAATCCAACCCAATCCAACCCGATCCAACCCAACCCAACCCAATCCAATCCAACCCGATCCAATCCAACCCAATCCAATCCAATCCAATCCAATCCAATCCAATCCAATCCAATCCAATCCAATCCAATCCAATCCAACCCAACCCAATCCAACCCAATCCAATCCAATCCCCACCACTGGAATCTCCAGGGGTATTTCCTGCTGCTCCTGGGGCACATCCCTGTGGGAAGGGAGAGGTGCCCGTGTGAGAATGAACATGGAATGTGCAGTTGGCTCTTCCCTGGGGCAGGGGAGAGCATGGAGAGAATTCCCACCCTGATAAAAGGAAGCCACACTTTCTCCCCCCAAGAATAAAACAAAATGCTTGGAAATAACCACAGGGAAGCTGGGAAATGCTGATTAATTCCCAGGGACATTGGCAGTTGTAACAATTCCCATTCCAGTTGAGGTGGGTGTTCAAGTGGGAGCCAGGCTGGACAGAGCACCGGGAGGGCATCCAGCAAAAAGGTTTTATTTAGATCCTACTCCCATTTTATGCTTTTCTTTCTTCAAAAAATCAGGAATAACTCTATCACATTCCTTCCATTGGTGATTCCTACACCAAATGTTCCAGGCAGGTACTTTAAACAGGGAATTAAAAGCCCTGTGTAAAGCAAGAATATTCCAGAACGATCATTTGTATAAAAATAACAGGAATTTTTAAAAAATTAAACTAATTTAAAATGAATAATAATTAAATTATGAACCATATTTTCAGTTCTATAACTCCCAAGTACTTAAATTATCAGGCCTCCCACACAGCTGCTTGTTTTGCATTTTGAGCGTGTTTAACCTGCTAGAACTGGCTCTGGATTTCTCAGAGATTCACAACACAGAATCCAAAAATAAAAATGAAATATGGATTTACATAAACAACCTTCCCCTTCTGAGAGTGCTGCAGCATGCCTCAGATGTGATTTCAGGAGAGAGAGGTAAAATTGAGGTGGTTTGGGTGAGGTTGGTCTTGGGATGATCCTGGCATCAGAAGCCAAGAAATTGGATCAGGAAGCTCCAGGATTATCCTGATGATCTGCAGAAAACCTAAAAATTCCCATAAATTCTTGCAGTGGAGTTATCTTTTTTTTATAAAATATATTCTGATTTTCATGAAAAATATTGTTATTTTTATCAGATTTCCTCCCTGCTATTCTTTCCTTTGCACTTCCATGCACTGAAAGTATTTTTTTTAATTTATTTTTTAAATGAGAATTTAAACTCAAATATCTCCTGTCACTGCTCTGAGAATCAGCCCAAATTTCCTGGCCAATTCATCTCCCATGGAGGGGACATTTCATGCATCAGGATAATCTGGTGTCCCAGGAGGCAAAAAAAGTGGGAATGGAAATAATTGGACTCTGATTTTTGAGGCCTCAGAGCTGAATTTTCTGATTTTTTTTTTTCAGTTTTTCAACCAAAAAAATTGCTTTTTGCACAGCTAAAAAGGAAACAACCCAAAACATCAAATCACAGCAGTCACTTTCACCAGAGTCCTGTTTATGCTGTTGAAATAACCTGTTCCAGCTCATTTTCTGTCACCAAACCTGACTGAAGCTTCAGAAATATTCGCCTGTGCCTGCTTCTCCCACCTTTGCAGCCTCAAACCATGACTTGAAGTGGAAACCTTTAGCTCAGCTTCTCTCCAGCAAAGCCAGATCCCACTTTCAACTCAAAATCTAATTTATTACCACAATAAACCAAAGAAGAATCAACCAAACATGGTTTGGGCAAGGCCACCACCAGCACAGAGCATCCAAAAAAAGTTAGGAATCTCTTCTTTGTGCTTTTTCCCAATGGCAGCCAATAGAAGTAGGGTTTCTAAGAGGGAAAATTCAAAGTTAATGGCAAATGCAATAAATAAATAGAAATAAAACTCATTTACGAACAAACCCCCTCCTCACTCGTAGCCTTGTAGTTTTGGAGCTGGGTTCATGTCCCCGTGACTGTCACAAGGAATTACAAAGGAAAATAGGCACAAGTGAGGTCATTCCCACCTGAGGAAGGGAAAACTTTGGTTTTATTGAAGTTTCCTTGCCTCAGGAGACAACAAATAGAGGAACAAGAGAGAGGTGGCTCATGGAAAACATGATACCAGACCAGCCTTGATGTTTGGGACATTTGGCCATTCATAACCAAGACACCAAGTCAGGAAAAGTGTCTCAAATGTCTTTTTATTCATTTTTTTTAAGCTCTGTCCATGACAATTTCAGTGCTACCTCGTTAGAAGTAACAAATTCCATTTTTTTCCCCTTAATTCTTACAAAAATAAGTGAAATCTCAGACACGCGGAATCTTCTGTCTGAATCACCAAGCAGGCCTAACTGGTAGAATTTCCCAGCAGGTTTTGGGGGATTTCTTTAGGCTGGAGACCCCTTTAATTGACATCTCAGTGCCCAGCCACTTTATTTTCATTTTATTCCCTCAGCCCTCCCAGTTCTCCTGGGACATCACTCAGGGAAAGCCTGAAAATTTAAAAAAAATAAAATCCCAGATTGGTTTGGGTTGGAAACGACCTTAAAGATCATCCCTGTCCCACAGGCAGGGACACTTCCCACCAGACCAGGTTGCTCCAAGCCCTGTCCAACCTGTCCTAATCCTCTGAGAGATTCTTCCGAGCAAGTGAGAAGGAGAAACGAGTGTTAATTTAGGCTGGGTGCCCTCGTAATTAGCACCTTGCAAATTAACGCTGCCCTGGGAAGCTGAGAAGGCCAGGAATGAAAGAGAAGCCAGGACAGGAATGCCATTCTGGGGAGTTCAGCATTAAAGGAGAGGTGAGAAATGGATTGAAAAAAAATCCATTTCAGGATCAAGTCCGAAATCCAGCAGGCTCTGGACTTGAATTCTAACTTCTATAATTGTTGTTCTAATATTTATAAATGATATTCTGATATTTAAAATTGATATCCTGATATTTATAATTGATATTCTGATATTTGTAATTGATATTCTGACATTAGACGTGTGGATCTGGGATTCTGGCCTGGCCAGGGGCCATCAGGGTCCGTCTGTTGACTCAAGAAAATTTTGTAGCAGTCCCTGAGTTTGGAATTCTGCAGGGAACGCTGCCAGCCTTTAACTTCATAGGATATGGGAATGTAAATCATGGAATCGTTAAGGCTGGAAAAGACTTTTAAGATCATCCAGCCCAAATTAACCCAGCACCACCATATTCACCATTTAACCATTCCCCAAGTGCCACACCCACACATTTTTGACCAATTTCAGGGAATATAAATAAGAAAGAAATAAATGAGTGCGAGGCCAGACACAGCAACAACCCAAGGCATGAAGAGTGGAGGAAGAGGAGGGTGAAAGGCCCCACTTCCCACTGGTTCCCTCTGATTCCCTTTGATTCCCTCCCCATTAACCCCAGGTGGAGGTTGTACCCCTCTATTCCTTAGGTAGGAACCTCATTTAAATAATTAGAGGGAGCTGTGGCTGTTCAGTCCTTGAGAACATGGAATGAAGCAATGGAAGGGTTTTAAGGGCCTGCAAACACTGATAAGTCCCCAAATGGATCACCTCTGCTTTGTCATTTCATATGAGACTTTTTTTTTTCAAAGTCTGGCCACGTTTTATACAAAAAAATATGAGTTTTATACAAAAAAATATGAGTAACTCACCGTTACTTCAGGGGTAGCTAGAGGCTGATGTGCTGGAGCAGCTCCATGGAATTGTTTCTTGCTTTAGTTCCTTCAATCAATTCTTTAAGCCCAACCAGGAAGGTCGGCCTTCCAGAAATGTGGTTTCTCCACCAGCAGAACCAAAGAACCAACCCCAAACACTTCAGGCTTGGCTTGTGAGGGTTATTTGCAGAGTACTTGGACTTCTGCATTGATTTTAGCCCATTTAAAGAGTGGCAAGGAACATTCCAGAGCACTGGAACTTGCTGAAATATATTGTTAAAATATTAGAAAATCCCTGGTGTGCCTCTGGTTCAGGTAAAAGCACGATCCCAAGAAATTCCTTGGCATGGCTTGGGAGCTGGCACTGGGCAAGAGCCATTCCCAGGAGACATTTTGGATAGAGCCACCTTGTTCTGGGAGGCCAGGATATCTCCCAGGTTGGATGTGGGCTGTTTTGGGACAGGTGGCATCAGCAGGAGGGATGGAGCTGTAACTAAAAAGCCAAATCCTTTCCCTGTCCCTGGAATAACTCCTGGAAGCAGGAGCAGAGGTGGCCTGGGAGAGGATGTAGAAGGCTGAATGGCTCCTCCTCTTTTCCAAACAACTTCCCACCACCTGGACATCCCAGATCCTGAGGGAAACTCCCCATTTTGCACTGGGCAGCAGTTACACCCTGGAGCCAGCAGCACACGAGGCAGTCACACCTTCACCATCATCTCCAGCTCTGGTTCCCACCGCAGGACTGGCAGGACTGGGGTATTGCGCTAGGGTGACTGTGTATCCCCAATCGTCTGTTGGGTGCAAAGGGGAGGGAAAGTGTGGTTTGTTTTTCCCCAGGAAAACTCTGCTACTTGGAGCGGCCTTGGAAGCGGGGGAGTTGGAACACGGCGAGATGGAAAGAAGCTTTTTTTTGGTTTTGGGTTTTTTTGGGGTTTTGTTTGTTTGTTTGTTTGTTTGTTTGTTTTTTTCTCGAGAGTTAGTTAGTTTAGTGGTAGCATTGTTAGATCCTGTAGAATAGCTGAAGTTTTTTCCCTTTTTATTTATTTATTTATTTATTTCCCCCCCATTTTTCCCTTTTTTTTGCTCTCCTCGGAACTGTTCCAATCTCTCCGGACTGGGGACCTGGGGGAAGCGCCGGGGGGCCTCCACTGGTGACCCACCCCACCAAGACCTACCCTGCACAACATCTCCTTTTCTCCCAGCACCAGAGGAACAGAGCAACGGAACACAGTGACCATCTTCAAGAGGAGACCTTCTCTTTTTAAGTTTGTTATCCCTCCGGAGCGGCACAAAGCTCTTGTCATCGGGTATTGTGCTGGGAGTGCTTTGCCTGTTTAATAAACAGGTTTTTTCCACTTCTCTCTCAGGAAGTCTTTTCCCAAACTGGTTGGGGGCCCCTATGGGAGGGTTTCTCCCAAATCTGCCTGAAACCAGAACACGTGTGATGCCTGGTGTCTGTGCCTGAGGCCCAAGCTTGTTCCTGAGCCCACCCAGGGACTCCAAATCTCGGTTCCTTGGGCTGGTGGCCCCCCAAGTTGTTTGTCAAAAGTCCTTCTCCCAAGCCCTGTGCCAGAAGAGGAAGCTGGGATGCATCGGCTCAGGTTCTCAAGGTTGTTTATTATTTCTTATCGAGTACATTTTATTCTCACCCTGCTTGGGTCCTGCTGCAGTGCTGGTTGTCACCGACTGACCAACCCAAAGGCGGTCTTAACTTTTTATACCAAATATTCCGTGATCTATGTTTACAGTAAGATACCAACACCTATCACCTATGTTAGACAGTGCACTTCTGTGCTAAACCAATCCAAAAGTGCCACCACCACAGCAGAAGATGGAGGGCAAGAAGAAGAAGGAGAAGGACAGGGACATGCGCAGATTTCTCCATCCTGCCTTCTTGAACCCCCATTAAAATCCCAAAATTCTACATCTACACCCAGTGATATATTAATTAATATTATACTAATCAAACTCTCGTGGCTTGTCTCTGGACCCCTTGCCAGGGTCCTGGATCACCCAGGGCAGCCAGAGGGATGTCCTGGGTTCCGACAATTGGCAGAAGTGGAGGAGACAGATTGGGACAAATCCCTTGGGAAACAGGAAAATCCTGCTGCTCTCCCACCCACACCGCACAGCCCAGAGGCAGGATGTGAACTCTGGGATGTGGCACCGGTTGGGGCTCTGCCCTGCTCACCTGTGGTGCCCCACATCTCAAACAACCCTGAGGGCACTTCCCACTGCCTGGCCCCAGGCCCAGCTCTCAGAGGGAATAAGGGATGGGTTTGGCCAAGTCGTGTCTCATTCCTGACCCTCTTTCATCTCTCTGTTAGTCTAAAAAAGACTAAAAAAGCTCAGGCATCCCTCCTGTCTCTTAAGCAGCCCAATTAGAACCACTGAAAGGAGATGTCAAAACCACTGCACAGCTTGAGCTGTGACTTAATGATGTTAATGATGTTAATGAGGATGATGAAGAACCAATATCAAGTGTTTAAAGCCAGGTTGGAGCAACCTGGTTGAGTGGAAAGTGTCCATGCCCATGGCAGAGGGGTGGAATGAGAGGAACTTTAGGGTCCCTTCCATCTCAAACCATTCTGTGATTCTGGGACCTGACTCTTTCATCTCATCTCTTGATGATTAATTTTGTTTATGTCCAAGTAATAGTCAGATTTTATCCTTTCATGCCTATTCAAGAGGAAGCTCGGTATAAAATTTGTCCCCTGATTGTTTTTTCTCTCTCTTTCTCCTCATTCTGTGTTTTTACTCGTGTGTTCTTCCCCACTCATCTGTACTCAGTCACTGGTTCCCTAGCAGCTCTACACAAAACACATCCCTCAGTGCACCTGGAAGCTTCTAAGAGATGCAGGCAGGTTTTGGAAAAGAAAAAAGATTTCTTTCTAAGCTAAAGGCAGTTCTGTTTTTTAGTGGATTTTGCTTTTCATGCTCCCCTTCTGCTCAGCACACCCACAGCTCCAGGCTGAAACCACCTTCAAGGCATCGCGCAGTGACGCTGAGGAAAACAACGGGGAGAGAAAATTTCATTTTTCTGGAGGTGAAATCTCTCATCTGATCCTTGTTTTAATCCCAAGTTCTCACAATGCATTCTCGCCGTCACCCACTTCCTCTGCGGGAACAGCTGTCAAAACGCCGCCACATCCTCGGCTCCTGCGGCTTTACGGCTCCCATTAGCAGCTCCTTAAGGGGCTGCCTGTGAGGTTCCAGACCTGCCAGTTCCCATTACCCAACTGCCAGGAAGGGCAAAGGGGAGGTCAGCTGGGAGGCTGAAGGAGGCAGGGGGTTGCCCCGCAGGGTTTGGTGGGAAGCAGACCAGAGGTGGTTCCATCTCCCATCCCAATAATTTCTGATTGTCCGCTCTCCTGGCTTAAAAGCTGAGATGCTTTCTTGTGGGAAGTTTCCATGCCATCCCAATCCAATCCAATCCAATCCAATCCAACCCAACCCAATTGGATTCCAATTCTCTCTCTAAATGAACTGATGAAAGGCTATTTTATAGGTGGTAAACTGACCTACAGTTGTGAGTTCTGTCTCTATATATTGCCCGTGAGTAGGGAAAGTTGTGGGGGAAGTGTTTTGAAGGTTTTATTCTGATTCTTATTAATTTTTTCTCTCTTGTAGTTTTGTTGATAAACCTGTCTTTATACCCTTTTAAGTTTTTTGAGCCTGCTTTGCTTCTCCCCTAATCCTATCTCACAGCAGAAAAAGAGTAAATAATTCTAGTAGGCACTCAAACCACTACATGGAATTTGGGAAACAGAAATTGGTGAACCTGAAACCACTACACCTGGTTTAGTAGAAGGTCTCCCATCTTCACTGTTGAGGATTTTCCCAGATTTCCCAGGATTTTCCCCCAAAACCTTGTGCAGGGGGATGGGAATTAGATAATCCTTGACCTCCCTTCCAACCCAAACCATTCCATGATTGTATAAAAAATACCCGGATCAAAGTGTTTGCCTGGTTCCTCGGAGCTTCGAGCTGCTATTTCTCATCACAAGAAGGGACAAAGCAAAGCAAAAGCTTTGGAGGAGCATTGGTTGTGCAGAGTTTTCACTGATTTAGTGAACAATTCCTTGGGTGAATGATAATCTGTGAGGAGAACAACAGTGGGACACCATCCCTGAACCATCCTGGGTAAAGATCCAGCATTCCTGTTTGAGGATGGGCAGCGCTGATGCTGTGTAAAGGAACCAGCCCTGAAAGGGTGCATTAAAAGCCTGGCTGCTTTTCCCACAGCAGGAAACGGGACTGGAAGGTAAAATAAATGCATAAATGCAAGAATTTTGTGTGCATGGGAAGGAGAGAGTTGGAAAACCAAAGGGACTTTGGAGACACAAGTCAGAGTTTTCCAAGTAACAGAATCATACAATGGTCAGGGTTGGAGGGGACCTTAAAGATGATCTTGTTCCAAGGTTTAGGTTGGATATCAGGGAAAGACTCTTCCCTCAGAGGTTGGTGGAGCACTGACCAGGTTTCCCCAGGAATGGGCTCCAAGGCTGACGGAGCTCCAGGAACATTTGGACAATGCTCTCAGGGACAGGGTGGGATTGTTGGGGTGTCAGGAGTTGGACTGGATGATCCTCGTGGGTCCCTCCCAACTCTGGTTCTTTAAAGCTCAGCTGCAATGAGGCACTGAACAGCTCCAGAGGTCCATGGTGAAGAAAAGGACATTTGATCAAGCAGGTCACTGTGTTGCCTGGGATAACAATGATTTTTTAAATTGTTGTCGTTCCCCCAGACTAAATTTGGCCACGTCCAACCTATTCTGAGCTCCAGGCAGCTATTTTGGAATCACATCCTGGCAGTGACACTCTGCTAAGGTATCCTGACTTCTACAGCAAAGTATGATGACCATGAAATCCCGTGGGAAGCAGATGGAGTCCCTCAGCTTCCCGAGCTTGTTTAATGATGTCATTTACAATGGATGGAGAGGCTTTTCTCCAGCTCAGGGTACCACTTTTGGGGCTTAAATTAGCCCCAAAGCCAGGGTTATGTTCATGAATAAGGCTGAAGGAAGGATCTCCCACAACCACTGTACAAAGACTTTTCCAACAGATGTGAAGAAAGAGGAGCACACTTCAAGTATAATTTAAAATACATTTATTGTTTCATTTGTTCTTGCTTTTTTTTTTCCTTTTTTTTTGTTATACAAAGATGTTAAATAACTTAAATACATTCTCAACAGTCACTCAGAATCAGATTTATACCTACAAGCTGTACATATGAGGTAGAGAAAAATAACTTAGGCTCCCATAAGACATTGGAAAATAAACAAAACAAAACAAAAAAAAGAAAAACCAGGAAAAATACTAATCCTTCATGTTAGTATTCCCACCTCCCTTTAAAAGGAAATGCCATCCCAGGTGTGCAAAACAAATCCTAGACTTTACATTCCTGCTTCAAATTGTACAAAGGTGGGGTGGTCCAAGGAAATTCCTGGGCTGGTTTGGTGATTGGTGTTTCGGATGGATCCATGCTCAAGGGGAGCTGGAAGGATTATCCACACATATCTCAGTTTTCCTGAATTCAATCCCACCTCTCTGAACCTGGATGTCTTTATCCCCTTCTGCTGTGAGCAGGGAAAAGTGGAACCTCCACCTGGGCCAAACATCTTCCTGAGGTGCCCCCCTGACTGCGGACCATGGGCTCCTTTCCTAAGGGGGGGACGACTCCAGATCCATTGCACATCAATGCCAACACCTCTCCCAACACTCCTGAGGGAAATCATCTCCTGTCCTTTTGGGCTACCTTTCCCAGTGCTAAGAAAGTTTTTTTCCCCATTTCTGAAAATGCTCAGCAACAACTGAGAAAAGACAAAAATCTGATGTTTCCCTGACAGGTGAATTCCATGTGTTGCATAATTTCTGGTCTCGTTCCCCATTCCCTCCCTGCACCTGAGGAATTGTAGTTACAGGAAGCCAGAGTAAAACTGTGCTGCCAAATCCATTTTCTTTTCCTCCCCACCCATACAGCCTCAAGATTCCCTTTTTTCTTTTATTCAGAAATACTCTGCTTGTGGAACTTGCAAATAATTTGGTCAAATCCAACGGTAGTCAGTGAAAACCGGATCTAAAAGCTGTTCAGTGGTAATATCCATGACCAGGTTTCAGACCCAGCAGGTTGGAATGAGATGGATCTTAAAGACCCCTTCCAACCCCAAACATTCCATGATTCCTATGATTCCTCTGGACCTGATCCTGTGCCACACTGAGAGACGTGGTGGGGAAAGGCAATATCTTGTATTTTTGTGGGAAAACGTCACTTTCTAAAAGTCATCACCTAATTAGCATCCTAAAAACTGAAACCCAGGATGAGCTGGCCAGGGAAGCCAGACTCAACCCAACAGATGTGCCCGCAGAGCTGGATAAACCGGGAATGAGGAGCTTTACTGCACCTGTTCCGTCGGGTACAGAACAGACCGGATTTTACTGCAGCATCAACTGAGGAATTTTTCACAGGCACCATAATCCACCAGAAAATCACCTTAAGCAGCATCTACTCCATGAAAGTACCCTTGAGAAATCTGTCCCTTCATCTGGGGTCTCATCCAACCCTACCCCAGCCAAAGCACCCGACTGTATGTTCCCTAAAACAGGGCAGCTGAAAAACGATGGACAAAGGATTCCAGACCTGGGCTGAAGGAAGGCAGATGTCAGCGAGCTGGCTGACAACAAAAACTCCTCAGGAATTATTTTAGCCCCTGCACAGGTCTCCAAACCAGCAATCCCAAAAGTTCTTTAGAAAATAGGGGGTCCATAAATCACTCCCTGCTCTCCAAGGTGATGGACAAACTTCCTGAATCACAGCAGATCAAATCCCCAGCTCCCCAATTTTACACTGCCCCATTTAAATAGATAAAAGTTGCTTGTGTTGGATCAAGCCTGGAATTTGGTCCTCTTCATTTAACCTTCCCATGTGCTCAGATTATGATTTCATTTTCCCCAACCACCTTTTTAAGAGCTGTTCTTCCCCAGCCAGCTGAGCTCAATGGCAAAATCCCTGGTTATTGCAAATAGATTTGGGATTTCCTCCATCCAGACCCATCTCAAAACCAGGAAGTTCAGCTAAAATGGCTAAACTTGAAATTTTGGGATAGATTTTTTTTATATTTCCATTCCAAGCTACTCAATTTTCATAACTCAAATTTGGCATTAATAATGATAATAATTTAAAAAACCCCTTTGATTAAACACTGCTTGTTTCACCAACTGGAGTTTTTGATAACTGGAAGATAAGGAGAACATAATGTTTAGGACTTGTTTTGCATTTCTCCACATCCGGCATAAATGAGTCAGTCACACAGAATAGAAGCTTGTTAAAAAACAGATGACGGGTGCAACAATTATTTCTGTGGGTTTTTATTTCTTTTAATAGAAAATTCTAATATAAAACAGCAAACATTTTCAGTTTGCCTTGTTTACAAAAATATTATATATAATTTTTTTTTTATATTTCTGACATAACTAAAATGCACTATTCAATAAAAATATTCTTCCATCAGCTAACTTCTCTTTTTTAAAAAAATTAATAAAAAAGTTATATAAATAATGGTTGCACCCCCCCACCCCAAAACTGATCTGGCTGGATCAGCTTAGGAGAACCAACGCTTTGACACTTTTGGGGGGGACAGGGGGTGAAAGGGGGTCAGGAACCAGAGATCTCCCCTCCACCCATCCGTCCTTCTCCAGTTACAGCTGAGCAAAATCCTGTTTCTCTGGGGATAAGAAAAAGGGGAGGGGAGGAAGTTGCTTTGCACTTTTTTTTAATATATATATATATGAAATGATACCATGAAAAACTTCAGGGACCCAAAATCCACTGTTGAAGTAGTTTTACCAAACCGAGCAATTTCACTGAATTGCACCGGAGATCCAATGGTGTGGTGGCAGAATCAGCCTCTCTGGAAAAATCCAGTTTAACCCAGCTGGGACAAAAAGGTTTTACAGGACACTCCCCAATGTTTTATACAGGAGTTCCCAATGTCTTATTTAGGGTTTTCCAGACTTGTGGATGGAGTCACACTCGTACTCAGGGAGTTAATTTAAATCCAACGCGTCTCTCACCATCGGAAAACCCTGGCCCAGCACTCCAAAGGGTTTTGAGATGGTTTGACATCTTCTCTCCCAGCTTAAGCTCCACTGGATTTTTCCAAAAGGAGGCTTTTGCCCCCATTCCTTCTTCAACAATAAGGCAAACCTTGGAAAACGCTGGAACTAAAGACCCCCCCGGCCAAAACACACCCACAGCGTGGTGCAGGGGGAGAAGAAAAACAACCCACATTTGTTTTACCACCCTAGGTCAAAAGGCCAAGAAGACAAGTTCTCCTGATTTCAGAGTGTTAGTATATTTTATACACTGCCTATACATTTAACACATGTGCCTCGCTACTATTTAGTTATTTATAATTTTTTTTTAACCACAGGAGAATAAACCTCGCTATTTACAATATATAACAGGCAAGTACTATATCCACATGAACATAAATACAATTTGTGGTGGTTTTTTTTTTTTTCTTATTAATTTTTTTGTCTTTTTTTTTTTTTTTTGGTCTTTTTTTGTCTTTTTTTTTTTTTTTAAATACTTACAGAAAGCATCCAGGCTTCAGTGCGTGAGTTATAATACACAGAAGAGCTCTTTCACTCAGTAGTTCATTCACTCTTTGCTGCTTTCTTCTAGACAAGCTTGGACAATCTGCCTTGTTTCCCACCCATCTCTCTCTCCCCCACACTGCTGAACACACCAAGCTTCCCTATTCCCATCCCATCCCATCCTGGCATTTTTTTGGCCAGGATATCCATGCCAACACTCCCCTCTCTTCTGCTTCTAGGGACTCATTCTCCTCTCACACCAGTGCAATGTGGAGCTACTCCAGCGAGGTCAACGGAGACAGAGACACCAGTGAAAAGGAGGAAAATGAGGCCCATGGTTTAAATATAACAATAATAATAATAATTATAATAATAATTAATAATAATAATAATAATAATGCACATAAATTGCGGCCCATCCTTTAATTAAGAATAGATTTAGGGATAAAAAAAAAAGAAAGAATGGAGCCAGAAATAATAATTCAGACCCTAAAATTCCTGTTTTGAGCAGGTTTGGATCTGGCTTTACTTTAGAGGGGAAGAGCTATTCTAGAACACACAAAAATGTAACAGTGAGTTTGCACATATGTGTGAGAGAGAGAGACAGAGGGAGAAAGAGAATTTAACATAATACCACATTGAAACCATAAGAAGGTCCTTCTGAAGGGCTTTACAATAAATAAATGTTCAATATTTATATATATATATATATATATATATTTATGTGTCAGGCTGTGTATATATTTCTATCTATATATACACACTGAATAATAGGTTTCTAGGCAATTACTTTTTTAAACCATTAGATAAACTGCTGGCGGGTGACTTTCCCAAAAGCTGCGAGACCTTCCTGGTGCTTTGCCGAGGCGGAAGGTGGGAATTCCACATGTGGATTCCACCTCCGCTCCTCCAGCATTATCCCAACCCCCAGAGTTGTACAGCAAATAAGGAAACACCAAAAAAAAAGAGACATTTTGTTTCACTTTGCAGAACTATGGTGCTATTAGACAGTTACACCCTGTCCCTCCCCACGCCCCCTTCCTCAATGTTTTATGCCAATGAGCCAGGCTGGACTGCAGGTATTCATTACCAAGAAAACCCCAAATCTCTATTTTCTCTTCCCAGTAGATGCATTTGAACAGCTTAAATATTAGTGGCTACAATTTGGGGGGGGAGAAAATTAAATAAGGAAAAAAAGACTTTAAAAAACAATAGTTTGTCTTGGGAAATTGCTCTCATTTTGTTTTACTAATTTTTACTAATGCTTGTGAATCTCCTCTTTTGAACACCAGATCAATGGCTTATAGAAGCTTGGTGGAGATTGCTGCTATTGGACAATCAAAAATTGCTACTAAAAATCAAACAAAACGCCCTCTGCTCCCCATTTTTTCCTTAGAAAGCTTCGTTCAGGCATTTGCTGGCTGCCTCCAATCCACTTTTATGTGAAGAATATTGGAACGCCAAGTCCTGGATTGTCAATCTCCTCTTCCAAGCAAAAAAGAAATGCTGGAGGTTGTCATGTGTTTCAGGGCGTCGGAGTGATCAACCCCTGCAGTCAAATTTCTGGCTTCTCTCAGGTTGTCTCTGTGTCGATTGGGTATTCCAAATCCACGAGTTTGTTAGGATTTTTTAGCAGATGTGTTTTTAAAATAGAGTTCTCGATCTAGTGGTTAAAAAAAAAAAAAAATCTTAAGGTCATAGGGTTTACATACAGCTTGTGTCATGTACCAATGCCATGGTTTAGAGTAAATGGAATGATGACCTAGGAAAGAAAAGTCAGCTCCTCCAGAGGTCTGATCCAGGCCAAAACAGCTGCTCCACAACGCAAGACAGCCCCGGTTCCAAGATGCACTCGGATTCCTCTCGTCCTACTCAAGAGGAACACATCCAAGTTCAGCTGGCATAAGACTCAACAAGTTCCAGTTGGGATTTCTGAAGCAGTTACCACAGGTTAACCTCCATCAGCAAGAGGTGGGAAGAGGAGAGGAAAACAAATCATGTGCCAGGTAAAAGTGAAACAAAAGTATCTAGTGGTTTAAAAAAAAAAAAAATTAAATTTAAGACAGCGATAGTGCTAAAGAATCCGCATTTGGGTGAATTGTTTTAAATAAAGAACTTGGGATTGGACTGAAGGGGACAGGCACATCTGGTGTTCTGCTGTCTTCCCAACCTCTTTCTTGGATCTATTTCTGTCTGCAGCGTGGTGGACCCAACGTTTTTGAGCGGTATGTGGTGACAATGCACGCGGATACGGAGCTGTCATTTAAGAGCTGATGCTCCCAGCGGGTCTCTTTGTCAGAGCCTGGTTTGCTCCATGTGCAGAAACTCCACTGGAAGAACCCATCATTCCCTACAAATCCCTCTCCGGTTTTAGGAGAAACAAGTGTCCGCTTCCCGCACCTCTGCACTCAAAGTGGAAAGATCTTCTGTGTCTGCTCAGCTCTCTAAGCAGTTGGTGAGCTCCAGGAATAAAGAAGTACAGGATATTTATGCCAAAGGGAATATCTTAGCCCAGGAGTTCATGGAGGATGGCTGAAACAATGTTCCAAGGAGAAATGATCCGTCAAACTGCGTAGATGACGAAGGTGAAAGTCAACTGGTGTCTAACCCCAGTGTGACAGGCACTTATTTCCACATGGTTGGACCTCATGAAAATTCAGTCTACAGGAAAAACAAAACAAAACAAAAAACCAAAAAAAAAAAAAAAAAAAAAAACCCCAAAACAAAACAGCAACACAGCTGGGTCACCTGTACCCTACAAAGTGCTTATGTCTCAACATAGCTTCCAGATCCCAGAAGGTCAATCAAACCCTGTTTGTCTCCATTAGGCAGTCCTCCAAGCTGGCCCATCCCTGGGGGTGGCCGTGCGGCGGGAGCCGCGGGTCGCGTCAGTCCTTGCAGGTGTAAACCTCCTCTCTCTGGGTGCACTGCTTGCACTCCACGTAGCAGCACCAACGCACCTGGCACTGGCACGGGCGCGTCACCACCCGGCTCTGCGTGTTGTGCCCCCGGCCGCAGCAGATGCTGTCGCAGTTCTTGTCCTTGTAACACTTCCGTCCCGAGGTCCCCGGGGAGTACCGGCTCATCAGGCAGAAGCTCGGGGAGTCGTCAATGTAGACGAGATCCGTAGTCCTTGGGATTTGATCACTGTGGCCGGGGATGGATTTCTTGGGCGGGGAAATGTCACCTTCCCCCGTGGCCTCGTTGGTGGTGCTGCCCACCTTGAGCGAGGTCTCGTACTTCTGCTTCAGCTGCTTCCCGATCTCGTGGAAGGGGGAGAGCTGCCTCCAGCACGTTCGGACGGTGCAGGACCCGGACACGCCGTGGCATTTGCAGGTGGTCTCCACGCCGGCTTTGATGACCTGCAGACACACACACACGGCCCCAAAGAGAATCAGTCATGTCAGGAGAAATCCAAACACCAAGTAAAACATGACATTTTTTAAAAGACACTTCAGGGACACGAAGTTGATGACAATACAAAAAATATCTGTTGGAAGTGGGCAGAAAACACATCCTACAGGAAATACTTATTTCAAAAGGCTCTTAGTTCCCAGAGTATGACATTTACCTGCAAAAACTTCGCTTAACTGGCTAATTAAAGATACTAGAAAGGTGCACAAAGATTATCCAGAGCTGGCACTCACTGTGTAGACAGAAATCTGAAACTGTGATACAACTAAGAGATTAATACATATTTTAACACCTATTTATCTTTGTCAATAATAAGTAGATACAAAAGTAGAAGAAGTTGGTTTAGTGGAAAGAGGTGGGGTGGCACATGCTCCAGAACAGGAGTGTGGACAATAGGAACCTTCTCCACACCTCAGTACCCCAAACCCAAGTACGAGCAGAAATAATCTTAGTTTAGCATCATCAGCTGACTGATAGTAAGCAAAAGATCCCATCCTTTCCAAATCAACTGCAATAAAGAGGTATCACAGCACAGAACCACATCCACATCTTTCGAAATAGCATTGGAATGTTTCAGCTCCCCTTCTCCGGAGATTTACACCTGGGATACCTCTATGGGAACACAAGAGCAGAGATGTCATTTGGGCAGCCACAGATACCCTACATTTTGTCCACAGATTATAAACACAAATTTGTATTTCTACTTCTTCCACTCTGCCCCTTCCCCAAAATTAGGTTCTATTGACTTTAAATGGGTGAGGTACAACCACCCCTTAAAACAGCAGGTGAGAACAGAGTTTGTTTTACAGAGCTGGGTCCTGACAAGGTACCAAAGTACTGTTGAAAGTGCCCTTCCTTTGGGCATCTACGGTACCTAAAAAAGAAGAAAACAACCTCCCCCCGTGCCCATGATGGCATCTGGCTATGTTGTGGCCTCCTGACAGCAGAGGACTGGCAGCAGTCCACTTCCTGACCATCCGGTTCTTAATTATTTGGCTGCACAAATCCTGCTGAGCCCCATGTGCATCCGTGCAATAGGTCATGGACTCGGAATTGGGGCCTGGCCCAATTGTGATATTCCAGAAACATTTTTAGAAAGACAATATGCATAGTGCAGCCTTCAGCAGAGCCCGTCCAACGGTCACACTTCATTCCTGTGACAGCCAAAGGCCTCTGCAAGTGCAATCCAATAATACACAGTAGCATTCAAAGCGGTGACGGGTTACAGGGGGAGATGTGTTGCTGGTTATAGCGCTCAGCTGGGATGGCTTGGGTAAGGGCTGTCACGCTTTTGTGTGCCAAAGTGTCTCGCCAAGTCCACAAGAAATCCCACAATGTCAGACAAGAGCGTGCAGAACACATTTCAACACCGAGGAGGGGGGGAAAAACCCCAACCCTCACCCGCGCCCTCCCTCGTGTAAAGTCCTGTTTCACTGCCCGTCCAGAAGTGAGGGCTGAGTTCGTGTGAAACAAAGCTCCTCCACCTGATTTCACGCCCACACCATCAGCAAACTGGGCAGAAATTACTGGGATACTTGGGAAAGGGCTGCACACTGCAGTCATTCATCAGTCCAGGCTTTCCTCAACCTTTCCTCCTCCTCCTCCAGCACATTCGCATCTGCTCCACCTGGGAAAGGAGACAACCCCCATTGTACAGGAGTTGGGAAATCAAGAAACCAACGGGAACTGGCTCAGCTTGTAGACTTGGAGCTGATTGAACAAGACAGGGTCATGAAACTCAGGAAGGGACCCTGGAGTCGGGGTTGTTCTTGTCAGGAGCCACCTCTCTGGAGCTCTGTGGGAGTGCTGATGTTGCGGGAGCACTACAGCCAAGGCGTCCACACGGGGCTGGTGGATACAGCCCAACACGTGTTGGAAAACCTGATCCTGACGGATTGGCAGCTGGCTGATGGCAGAAGACCTTCAGTCAGGTGTAACCGTGTAGGTTTAGGCGCTTGAATCACATCAGCCAGCCAGGGTTGACCTCACTGAGGCAAACTCTTGAGTTTAAACACCTCAGCTCGAGAAACACCTCAGAACTCCCGTCGGAGTCAGGGGAGCCAAAGCAGGAGAGGACCCTGCAGTGAGGCAAACACCTGCTCCACTGAACAGCTCTCCAGGCTCCCTCTGACAGCTGAGCACTTCTCTCTCACCAACAGGAGCCTGGAGATCCAGCTCACACAGAGGCACCTCAGTTTAGGGCAGTCTGCGAGCAGAATTCCACCCTCTGGGCCAAGCTCAGGTGTCTAAATATCTCCACCTAGCACTAACTGAGGTGCTTTAAAACATTCTCCTCACACCAGCTGCACAAAGATTTCTCAAGGTATTTAGGTAGATTAATTCTATTCTCATCTGGACTCAAACAAAGTTCCACACAAACCCCAGTCTGGATTTTCCTGGCTCGCTTCTAGCTCCTTGTCACCATACTCAGGTGTCTAAATACCTCCATCTTGTACCAACTGAGGTACTTTAAAACATTCTCCTCACACCAGCTGCATAAAGGTCTCTCAAGGGGCACTAATAAGTGTATGTAGGTAGATTAATTCTATTTTGCTCATGTGGGCTCAAAGTTCCACATGAACCCCAGTCTGGATTTTCCTGACTCTCTTCTCGCTCTTTGTTACCAAACTCAGGTGTCTAAATATCTCCATGTAGCACTAACTGAGGTGCTTTAAAACATTCTACTCACACCAACTGCATAAAGATCTCTCAAGGGGCACTAATAAGTGTATTTAGGTAGATTAATTCTTTTCTTCTCATCTGGGCTCAATCAAAGTTGCACACGATCCCCAGTCTGGATTTTCCTAATTTGCTTCTAGCTTGTTGTTGAGGAGTGGCTGGGACAGCTCTGGTGTCATGTGCTGGTGGACCAAAGCACAAACGGTTTCCATTGACCCTCTCTCCATGAATGCACCAGTTCATGAAACCCAGCATGTGGATTTTCATACGGCTGCTGCGCAAGCGCGGTGCATCCCAACCGCCCCGTAAACCTTCTCCTGGAAGGACCGGGAAGGGCTCAAGAATGTTATGAGGTGGCAAGAGTGAAAATCCTAGAAAAATTCCTTGCCCAGACAGCCTCCCCTGCTGCTGTCAGTCACGCTGCAGCTCCTCGAGGCGCGGCGTGATGGGGAACTGCTGCCTCCGGGCCCCAACCACCCACGAGCCAAAATGAATCTTGGCAAAGTCCTTCTGGTTCCCGTCCCACTCCCCAGCTTCCACAACGACCTTTCCTCCTCTTGTTGCAAGCTCCTGTCAGAGACACTTAAATCCACCTCATTTCTTCAGGAAGCAGAGCAAGACTGATCCAAGTCAGCAGGTTGCTTGGAGCAGTGTTGGAGAAAGCTTTGCTGGCTGGATCCTGGGACAAATGTCTGGATCATGCTGTCAAACCTGGAGGGGCTTCCAGGATAGAAAAATGCAGTTTTTATTCCCAAAAAAACTCTGGGTTAGATGAGGAAGAATAAGGTTTTACCATACAAAATCATATTTCAAGAGCTGTAGTAGCTCCTGCTTTCTTTTCGAGGCTCATCACCCTTCAGAGCCCGATTTACCTCCACCCTACACAGACCTGAACCTGTTCTGTGAATGATCTGAATAATCACTGAATAATCACTGAATAATCGCTTCATCTACACCAAGGATGTGGCCACCTGCACGTTTGTCACAGATGTGAGACAGAATGGCTCAGCTTCAATCCAAGGCACAAAATACTTCATGCTCCCCATGGCCCCAACTCCACAGTTACCACACAGCAGCAGGGTTGTAGTAACTCAGGAGTAACAGCAACAAGGAGCATCCTTTTTGTACTGTGTGCTGTACAGAGCTCCTACCATGAAAACAAAGCCAAACAAAGACAAGTGGTAGGTCAGGGATGGCATCAGATGTGGAAATTCTGTCCTCCCACTCTTCTCTGAACAACCACCTGGTTTGGCAATCTCAAACAGAACAGTTTGGGAGGAAAACAAGGAAGTTTGAGCTATTCAGCTTGACTTAGGAACACAAATTCCCACCGACCTCGCTGTGAGAACACCCAATAATGACAAACGTGGAATGAGGAAAACACAAAGCAAGACAGAACCGTGTTTCTCCTGAGGTTTGCTGCTTGGAGGGAATCAGATAGCGCCGCTGGACCGCCTTCCCAACTGGCTTTACAAGGAGCCATGGGGAAAAGGGATCACAGCAGAGCATTGCTATGCAACATGTAATCCTTCCCCCAACAATGGCGCGCTGCGAAGCTCAGACTAAGTGCCCCCGTCATGATCAGTCTCAGACATGCTGCAACACACAATTTCTCAGTGTTTTAGCTGAAACGCCGAGGACAGGATTCCCATTCATTCCCAGCTGGGTCACGGGGCTCTGGCGGTGGGTTTTTTTTTTTTTCAGACAACTCTTGTCTGGGCAGCAGCAGCAGCAGCCCAGGGCGGACACCCAGCCGTGGGAATTCCTCGCTTATTGCCGCGCTGTCGTCATGGCTGGGCTGCGGCTCTGAGGCTTCAAACCATTCGCTATGGTTTGGGGGAGAGGGAGGCAGCCAGCCCTCCTGGCAGGCGGCTGGTCCAGGGAAAAGCCTTGTCCAGCTTCGGGAAGGGCTTTGGGATGCCTCCCCACAAATCCAACCCCTTCCATGCCCCCGGTACGCAGAGCCCTCTTCGATTTAAATAGGCTTAGTCATTCTCTCAGCTCGAGTATTAATGTTTGTTTGGACAGCAGCCACGGTCCCCACACACAACCAGTGGACCAGGCTTGTCCCTTCACGCTGGCCAATGCCATTGGCTGAATATAAAAGTTTCACAGGTTGTTAGAAGTTGTCCTTTCTTTTTTCTTTCTACCTTGTTAAAAAAAACCCCTTTCTTTTCAGCCTGTTCTCAACCTGCTTTTTCAGAACATTTTTCCCCTCCCACCACCCTTGCTTCTTTAAAAAATAGGAACGCTCATATTTGAGTGACATAGGTATTAAAACACAAACATTTAAGCACAGAACAACATAACCCTACTTAAAATTGAGAACTTCAGAAGTATTTGCCCCATGCTCAGTATTCCTAGCATGCTTCCCATGCTAAAAAAGCTCCACATAAACAACCAACTGCAACCACTTATGGGACACAGCAAGCGATTTTTTTTCCAGAGTATTGATTTCCAGGCCTAAGAAAGGCTTTGGCTGAGCCATTCTCAGCCTGAAATGAGAGGAAAATCCAGAGAGCACGCCTGGGCATTCCTACCTGTCATAACCTGCAGCAATTAATACCAGTGGTGGCCCTGAAAACTGATCTGCACATTAAGAGCTCTTCTCAGGCTGTTATTTGCTGGGTTTGATTTGTACCTTGGTAAACATGTGATGCCCCATTTCTCACTGCAAACACATCCCTAAAAACTGCCCCAAAAGGATGCTTTATGTCTCTTTTTTTTTTCTTTTGCATGCACCAAGTGGATTAAGCTCCAAAATATCAATTATTACTCATCATGAGGGTGCAGCAAAACCTGGAGCTGTGTTAATGAGCAGGAACTGTGTGAGATTGGATGGTCAGTGCTTGTAAACACTGTCTCTGCAACAGGAGAGTTGGGCCTCCCTCCGCCTGTGTGTGACCTTTAGTGAAGTCACTTAATCTTTCTGGGTCTCAATTTCCCCCCTCTGCCCAACGGAGCTCCAGAAATGAAGAGGGTGGCATGCTCTGATAACGTGTTATGTGATAGCTCACCAAGTTCCTCAGACAGATGATAGCTGGGCAAACATCTCCCTGATATGGAGAGTGCATCTCCAGCCCTCCAGAGAGATCCCTGCCAGCATTGCCTGGGGGGGAAAAGCCATTCCTCACATGGAATTCCAAAATAAGCAAGTCAACAGGCAAGGGAAAGTCCAGGCACCTCCCACTATCCTCTCCAGAGCATCCCAGATGGTTTCAGGTGTAGCTGTCTCAGGATGGGTCTGGACTTGAAGCCTACAAGGGTGACAAGGACCATGACAAGGAGACCTTAAAGGTCCCTTCCAACCCAAGCCATTCCAGCATTCTGTATTCCTTCAGAAACACTTGCTCGGCACAGACCAAAACATCTTCGGCAAAAAACAACGATGCCTCACAAAAGGAATGAGTTTCGAAGCAGGAGACTGCTTAAAGGAGAGAACTTTTCTCGTTCTCCATTTCTGCCTCCCCATAATTTTGTATTAAATGCTTTCAGCTCTCAAGACAACTGTGGTTACACACGGACTTTAGGCAAAGGTTTGTGTCCCTCCTTCTGGAAGGATGAAGGGAAAAGCAATGAGAACATGATAATTTCTTTTTTTTTTTCCTAGGGTAACAGCAGCCCCTTTTAATTGTGCCCCTTGGATCTGTAAGACATGCTTGACCAGACATACCTCTGGAAGAGGTCAGCACTCCTGGGATTAAGAAACTTAGCAACGCTCCAGAGAGGGAGTTGGAAAGTCATGTTTAATGATACTTTGCTGAGAAACTGGGCAAATTTAATTAAAACATCACTTACTCAAGCCCAGTGGAACTAATTGAGTGCTCTAATATTCTGCCTTTTCATTAATGGGTTACAAAAGAGGGCTGCACTTGTGTGTACAAGGGGGAAAAGGGGGGAGGACACAGAGAAGATGAGAGCTTTAGCAAGGCTGCCTGGGCTTCATTTAATATAACTCAGAAACTTCATTGCTGGCAATGGAGCTTTAATACCAGTTGACTTCTCCCCCATCCCCTCCACACACACATCTCCCCCCAAAACACCCTCTCCACCCAAGACCCCTCGGAAAGAATGGCTGAATGAGGGAGAGGAGATCTGGCAAAGGAAGGGAAATTGCTTTTTTAATAAGTGGTCTATTCAGAGCTCCTGCTTTTCAATAAAGAGAAGGCTGGAGAAGTCCTGGTCTAATTACCTCATCCTCACACTAGACAAGCTCGCCCTTTCATTAACCACTGAGGTCATATCATATAACTTGGTGAGCCACCACGGGCACAACATGTTCAGTGATTATTTCACTGGTGGCAGCAAAATTACAGGCAGCCCATCAAGGTTGTAAAAAGCAGGAGTAAAATCGTAATTAAACGAGAACGTCTACCAAGAGACACTAAAACTAGGCGGGATAGGATCATGTCACCCTCGCAGAAATACGCGGATTGTTTGCTGCTGTGACACCATGGAGAAACTGCTGTGGTGACCAGGAGGGGAGAGGGTTGCTTGCCAAATTAGTCAGTCCAGCACAGGTCCTTTTTTTTTTTTTTTTGCTGGGTTCTCAAGGGACTATTTGTATGTTTTGCCATGGTTGGGAGTAATTAGATGGGAAAAATGACACGTAAAGGATCAGTGAGAGACCACCAAGCTTGCGCTGTATCTTTCCTAGAGACTTCTCCGCTCCCTCAGCGAACACACACATCCACACACTGCAAGAACTCCAGCTCCGTAATGGCACAAGTCGAGGCTGTCTGCACTCCCATACTGCCTTTGATCCACCCCAAATCACGTCCAGATGAGTTATGGTTCCAGTAACCACTCCAGGTTAGCCCAAAGTGGTTTCAGACTGCTGCAGTCACGGGGTGAGCAAATCCTACACCATGGTTGCAAAGTCTTTATGGCAGGAGTTGGTTGGTGAGCAGCGTCTTTGAAGACACAGAAAACCTGTTGAGAATCATGTTTAACTCACTGCCTTCCTCAAGGAAAATATCCATAAACCCAGCAAGGAACTCAGTAGTGCTCCCAGCCTCCATCCTCTCATCCCTGCACTCGCAGTGGGAACAGGAGGAAGAACAGAGATCAAACCTGACATTAATCTGAGAGCAAGCAGTGCCAAACACAATCCATCCACCACATCAAGAGGGTCGAACTGGTTGCAACATTCTGGAACCTGAAGCAAGCACTGCAAGTTTTGACTTTTTAGTCAGAAAGCCAGCCTGGGTTCTCATCTCTGATCATCATCTTAGTGACACTGAATTGTGCCAGTGGTTTAGGGTCACGTATCCCGACCATACAGATGTGTGTTCTCCTGATCTTCAACCACCACCCTCCTGAAAGCTTTCTTCTCAACATTCCTCCCTCTCTGCCTGGCTCCACGGTGGTGCTGTGAGCCTGGTGGGCTGCCTGGCTTGGCTTTCCACCACGCCGTGGCACAATGAATTATTCCAGCAGCACAAACAGAGAAATCATTTCAACTGCTGCTGCAAACAGGCGAAGGAAAGCTGTCAGACAGCAATCCCAACTCGACAGACACGTTGTGGGTGGACGAAAATAGGAACGCTGGGATCACTGACCTGCAGCAAAGGTCTGTGACTTGGGTTGCCAGGAGGGCTCTCGGTGTCTGGACAACCGTCACAACTGTTACTCAGCTGTTTAGCTGCAGATATTACACTGTGAAACCACTGCCAGTGGCCAGAGCCCGACTGTGCCAAGGAAGTGGAGGCAGAGGATGCTGGAGAGTCCTGCATCCTCCCCTGGGAGCTAACTCGCAAGGATCAGGACACAGAAGAGAAGGTTCAACCTCTCCAGCTCATCCTTGGAGTTTGTTTAGTGCTCAAAGTCATGCAGTGTGGAGCACTGAAGATAATTAAGGACACAAATCCTAAATCCAAGAGTGGCCTCAGCCATATGGACATCCTGACTGCAGCTCCTGAGATTGGGAACACTGGGAGTTGAGCCAAACCCCTCTGGGAGGTTTTTCAGCCCTGCCACTGTTGGTGGATATTCCTGGAGCTACAAGGACTTGCCAGTGGCAGCTAAAGTCACATCCTTGGAGGTTTTGATGGGACTGTCCGACCTGACTCTGGAATGAGAGAAGAGCCAGGACATCTCAACAGAAACATCCAGCATGGAATCACAGCCTCCAGGGGCCACCTTCTCCACTGCCACTCCCACCTGCTACACACTCAACTCAAAAAGAAGGGACAGAGCAACCAACACAAGGACTGAAACAAGTTCCATCACCCTGCAAAGCCCATTTCACACGTCAAAGAGCTGCCACAGGAGTTCAGAGACACTGAGCCCCTTAATCCAGAGCAGGAAAGCTGTCAGCCAACACCAGACACCAGCTAAATCCAGGATATTTCTAATCCTGATCTCAGCGCTGTCTAGGAGCATCTGGTAGTGGGGAGAGGGGGAGAACATTTTGCTGGCCAGCCCTGGCTGGTGGCATTCCCCGGTGCCCCGATTCCGTCGCGAGGAATGACATTTTATACATAGACACAGCAGCAACTGAGCTGGGGTGGCCATTCCTAGAATGCACAACTGGCTGGGGCTGCATTTGCCTGGGAAACTGGAGACCCAGGTCCCCCATCCAGCCCCAAGCCTGCATCCAATCACACAGACAATAACAAGGCTCGAGGGCTATTTCTGGCCTTGCAGTATGTCCCCTCGGAGGTTGGTGCAATGAAACACTGATCCTAAGCACCTGTGCTGGCCAATCCCAGGGATTTTTGTGTTGGAGCTACTCTAGGCTAGGTACAGCCAGGCATAGCATGGGAGAAGGTGGAGAGCCCTTCCTTTTCCCCCTTGCTGGGATGACCCAGCACTCACAGACACTTCGTCCTTTACATCTGTCACAGAAAATGCTGAGCTGGAAAGGACCCACAGGGATTGAGTCCAAATCCTGGCCCTGCATGGGACAAACCCAAAAATCACACCATGTGCCCCAGAGCATTGTCCAAATGCTTCCTGAACTCTGGCAGTCCTGCAGGGAAGCCCCCAGGCAGCCTCACAGAAGGTGTAAAGAGCAGGAAGAGAGGATAAAGATGGGAAAAGAAAAAAGGGGACTTTACAACCAAGCACCATCTCCTGCTCTAGGTGACACAGAAGGTTTCTGCCAGAAGACAAAACCGAAGGGGCTTTTAGGTCTGAGGTCAGCCAGAAATTAATCTCTCCACCCTGGTTCCCTGCCAGGTGTTTCTCCAGCCAGTTTTAAAGAAACTGGACAAGGAGTTGCTACACTGTCCGTGCCCTACTGAACTGCTGCAAGAGAAGCATCCCTCAAGGACAGTTTGTGGCAGCATAAAACCCTTCCTTCGTGTCCCACCTCATGTAAGCCTGAGGAACCTGTCTTTGCATCCCTTTGTGGTGCAAAGCCCTCCCCTCCCTGTGGGAAACCAGCAATCTTTGTCTCCACCTCATACTTCCTACACCCAGCCAGTTCCATCTCTTTCACTCTGGTCTCTCTCCAATGGTTTTGCACATTGAAAACCAGGCCATAATCCCACAAATCAGACTTCTCCCTTCCAGAAGGAGACCCACTCCATCCATCTCACACCCAACACCCCCATCCCACACCCAAAACCCGGCATCATCACCCCCCAAAAACCCCACAGCGGCGCCTTCACACTCACCTTCATGCCCACCAGGTTGTTGTGGAAGTCCACCCTGGCTCGCAGGTCCTTGTTGGGCTTCCTCCCCAGGAACTCCTTGACGAACTTGTTGCTGTACTTGAGGTTGTCCCCGCAGCCTCCCCACTGCCAGGCCTCCCTGTTCTCCAGGTCGGGCGCCTCGTCGCAGGTGCAGCGCTCCATGCGCCCCGCGCTGCACGCCTTGGCCATGGCGTGCGTCAGCCCCGCCGAGGAGATGGCGTACAGGAAGGCTGTCTCCTTAAAACCTGCAGGGACACGAGGGACAGGCTCTAATGGCAGCTTAAAGAAAGGAAAAAACACCCCAGGAAATGGAGGCAAAACCCGTTGGGAGAAGAGCTGTGTTGCAGAATAGCAGAGTAGTGAGGTTGGAGGGTGTTGGAGCCCTGGGCACTGAGAATTCCAGACTTTCTGTGCTGACAGGCACTGACCCCCAAGCAAACACTGCATTGGACCTGAGGCTGTGGAAAAGGCTTCCAAAATTGAGTGACAGCGCTGGGATTGTGGGTGTGGAGTTTGAATAGCAGTGTGTAATATCACAGGGTGGAAACTGAGAGTTTAAGGGTTTAGAATACAGGAATAGATATAAAGCAAGATGGAGGATTTAGGGCGGAGGCTGAGTCCTTCTTTTTCACCTTCTCCTTCATGGGTCTGGGTGGGATTTTGTAATTGGGTAGAAAAATCCACATTGCGGGCCAGGGGTGGTTGGTTATTGGGTTAAAAGTAAAAATAATTTAGGTGTCATTTCTTAATTGGGCAATTTGTGCTTAAAAGGCCTTGTAAAGAAAGAGATAGCAGCCATTTTTTACTTTGTTAGCTAGGAGTCATGGTCTGTGAGACTGTAACAGAAATAAGAATTAATAAATATTTGAGTCCAAACATGAAACAACGTCTCGAGCATTTAAGCCCAACTCTGGTGGAAAAGAAGGTAAAAGCAACAGGAGGGAACCACAGAGGGGCATCTGGTGCCACCTCCCTGCTCCAGCGGGGCCATCCCGGAGCACAGGGCTCAGGATTACATCCAGATGCTCTGGAATATCTCCAGTGAGGGAGACTCCACACCAGTGCTCAGTCACTGCCCAGGAAAGAAGTTCTCCTAAAGTTCAGGTAGAAATTCCAGGGCATCAGCTCCTGACTATTCCTCCTGTGGCACTGCTGGGCACCACTGGGAAAAGCCTGCTCCATGCTCCTGACACCCTCAAGGCATGGCAAGCTCTGCTTGCATCACCGATGGTGAAGGGGGCACGGGAGAGGGCAAGGAATGATGGACAGAGGTGGCACAAGCTAGGATTCAGGAATGCAAATGGAATCTGGCCGGCTCGGTGGCTGTCACTCTGTGTCACTCACAGGCTGTGCCTGAAAATGGAAAGAGTTGAGCAAGGTTGCCCCACTTGGAAGCGTCTAAGCCTAGGCTGGACAGGGCTTGGAGCAACCTGGTCTGATGGAAGGTGTCCCTGCCCATGGCAGGGGCTGGAACTGGATGAGCTTTAAGGTCCCCCCAAAGCCAAAGCTTTGTTTGACTCCATGATGAGTTGGACAGGACACGGAGGTACCACTGCTGACACCAAACAGCAGGAACCCAGCACAGACTTCCAGTCCTCCTCATTCTTCCCTCTCCTCCTGAATCAAACCACTGGCTTGCACTCCAGACCAGCAGAATTGTTGACAGAAGACACCTGAGGGCTGGGAGCAGGAGATGCATCACCCAACGCAGCACCTCTTTCAAAAACCCCCAGTTTACACCTCAAATCATGCACAGACTTTTACACCTCCACGCTCACCTGCAGGGATGTGACAGCATCCACTCCCCCGGCAGCCAAATGACACCCAGAGGGACCCACAGTTCAATCCAAATTATAAAAGCCAGAAATAAAAAGCAAACATGGCAGTATTTATAGCTGCCCATTCTCCAGCTATGGAAGCCGTAAACGACTGCATATTTGAGATGCAATTCCAGAACAGCTTTGGATGGGACTCAAGAAATCCCCCACTCAAAAATAACACAAGTGGATGGTGACAGTAGTGGATATATCTGTGAGCTGGTGTGTCAACCAAGGACATGCAGAGACACTGCCAGGTCATTTTTGGAACTGTTCCTTGGGAGGTTCATGACAGTCCAAGCAAACTGATGTGGCCATTCCCAGAGTCTGCCTCCCCAAAACACTCCCAGGAGAAGGAAGACTGATGAAAATCCAGCCCAGACACTGAGGTTTGGCCCTCCCAAGGGTTCTGAGGTTCTACCTCCTCCCAGATTGTGGTAGGAATTATCCAATCATTCTACTGCTCACCTGGGAAAGGAGAACAAGAACCTTTTCCTCACTAGAAACAACCTTAAAATAAAAAAGGTTCAACTCTACGCTCACTGAGAATACCACAAAGAGTGGTGAGAGTTAAAAGACCAATTTGTTTTCTCCCTGAAGTCAGACCATGTCCTCTGACAGCCCAGAAACACCTTCAGCATCGCAAATACCTCCCTGGAAGTGGTGAGAGAATTCTTAATTCACACAACAAAAACTCATGGGTATGCAGATGACTCCTCTGGGTAGAAAATGCCTTCTAAGCATCTCTCATCCTTTGTAAACTAATTTTTTTTCTAGGTTACATCCCAGGTCAGACTGGGATGCCACTACCAAAGACAGATGTTCCCAAGCCTCTATCTCTTGGATGGAGAATTCTTGCCACAGAATGAAGAGGTACCAGTGTCAAACAGAGAATCCTCAATGGGATGGGGTGTGCAAACCCTGCCCTGAGGTCTGAGACTGAAATCATGGTTTGGGTTGGAAGGGACCCTGAGATCCATCCAGTTCCACCCCTGCCACAGGCAGGGCCACCTTCCGCTATCCCAGGTTGCTCCAAGCCCCATCCAAGCTGGCCTTGCACACTTCACTCACAGCCACCAGCCCGAATTGATTAATCAGGCAGCCCAGATCCGCACACTGCTCAAAGCCATCCCGATTAAAGCGCCGAATTTGGAGCAGTTACGGAATCCCAGCGGAGAATCAGCGCTGTGTGTGACCACAGCACATTCCAGACCTGACAGAAAGCCAGGAGGAACAGCTCATCCGCCAGGTCCTCCCTCCCTTTCCATCAGCTTTGTCTCTCCTCCCGTTCTTCATCACTGAAAGCTTCCCAAATTCCCTGCGCCCATCAGCACGGGGATCATCTCACCCACAGGCAGCTCCCAACGAGCTCCATGTGACATTTGGCTCTGGCCAGATTTTAAAGCCATCTCCACCACGCACTATTTGATTGCACACCAAGATATTTTGTAACAAGATAATGAGCTTTAAATCAATGCAGGCATTCTAAGCCCCAGTGCATTGACAGTCTGCCGGCCCCGGCTATCCAGTTTCAGCCATTTCCAAAATTGTGCACGAGTATCCAAAGAGGATAACGAGTCCCTTAAACAATCCCCTGTTATTTTAAGAAATGAGGCTGCATCAGCCCAAGCAGCCAGGGCTGGTCTGGTGACCAAAGCGTAAAAACAGAGAGAGAAATTTTAAGTAGAAAAATGTGGGGTTTTTTCCCCCTTTTTTCCTTTTCCCTGCAAGGAGAGAAAGCCCTCGGTGACGAATTTGGAAAGCTGTGTCCTAGTGGGTGATCCATGCCAGCCTTTGCCCTTGGGGGTATCGCTTGCTGCAAGGCTGAACCAGGAACCAGCAGCTCCCGGGGAGGAGGAGAAAGATTTACAGGGCACTGCCTTTCTGCTGGGGGAACACCACCTGAAGGATTTACAGCACCGGGGCAGGGCAGAGATGTTGCAGGGATGTAAAACATGGCCAGAATGAGACAGCAGCAGAGCCCCGAGGCCCTCAGAGCTCTCATTTATCACAGGGGTCCTGACAAGGGCTGGGATGGGGGTTCTCCGTGGGGTTTTCACTCCAGGCATTGCCCCCCGGCCGGGGCTGCCCAGGGGACAGGCACGTCTGAAGGAACGAGCTGTGGCCTCCAGGTGTCAGCATGAGAAAGTGCTTGGCTTCCCCAAGGCACCACTAATCCAGGGACTCCTCTGGCATGCGGGGATATTTTTAAATGTCTTGCAGCTCTGGCCGGAGCTCTTGGGTTTCATAAGGACTTTCCTTGTTTCCACCAGTCAGTGACAGTGCATTAGTTAAGCCCTGGTGCTTCTGAGTTACTCCTCCTCGCTAATTAGCCCTGCAAACCTCTGCTCTTATCTTTAAAGGCTTCACACCCTGGCTTTTCCAGGTCCAGGCCCACTGCAGAGTGTGGGACTTTCTGGAAGTCACTGAAGCCCTGGAGACCCCCACATGCTGTCTGTAAAATGGTGCTGCAGCCTGGAAATAAGAACTGAATTTTACTGGGAGGGCGAATAACTGGACTATATGGGTAATACAAAGAAAATAAATAAAAAATATCACCTTCTCCTCCAGTACTCCTAACTTTTGGCCATCTCCACCTGAGCTGCTGGGAAGAGGTGTTGGAATCACCCACTGCTCACATCCATGGCAGAAAAAGGACTGGATTTTACTGGAAGGGTGGAATAAACTGGACTGTATGTGGTATACAAAGAAAATAAATAAAAATATCACCTTCTCCCCCAGTACTCCTAATTTCTGGCCATCTCCACCTGAGCTGCTGGGAAGAGGGTGGGAATCACCCATTGCTCACATCCATGGCTGAAATGGTACACAGCCATTTGCAATTTTGCTCTGTACTGTGTCAGGGTTTCCCCTTGCCCCCTCTAACAGGACAGCTCAGAACAGTCTGGTTTGCCTTATCTCCTTACAAAAGGCATTTTCTCTACTTCTTTCCTGACAGACTGGCATAATAAATAGGAGAAATTAATAGGAAATGAACAAATAAAATAATAAAGAAAGAGGGGACAGCTTTGAGAGCTTCCCAACCCTCTCCTCCAGCAGCAGCTGAATTTCCAGTAGAAATGGGGAGAAAAATGTAGCTTCTGGCTGCAGAGACCTGCACAAACACCTCCAGCCTCCAAGGAGAGCAGCCAGGGCCAGCAGTGGGAAGCAGGCAGGGCAAGCCCATAAATTACCCCATTAGCACATTCTTTGCCTGCCCTGCACTTCCAGGGATGAGCTCCAGCCTTCCCCAGAGCTCTTTGTGGACCTCGAGGGAAGCACCACCAGCAGAGGACGGCCCAGACTGACCACCAGGACAGGAGATGAGTGCAGGTGTGGTGGTTTCAAGTATTTCTGTTTCCCAAATTGTGTAGTGGTTTGAGGGTCTACTAGAATTATTTACTTTTTTTTTTATGCTGTGAGATAGGATTAGGAGAAAAATCAAAAGTGTATCATCTTTCTATTTGCTTTACCAGATGTCAATATTCAAACCTAGTCACTGATTGGTTTTGCTGAAACTTTCTTGAAAAATTCACTTCCGTACAAAACCAGCACAGCAGAGAACCCCCAGTGTGGGAATACTTTTAAAAGGCCTTGTAACACAGAGAATTTTGGCTGCTGTTGGTGGGAAATATTAAAGGTAATAAGGCTTTCAGATAGCTGTGAAAGCAGGTCCCAGAAACAGAAAGAGCAGGAGAATTTAGAATTAGCTGCAGCCGCAAAGCTTGGAAGTAGGAAAAGTTACAATAATACAGCAAGCAAGGACAGAAAACATTAGTCTAGCTCTTAGGTTTGGCTAGATCTTAGGACTGCAGAAATAATAGCATATTAGATATTAATAATAGCATATTTTTCTAAGATAGTAGAACGTTTTAGGCTTAATGATGGAATATTGTTTATTGTTAATAGAAAGCATATGTGCAAGCATTGTTTGAAGCAGGTGTACGTGTGCTTATAGTGATTGGTTTGAACAATTGTCTGTAAGCTTTAGCAATATGTAACTGGCTGGAAAACTTTTAAAATGCCCTGTAACAAAGAATCTTTGGCTGCTGCTGACAGACGTGAGCTGTTGCCATCTTTCAATTGTCTCAAACTCTGTACTGAGACTGATGCTGCAATAAAACCTTGAGGAACGTCTGTAGCAATGTATCTGCATCACTTAAGCCATTCTGTGTATCAGCCAAACTGTTTGTAAGTACTCTTATCAAACCACCTGTAGTTATTGTTATCAGGACCCTCAGGAATTTATCAAGGCTACTGAGACAAAAACGGGACTAAAATAAGAATGAAGAGCCTGAGAGACTGACTACCAAGACTGCAAAACCCAGATAAAGGAGGCACGATGGGATGATAGACTTTGTGCAATGAGGTGCCCTGAAAGGTGAATGCTGGACGCGTGGACAGGGCAGAAGAACCAACCAAATGATGCATGACTGTGTGAATAAGCAGCTTAAAAATGTAAAACTGTAGCTTAAAGTAAACAATAAATGGCTGCTGCTCCATCACATTGGTTGTGTGTCCAAATGTCCTGATGTCCTGCAGTAGTCCCATCCTGTTTGTGCACAAAGCTCCAACAAAGCTGTTGGCAAGACATGAGCTGCTGCCATTTCTCTTGTCTCACCCTGTGCTGAGGCTGATGTTGCAATAAAAGCTCGAGGAATGTCTCCCTGCAGTCCTGCCCCGTTATTTGGAAGTTCTAAGGTCCAACACCCCATGCTGGAATTCTGGAAACTTAGATTTTAGGATTTCAGTGTGTAGTAATATATGTAGAGGCAAGATGGAGACTTAAGGGTGGAGGATAGTTGTTCTTTTTTCACCTTCTTCTTCATGGGTTTGGGCGGTTTTCTGTAATTGGTTAATAAAGTCCGCATTGCAGACTTCAAGTGGTTAGTTATTTGGTTTAAAGAAAAATAATTCAGGTGGCATTTCACAATTGGATGGATTGTCCTTGAAAAGACCTTGTAAGACAAAAGGCGCTCCATTTTTACCTCCATTTTCACCTCCATTTTCTAACTTGCTAATTAGAGCTCACGCTACAATATAGATATGAGTTAATAAACACCAAGTCCAAACACAAAACTGTGACTTCCGTGTTGTGGGGGCTGACAGTGGTCAGAAAATAGATTTTTACACTTCAGGCACTAGCTTGAGGCCTGTGGGAAAAGCTAAGTACATAACTCTCTCAACTCTGGCCTGAGAAATCATAAGGAGAACCCAAACAATCCTTGTGGATATTTTTTCCTGACACCTGGTGTTTTTTCCAACTTGCTAACGACCAATCATATTGAATGTACCAAAACACTGTACAAAAGAATCTGTCTTTCAATAAATTTTCGCTGTAATGCCCTCCGAAGAAATCGGAGTTATACATATTATTATTTGAGCTGTCCTGAATCATAATGATACTGCGTATCAACTCCAGCTCTAACACAAGAGAAAAGGAGATCAAAAAAGCAACAACGCTCTGGACTCACCTCTCTTGAGGAGGCTGGCGCGGTAGCGACCCTCCAGGGTGCAGTTCCAGCGCTCGAAGCGGAACTGGTACTGGCACTCCAGGGCGCTCATGCTGATGGCCTCCATCAGGGTCTCGGCCACGCCGGGTCGCGCCGGCACATGCGGCGCTGCTTCTTCTCCAGCTTCAGGCGGTCACACACCTTGTAGTGGGCCTTGGCGGCCGCCTCCTCCATTTCCGAGGTCAGAGGGAGGATGGTCAGCGGTTCGTTGCCTGTCAGCCTGCCGAGAAATGAGAGGGGCACCGTGGTGAGGGTGGGGAAAACAAAAATTGTTGGGAGAAATTCTCCTCCCGGTGAGGGTGGTGAGGCTCTGGCACAGGTTGCTTAGAGAGGCTGTGGTTGCACCTTCCCTGGAAGTGTCCAAGGCCAGGCTGGACATTGAGGAAACTGATCTAGTGAGTGGCATCCCCACCCAGGGCAAGGCTTGGATCTAGGTGGTCTTTGAGGTCCTTCAACCCAAACCATTATGGTTTCAATGAAATACTGCCTGTATAGAAATGGTATTCAATGAAATACAGTCACTTGTAGAAAATATGCCTAATCATCCCTGACTCCCTTTGAGCAGTTTTTGGTGGGATTCAGAACCAGGAAAGGACCTCAAATGTCACGGATCAGATGACAAAACACAGCAAAATAATTTATACAAGATTTTAAAGACAGGAGACCAAGGGAAGTGGCCCAGGTGCTCAATGGTCTGAGTTTCTTGTGACAAACTTGAGCTCCATGGAAGCTCTGCTCCCTCTGCTCCTTCCACAAATCCCAAATTCCTAGAAGCCAAAATGCAGCCTGTGATAGAAATGGGGCCAGTGGTGGATCAGCGTCCCTGTGGACTAGATTTTACAGTGAGGCTCCTCACAGTGTGCGTGCAAGGTGGCAGCAGGAAAAAGGTAAGAGGAAATATTTGGATTTATGCTCCCTACCAGCTCTCACAGAGCTTGTTCAGACATAAACCCTTGGTCACCTCCACCACAGCACTGTGTTTAAAACTGAAAGAGGAAAGAAATCGTTTCAGGTGCCTCACTGCATGAACTTGGGGAACTGGCAAAAATACATGAGCACCACTGTCACTGTCCTGGGCATAAACAAAAAAATTCATTTTAGCACATCAAGCAGAGCCAGAACCCAGTTGAAAGGAACCAGAGAAGGGACAGAGGATGATTTGCCCCATCAAAGCCCAAGAGACAGCACAGAAAGCCACCCTGCCCTCAGCAGAAGAGATCCTGACATAAAACCCAGGGAGCCACAGCCCGAGGTTGCAGAGCAGGATACACTTTCCAGGAGATGCTGCCAAAAGCTTTTACAAGACAGAACAAGCTCAAAACCTAAAAAAACCCCCACACACCCAAAGAAATTCGTGCCCCTTTGCCTTGTCCCCTCCCTTCCCCTGCCTTCTCCCAGCACAAGGTCCTTGACTCTACAGTGGGCAACAAAAGATGCCAGCGGACTGTTCCCGGTGTCAAGTGACGAGCTGCTGGAAAAGGATCAGGCTGGCATTGGCCCCAGGGTGCAGCGAGGCTGCAGGAACATCTGCTGGGCTCAGGAGAGCTTTGTTGGCCAGGCTGCTGTACCCCACTGTTCTGGCCCTGCCCCGTTCCGGCCAGGTGCCAGTCCACACACTCAATGGGAATCACTATCCGGGCTCGCACAGGACCTGGAGACACATTCCCTGGCCAAAAAGGAAGAATGGCTGAAATCCAGAGCTGGAAACATGCTGGAATGTTGCAGTCCTGCATTGGGGAGCACAGGGGTGGGCTGGGGGCTCGGACATCTCCAGTGCTGCAGGAGCACTGGGAAAAATGGGGTGATGGGAATGGGAGGGGAGCACTCCCTCACCCCCTTTGCTGAGATCCTGGAAATCCTTGAAAGCTCCACCTGTCCTGCAGGAGCAGAATTTGCTGTTTTTAATGAGCATTTCTCTCTAATCACTGGGATGCATCCTGCCAGCAGCACAGTTCCTGAGGGCAGGCACTCAGGATGCTTTAACTCCCAAACCTTGGTGCACACAATGGGCATAAAATCCTGACCTGAATCCCAGCCAGGCACATCCAGTACAGATCCAATCATTACTGAGGCATTGATGAGGTGGTTTAATATCAGATATCTCGGGGAGGGAGCAAAAATGACTGAGGTGGGGTTTTTAAAACAAAGATGGGCAGGAAAATGTTCTCCTTCAGTAACCTTCAGAGGTTTTGATATCTCCAGAAAAACCCTGCAGTGATAAAAGTCAGAGTGGTTTGTGGGAAACATGGGAAAATATCTTCCCTCAGGTTTTGCTCCCCCCAAAATAATAATAATAATAATAATAATAATAATAATAATAATAATAATAATAATAATAATAATAATAATAATAATAATAATAATAAAATTTGAAAGGCCAAAGACAAGGTCTATTTGAAACATATTTTAACCCTTTCATTTTTGGTCTGTCCCAGCTGCTCCCCAAGGAGAGGGGACATCACCCAACCCTGGTGATGTCCAAACCTCCTGCGAGGCTCATTCATGAGAGAGGTGCCTCAGTCTGAGCTTCACCAGAGCAAAGATCTGTAACAAAATCTCCAGGACATTCATTCCTGCCTTTCATGGCACTCTAAAGATTCATTCCTGCAAACTTCCACGGTTGGCACAAGACCCTCAACTGGCAAAGGAGAGGGAGGGAAGCATCAAAGCATTTCCTTAGTTCCCTCTCCCTATTTTTGCTTTCCAGTTGAGCAGGGATCGTTAACCTAAAAGATCTGGAAAAAAGCTCCAAGGATCCTGCAGCAGATGGCTCTTGGAGCAAGGAGGAATACAGGAATTGATCCTACAGCCAAGATTTCTGCAGAGCAATTGGTGATTTTCACCCTCTTCCCACCTTTCCCCCTCAGGTGCTCGGCTTTGGGATACCTCAAATTAGAGTTTCCCACAGATCAGCCTTCCAAAACTTGCTGAGAGCAATCGTGTGTATCTCCAACAAAAGTCACCTAAACACAGATAAAATAAAGATCCAGGGACTGGCAGATGGTAGGAAAAAGATTTATGGTGCAACAATTGGAGAGCACCCCCTGTAACACCACGATAAACAGAGATCCACCCATCCCTGCCTGCATTTTTGCTTGGAAGCATCCCTGGGGCAGGACAAGGAGCAAATTGAGGGAAAAAAAGAGGTTTTCCCTCACCAGCAAGCAGAAACTCTGCCAGGTGAAGAGCAGAAGCCGCACACACGCACCCGCACACACACGTTTTCCCTCGTGGGGCCCTCGGCTCGGCACGCACATTCCAGGGGCCCTGGGAACAGGGGGTGAGGTGGCACTTCCCAGAGCGTGGCATCAATAACAAAGCCCAGGCAGAGCCAGGGAGAGCTGCCCCACCTGACACGCCGCTGCATGGAACCTTTCTAATCCCATAAAGCCCTTTTATGCAACCTCGGCTGAGTGAGGTCCTGTAAGGCAACGGTGTCAGTCGGACGCTTTCTCAGCTCCTCACAAAGGCCAAGCTGTTCTTTCCAAGGAAATGTTTCAGGAGTGTGAGTGTGTTTTTGTTTTTTACACGCCCAAGCATGACTGTTACAATTAAACTGCCAGCCAGAACCCTGGGATTGTGTTATTTTCCTCCAAGAAAGGGAGATGGAATGGACGTCCCTAAGTGGGAGAAGGTTGAAACTGGGTGATCTTTAAGGTTCCTTCTAAGCCCAAACCGTTTTAAGCTAGATTCCAAGAGTCTAAAGGATTGTGTGTGTGCGTGTGTGTCCACCAGGAACGTGGAGGGAGAGCAAACAGCTCACTGCACACAACCCAGGGAGCTTTACCTCTCTGGGAGTTAACTCCGGCCTCTCTGAGAGCAACATCAGCCTCCAGAGTCAAGAGACTGGTCACAGAATTCAGGATTTTGCATTTCTGCTTCAGAATTTTGCACTTTGACGAACCCCGTGGGTCCCTTCCAACTCAGGATATTCTGTGGGTTTTTTCACCTACTCTTGCCCAATTTCTGCTCTGAGTGCAACATCCAAACTTCAGGAAGGACCTGGCTGCCCTGTGCCACACCCACCACACTGAGAGGAACCTCTGCAGCATCATTTGTGCTGTTCCCATTCCAGCTCCACCAGTTTGAAGCCAGGAAATCAGAAGGTTTATCATTAATTGATGTAAAAAGCAAGACCCATCTGGTTTGCACACACTATCGGCATCACTCGGCTTCCTTGGTTGTGAATTTCATCTCAAAAATCACTAATTACATCTTTTTCAAAAAATAACAAAACTTGGTCTCTTCCAAGGTGCTCCAATTCTATTTAACCACCCAAACCAGGTTTGGGCTATTAGGAAAGACCAACCCAAAAAATAACAACCCCTGATCGCTTCCAAGGTGCTCCAACTCCATTTGACCACCCAAAACCAGGTTTGGGTTTTGTTGTGAAAGGTTTTGGTTTTATTATGGAAGACCAACCCCAAAAGAATAGCAAATGGGAAAGGATCTTCCACATAAATACCCTTTTTTTCCCTGGAGTTCAATCACCCAAGGGTTTGAGAGAGATCCCAAGCAGAGCCCCTGCCTACTACACAGGCCAAGTTTTATCTGTGACATCATGGAATTATTGCCCTTCCAAGAGAGGCAACTCAAGACAGATCTGCTTCCCACTCATCTCAGGGTCAAGAGTCCTTAGGGCCTCATCAGCTCACACCTCCATCAGTGCCCCTGGATTTCCCCTTCTTTAAGTGGGGACTTTCCTGGTGAGGATTTGAGCAGGATGAGGCAGATTTAAGGCACCTACACAGACCTGTAGTGCAGCCTCATTTTTGAGGGTTCCAGCGTTTCCTTTGCAAGTGCCACTGGAGATGGGAGCCAAGGTGTTTCTCTGCTGTTCCCATCTGGAATGACAGGGCTGCTGAAATATTGCATTCCTATCCCACTTCCTCCTGTGTTAGGAAATTTCTTTTGGTCCATCTGTACAATGCCTGGTTTAATTCTGGTTCCACTTTCCACATGATTTTTTTCCTGTGGAATCGCCATATTTTCAGCCCTTTCCACACTTCCAGCCCTTTTTTTCTCTTTCCACCACTTTTCCTTTAATAATCAAAAAACTTCTGGAAAATTGACAACTTGACCACAAGTCTTTGTTACACCTAAATGATTGCACAGCTCAAGGAGTCTGAGTTATGCTGGACACCAGGCCTATATAATTTTATTTTGCACCCAATAACCTCCAGTTGCTCTCTCTCCCCCCCATCACCACAGTCGCACGCCGTGAACCTTTCCTAAATTGATTTATCACACTCCTCCTCCCACAAAGACTATTAAATATTTGAAGTATAAAACCCAAAAGTCCAAGAAAAAAATCTGAATTTCAGGGTGAGTGATGAATGTTTTATACTTGGAAGAAGAGCTGGACATTGAAGGCTCAACCACTGCATTCTGCACTGTCTTGTTTGGGTTTTTAAGTATTTGTAGCTTTAAGTGCCCACATGAACTCTAAACCCTAAAACATCCTATCTCTCCTTAGATAAACAGAGCCATAAAAATAAGCTATGGATTCTCCAAACCTCGGGCTTCCAAAATGAAATCTCAGCAAGTGTTCACAAAGATTGTTCTGCCCGAATTCTCCACTTCTCCTCAACCCTCTCCCAGTGTCATTCTCCCAGTGATCTCCTCTGTGACATTGTGAGGGTCAGGGAAGGTGACAGCAGAAAAAAGCGTTTTTCCCAGCCTGAGGGAATCCAAACTACCCAGGTTTTATGAGACAGAGCTGAACCCCAGCTAGAAATCAAACTAAAACTCATCTCTGCACACTCCTCACACCCGTGGAGTTCTCTCCCCTCAGGACCATTCCCAGCCCTGCCTTGGGCTCACCTCTCCCTTTCATTGTCCCTGAACAATGCTGCCTTGCTGTGGGAGACCATTAAACAAAGCAATTGGAAACCCCAGCAACGAGCGCAGCAATTCCCATCACAAATTGATCCTTATCTTCCTCTCAACAGCGTGGAAAACCCAGCCAGAGCTTTCTTTAGGTGACAACCTCTCAAATGTCACTTCCTCCTCGGCAGCAGTGCCCAAATCTCAGGTGCAGCTCCTACACGAGCCACAGCCCCCCAACACAGAGGTTACTACAAGGTTACACGCTCCCAAAACCACAGAGTAGGGGTGATAGGGCCTTCCAAACTCACGGCATCCAGGTGGGAAGCAGCCAAACCTCAGAGTCCTGCACCAAAGGAGAGCATTGATAGCTTTTTCTGGTGGAAGGTTCCAGGATTTCAGGATAGAGGGAAATCCTTGGATCAGCTTCTGAGCGATGGGAAGCAGGAGGAGAGAGGATAAAAGTGGCAGCACAGGGGAAATTCCAACCTGGTAGAGCCCACTTAGCAGGGAAGGAAGCACCAGTCTCTTTATGGGATCTGCTCAAACAGATTTTTGGGGTTTTCTTTTTAGGAAGATTTTTTTTTTAAGAAAATTAAGATTTAGGAAAAAAGAATCTTTTTAGATTCTTGTAGGTTTCACTCTTTCAAGCCTTTCTTCAACCACGCCTGGACAGATCCACACAGTGGCTTCCTGAGCCTCCTCTCTGAGCAACTTAGGATGGACACACGGACATGGAAGGGTCTGCAATTTTGGGTCCCACCCAGAGTTATTCCAGCATCCAGCAAAAAGGAAAACAACAGCTGCTTCTGGACAAAAATAAAATAAACCAATAAAACAAAATAAACCAATGGTGCAAATCTCCAGCGTTCCCCTTTCCAACACAGCTTTCCTGAATGCCCCCAGAACTCACAGCAACCACTCTGATCCCAAAGCTCTTGTGGGATGTTACCACAGAGTTTTAGCCACAGATGGAAGATTTCTCTGGGCTGCTGAACACAGAGGAATTTCCCCAGGCCTGCACTGGACTCCAACAACCTGCAGGCTGTTAAATCAGGAGGGATTTCTCTGGGAATGGGACAAGGCATGGATGGTTTTCTCCCAGATACAGGATGGTTGCTGCGTGTATAAATAAACTTCCATCCAGTTTCCTGCCAAAACAGGCCCTCACCTTCCCCTGGACAAATCACCAAGAAGTTTGGCATGTCATATAAAAAGGAAAAAAAATCTCTCAGTGGATAAGTAGGAAAGATGTGACTCAGTTCAGCTATAGAGGGCTGGAGATGTTCCCGTTCCTGAACTTTATGGGATGGAGAATCCATGAGGAACAGCTCTTCTGGCACTGTGGCCATCAGGAGCACCACCAGAAACTCCTCCAAGCTGCTGCAGCATTCCTCACTCCTGCAAAGCAGGAGACCTGCACAGGTCATGGATTACAGATCATTGAAGGAACAATTTTTCTTCCCTTCTCCAGCGAGGGGGAACAAACTCAAGAGAGATCCCACAGCAGAGGAAAGAATCAATTTCGGGTCTTTGGTGGCCCACCTGAACCACAAGGCTGAAGAATTTCTCCACTTTCTCACACCAAACCTTGCTCAGGAAGTTTCCAGCCCATCAGAGCCAAAAGACATTTAAAAATTTTTATTTTAGGTGAACACCTCAACCCCAAGACCTAATTCCCCTGGAACAACCCGCTCTGCCCACAAACAAGCAGGAGCAGAGAAAGAGGGCGGGGAGGGAAAGGTTCGTTTCCTCTCCCCTTCATCCTCTCAAGAATGAAACAACAATCAGGGAGATTTACAAAGGATTTTCAGCCCAACCGTGCCAGTGGAATGCACGGGCCAGGCGGCAACAGGGGCTTTCAGTGCCGATTTAAGAGGCATTAGCTCTGCCCCTGGCAGCCTGTGCCAGGAATTATTCCCCCCACGCTGTGGGCTGGACAGCTCCTGGACCCCCAATCCAAACGCCTGCTCCTTGTCCAGCCACTGCTTGTTTTTATTTCATTTGTTTCTTAACCTAACATCATTTCTTTTGGCCTGGAGCCTGTTCTGGAGTAGGCAAAAAGGAGCTGGGAGTTTTGGTGCAGAAAAGCAGGGAAATGGGGAGCAGTGGGATGGAAGGTGAGGAATTAACCCAGAGAAGAAAAGGAAAGGTTTGTTTTAACCCATTAACTTCACGTGTTTAGAGGGGAGAAGAGAAAAAAAATCCAAAACCTCAAAAAGAGACGGATTTTCAGAATATTGGGGGCTTTCTGTGGGGCATTTTGGGGGAGGGGGAATAGTTTGTGGGTTTGGGTTTGGTTTTTTTTACATTTACATTTTTTCATTCCAGGATCTCAGCTCCATCCCTGACATTGGGTTAGAGAAATCCATGATTTCACAGGGTGAGATTGGTGAGGTGTCCAATGCAGGGCCAGGAGCTGCACTCAATCCTTGCAAGTCCCTTCCAACTCAAGATATTCCATGATTTTTAATCTAAAATTCGGCCTAAAATGACATAGAAAACAAAGGGCATTTATAGAAAATACGCATAATCATCCCTGACTTGCTTTTGAGCTGTTTTTTGTTTTCAGAGCCAGGAAAGGACCACAAATGTCACAGATCACATGACAGAACACAGAAAAAGAATTTATACAAGATTTTAAAGACAGGAGACCAAGGGAAGTGGCCCAGGTGCTCAGTGGTCTGAGTTCTTGTGACAGACTTGAGCCCCATGGAAGCTCTGCTCCCTCTGCTCCTTCCACAAATCCCAAATTCCTAGAAGCCAAAATATCATCTCTAAATCTGCGAAACTTTGATTTTCTGTTCCAAGCCAAGAAAATCCAAGCTCATGGCCTCCCTAATCTGGGAAGAGCTGCACAGAATAAATGACGTTTGGCATTTGAAATCTAAACGAAGAGGCCCCCAAAACCCCATAAATGTTTGTTCCCTCTGCTTCTTGCACTGACACTGCTTTTTATGCATTCCAGCAGGTTTACCAAGAAGGGAATCAGAAAACATCACACAGGGGGCTAAGGAAATTCCTTCAAAAGGGAAATTCCAGTTGCCAAAACACCTCCTGCTCATCCTCCAGCTCCTGACACAAGGCGTGACCAAACCCAGCAGATCCAGCCAGGGCTGGAAGTTCCACAGGGAGAATTTCTGCTCAGGGCAGTGCAAAGGGATTAGACCCTCAAAAAAACAAAAACCAAAAACCACAAAAACCAAAAAAACCAAAACAAACAAACAAAAAACCCAAAAAATCCCCAAAAACCCCCAAAACCCCAAAAAACCGAAAAAACCAAACCAAAACAAAAAACCCCCAAAAAACCAAAAAAAACCCCAAACCGAACCAAACCAAACCAACAAACAAAAAAAAACCCAAGAAACCAAACAAAACCAACCCTCCCCCCCAAAAAAAACCACAAAAAACCAAAAAAAACCCCACAAAACCAAAACCAACCAACCAACCAACCAAAAAAACCCCAAAAAACCCCACCAATAAGAAATGGCAGACATAGAGAAGGGAACCTTTTTTTTTTTTTTTCCCCCCCAGACTGCACATCATTGAATCTCAAGGCTCGCTGCCACCGGATGTTGCAAAGCCCAAATCGATGAACAGGCTCCAAAAGGGATTAAACAAACTCGGGAAAGGGAGGTTCATCCAGATGGGTGATGGAGCCTTTGAAGCACAGGCTGCCAGGAGGGAGAGCAGGACAACTCAGGAGCCACATCGCTGCTCCCAGCTCTCCTTGGATCCCCCAGAGATCCGTGTCTGTCTGGAGAAACCTTGGATTTAAACACTTATGGCAGCTGCTGCGCTCCCAGCCACCTGTAAGATGCTTCTTGCTCCAGCCACAGCATTTGGACATTTAACATTTAACCCACCTGCACCCTGGAACCCTTTGGATGAGGGCAAGAATGGCCCCGAGGTGTCAAGCACACACCACAATGATATTTTTGTGATTGGGGCCTTCCAGGGCTTATAAAAGACAGAGAGACTTTTTACAGATAATAAGAAAGGAATAGGAAAAGGGGGAACGCTTTTAAATAAAGAGGAGAGATTTAGATGATGTGCTACGAAAAAGTTCTTGGCTGGTGAAAAACAGCTTGGCCAGAGAAACTGGGGCTGCCCCATCCCTGGAAGTGACCAAGGCCAGGTTGGATGGGGCTTGCAGAAATCCCAGCAGGGCTCCCAGGGCCTCAGAATGGCCCCCAGGTCCCAGCAGGGCTCCTAGAATGGCTCCCAGGCCCCAGCAGGGCTCCTGGGTCCTCAGAATGGCTCCCAGGTACCTGAATGGCTCCCAGGCCCCAGCAGGGCTCCCAGGTCCCCAGCACAGCTCCCAGGTCCCCAGCACAGCTCCCAGGTCCCCAGCACAGCTCCCAGGTCCCCAGAATGGCTTGAGGGCCCAGGAGGCCTCCCAAAATGGCTCCCAGGTCCCCAGCATGGCTCTCAGGGCCCAGCACAGCTCCCAGATCCCCAGAATGGCTCCCAGGTCCTAGCAGGGATCCCAGGTCCCCAGAATGGCTCCCAGAATGACTCCCAGGTCCCAGGCCCCAGCAGGGCTCCTAGGTCCCAGAATGGCTCCCAGAATGGTTCCCAGGTCCCAGCAGAGTTCCCAGGCCCCAGCAGGGCTCCCAGGTCCCCAGAATGGCTCCCAGAATGGTTCCCAGGTCCCAGCAGAGTTCCCAGGCCCCAGCAGGGCTCCCAGGTCCCCAGAATGGCTCCCAGAATGGTTCCCAGGCCCCAGCAGGGCTCCCACCCACGGCAGCCGCGGGCAGGCCGGGCTGTGGGCACGGCTCGCACGGCTCCCCGGCCATGTGTCAGTGTCACTCTCCCACTGCCAGGGAACGCATCTGACTTCCCACTCGGTTCCCATTTGTCTCCCTCACCCCTCAGCCAGCCCTTTTGTCCACTTTGGGGCTGGGGGGTGAGGGCTGAGCAGCTCTGCAGCAGCAGCAGGATGCGGGCTGGGCCTTTCCCTGCCCCATCCCATCCGCGGGGTCAGCTGGGCCGCCCATCCCCAACACTGCCCGCTCTGTTCCCGACCCATGCTGTGGCCACAGAGCTGCCCTTGCCCAGACCACAGAGCCTGGCAGCCAGGGAAGAAACTCCTCAGAGCCAAGGCAGCAGCTTCCCTGGCTGCCCAGAGGAATCCCTGTGTGCACACGCACGCTCCAGCAGCGCTGCAGCTGAGGAGAAAATCAAGTTTACTCTTCAGACAGCGCAGATGAAATTAAACCTCTGAGGGAAGCACGGTGAGAGCAAAGAGCTCATCGAGTTCATTTAGAGAGAAAAACAACTGGAGAATGAGCTTCTTCCTCCTTCCCCAGCCCTGGTTTTATATCCAGGGCCTGGAGGTCCCAGCTGGAAGCAGAGACTGGCTCTTGGTCAACTTCTGGATAAATGACAACTTCTAGAAACAAGCATGTGGATTCAGGGAGGAGGAGGAGGGGGGTCAGCTCTCCCCTCCCCTCCCCACGTTACCAGCCCCTATTAGATATCCCAGGGAGGTCAGCTCGTGGAGGATTGGGATGGTTGGGCGGTTTGACACATCATCTCAGCTATTTTGGGAGCAGTTTACGGGTCTGCAATTCCTCCCCTGCACAGCCCCGATAGCTTTTCCACTCGAATGTCACATTATCCTCGTGGCAGGTTTCAAAACTAAACAGGTGAAAAAACAAACTTTCGGGGCACTGGGCAGAGCAGGATGCACGAGAGGCGTCAGGGTGATGGGGTGGGGGAAGTTTCTCCCCATCCTGAGCCCCAACACGGGTTGTGGGGATCCCTTGGGAGCACAGAGGTTGATTCCTGACAAAACTCAGCAGGAAGACACTCGAAGGCCCTCGCAGGAAACTCATCCCATGACAAAAAGGGTCTTGTGAACAACTTCCTGAAGGAGCCTTGCAGTCCTGAGGCTGCACAAGCCTCAAATGGGACTTTAGGGGTCAAATCTCCAAAGCAGCCCAAGGTTTCAAACTCAGGTAAGGATGAGGCTCCCCACCAGTGCAGGGGAACCTGTTCTTGCTGCTGCATCCTGGAAGAGGTTCCCAGGAAGTCACCATCACCACAAACCATTTTCCTGCTCCAGTTTAGGGGCACTGCTGGGTTCTTCCCTCCCTGCCACCCCCTGAGCGCTGCCCTTGCCCTGGGGCTCCCCCAAAGCTCCTCCACACCTCAATTTGTCCCAGCAACAGGAAAAGAGAAAGAACAAACAGTGTGAACATCTGCCCTCAACCTCCTGGTGTTCCTTCACCATCACCTTCCTCCCAGGGCTGCATCCAGGCCCAGTTTTGTGGGAGGGAAGGAGATGCTGTGGCCAGGGTTAAGCAGAGGGGACAAACAGATCAATATTGATGTTTTTAACAGACCACAGATACCTTTTGAATGTGACTCGACTGCAGAACATTTGGCAAGGACCTCAGCCAGGCCTACCCTGGCCAACACTTCAGGTGAACACCCTCAGGATACTTGCTGAGTTCAGCACATACCTGGGTTGTTGTTTTTTTTAATATACTGCATAAAGTCTGTCTGAACAAAGAGCCACATTAACCAAAATACTCCAGGCCAGGGAAAGCCACAGTTTTATCCTGTGAGTGCTGCTGAGCAGACAGGACTGCACAGCATCCATAAAAAATGGGAAAAGGAAGGAAGAGCCATTTTTTTTATACAGTGATAGTATGAGCAGGAAAAACTAAACTGAAGAGGAAACTTTTAAACTAAAGAAATTTTAAACTAAAAGAGAGATATTTTGATTAGATATAAGAAGAAATTCTTCCCTGTAAGGCATCACATCCCTGGAAGTGTCCAAGACCATGCTGGATGAGGCTTGGAGCAACCTGGGATAGCGGGAAGTGTCCCTGACCATGGCAAGGGGGTGGAATTTTAAAGTCCCTTCCAACCCAACCCAATCTTTGATCCACTTCAAAGCAACGCATTTATGCTCAGTAACTGAAAGGAAAACCCTTTGTGCCTCGTATTAAAGCAGCACGTGGGGCACACTCCACCAACCAGTCTTAGGGAAAGCATTTCCTTCCTGTATTGATCATCCACCCACCCCACAAAGAGGCATTAAAAAGGCAGGGGGGAGGACAACAAGCCAAGTGTTATACATAGCAGATTCTGATTAGATTATGAAACTTTAAGAAGATCTTAACAAGTGGACAGTGTGCATTTTACATAATTAGCTTGTTACTTATAAATGCCTCCCATAGTGCCAATGGCAGATTTTCACCACCTAAAATAGCCTAAAGCTGTCGGATTCAAGGGCTCCTGCCATCCCAATTTAGATCAACTCGAACCACACAAACCACGAGGCGGTTTCGTTGCACCAAGATTAAGAATTGAATCGGCTCTTGTGTGCCTGCACGGTGGAAGGGGTAAAAGATTACAGAGGGCAAAGACACATTATGTCACTGTGTGCCTGGCCAGCCCAATCCTCACTGAATGTGGCAGCTGTTCCTCGCAGTGTTTTGGGGGATTTCGGGTCAGTTTTGGGGTGACGGAGCCTGGCTTTAGGGCTGGATGTGAAGTTGTGGGATGCCACAGCTGCATCCATATTCATGGAGCCCAGAGCTGCTCCCCAGCCCTGTGAGACTCATCCTTCATCAAACTGGGGCCGTCCCACTGCAGTTCCAAGAACCAGCTCCGAGCAAGCCTCGAGTTACAACCGCTGCCTAAAAAAGGTGACCTCAGGAGCGGCAGGGCAGGTAAAGAAACCGTTTGATTTGCAAGCTGGGGGTGTTTGAGAAATCCCAACAAAAGCAGAGCTGCGCTGTGTTATTCCCCTACCAATCCTCTGCATCCCTGGTGCCTGCAGGGAAAGGGAAAAACTTTCTCGATTTGAATTAAAAAGTGCAAGAAAACATGATAGGAATTTTCCTATTTCCTATTTCCTGTCACCTATATGATAGGAATTTTCCCCAAGAAAATTGAGGAAAAACTCTCATGGGAAGAACACCCACAGGTTTAGAGTTATACCAGTTAAAAGTGCAAGAAGACATGATAGGAATTATCCTATTTCCTATTTTTTATCGCCTATTCCTACATGATAGGAATTTTTCTCAGGAAAACTGAGGAAAAACTCTCATGGGAAGAACATCCACAGATTTAGAGTTGTTCCAGTTAAAAAGTGGAAGAAAATGTGATAGGAATTATTTCCTATTTCGTATCACCTATTCCTACATGATAGGAATTTTCCTCAGGAAATTGAGGAAAAATTCTCATGGGAAGATTGTCCACAAGTTTAGAGTTATCCCAGTTAAAAAGTGCAAGAAAACATGATAGGAATTATCCTAGTTCCTATTTCCTGTCACCTATACGATAGGAATTTTCCTCAAGAAAAAAAAAAAAAAAAAAAAAAAAAAAAAAAAAAAAAAAAAATAGAATTTTCCTCAAGAAAATTGAGGAAAAACTCTCATGGGAAGAAGGTCCACAGGTTTAGAGTTATCCCAGCATCTAAACACCATCCAAAACACCTTCAGTCAATCTGTGCAAGTTCCCATTTCCAAATCACCCATCAAAAGCTCAGAAAAGCAGCAGAGCAGAAAGATAGTCCCTAAATCATGGGTTACCCAGAAAAATGATGTTGTACCTTCACCTGCTGAACAGGACAGAGATCAGTAAAGCTGCCATGGTCTAAAATTGGGTCCTTTCACTGGGCATTTCCAAGTCCCAAAAAAACTTGAGGAAAAAGGAAAATGCTTCCGAGAAAGTTGGAAAGGGACTTGGGACAAGGGCTTGGAGGGACAGGACACAGGGAATGGCTTTAAACTGCCAGAGGGCAGGGATGGATGGGAGATTGGGAAGGAATTCCTGGCTGGGAGGGTGGGGAGGGGCTGGGCTGGAATTCCCAGAGAAGCTGTGGCTGCCCCTGGATCCCTGGGAGTGTCCAAGGCCAGGTTGGACACTGGGGCTTGGAGCAACCTGGGACAGTGGAAGGTGTCCCTGCCCATGGCAGGGGGGTGGCATGAGATGATTTATCCTTTACTTTTCTAATCCAAGCCATTGAGTGATTCTATGATTTCCCTTTGTCTTTAACAGTTTTACTCTTTTGACCTCAGAATTGGGGGGGTTTGGGGTGGGTCTATTCCTCTGAATCTTTTCGTTTAGTACGATTGCTGAGTTTCAGCTGAATGGAGGGCGTCAGGTTTCATCCGTGAGAAACTACAGAGAGGCCAGAAGCCCCAGCTGAGAGACATCCCAATAATCGACACATTTGGGAAGAGCCAACTGGTGCAATTCCTGCACTCGGCACAGAGCTGAGGTGACCCAAGAGGATGTTCTCCCTCACAACATAAATTGCTTGTGTTGAAAATGTGGGATCCATTCCCCATCCAGTTTGCTAAAGATTCAGAGGTATTTAGCTGACATCTCATTTGAAATAATTATCTACATCCCTAAATTCCTCTGGAACCCAGAACGCTACGGAATCCATCTGTGGAAGAGATGAGATTTGAAAGTTTGGGGTCTAAATTATTCCTTGTGAATTCCTTTGGGAAGTAGGAGTGGGAGAAGCAAAAGGAACAAAATCATTACAGGCAAATTACTCAAGGGCCAGGAAACACCAGCATAATTCTATGTATGCAGTAGGAAATCATTTCTATTAAAAAGAATAGAAAAATGGCCATACTCTGCAAGGGAGCAGAATCCTTTTCCACATTCCCATCTTGTCTTAATTCCCAAAGGACAACTGAAGGGAAAGCAGGCAGTGGGTGATGGGAGGAGCAAACTAATTTTTGAGCATTAAAATTCATTCGTGTAGTGCCACAATAAAGGCAAATCCAGGGAGAGAACATTCACAGTTGTTCCCAAGTCATCAGTATTCCTCATTTTCCAGGCTTTAGGTTCCCTGGTGTGACAGCCAAATATAGGATGACCTATAATAACTCTAAGTACTCCAAAGTAATGAAAAGAAATCTGATTTTCAGCATCAGGAGGGATGCTGGAGTAAGTGGACTCTTGACAGCTTTCTCTGAGCTCTGTGTCTCAGACAGCACCTTAAAAACACCCACGAGGACCCAAATGTGTTTTCCATGGAATACAGAACATGGATAATGTGTTCTAAATCAGCCCTGGGGCCAGGCAGTTAATGAGAACAGTAAAGAAATATTCAGTAATTGCCCATTCACTGAAAGAGGTGAGGAATTGCAGAACAAACCTCGCACGGAATCACGGGATGGAATTCCACGGCAGGGCGCAGGCACGGAGGGGATGACTGAGGTAACTCCTTCAGTTCTCCTTGGAGCTTCCCAAATTAAACTGCAAGCTCTTAATTAGCAGTAATTGCACAGTAAAAAGGTGTCTCCAGATACCCGAGGTGCTGGCATTGAATCACAAATTACAGCTGGATTCACTTGCAGATGCACTTCGGTGGTTATGTCAGTTTTTCATGGATTTGACAGGAATTGTGTCCAACACTACAAGGGACAAGCAAATTCCAGGGAGTCCAGCCTATACCTGAGGCTACAGACACACCAGGGAAATCCTGGGGTGTGAATAATAAGAAGAGAATATTTTTGACAAGCAGGTGGAATTTGTCCAATATGGAAGCACAACAACGAGGGAAATCAAAATTAAAATAAGGATTAAAACCCCCACATTGGGTATATTCCATAAGCAAGAGAGCTTTGCTGGAAGGCTCCACAAAGAACCTGAATCCTCCTTTTCAGCTCAGCTCTTGATATTCCAACATGAGCAGGGATAAAGAACACTGAGAACCCCTCTTGAACTACTCCATCAACAGATGCTCATTAGAGCTAATCACAACCAGAGCAGCCCCAGCCTGAAATGGAGTTTCCATCTGTCTCCAAAATGCACGTGGGCTTAGCTGTACAAATCTCACATCCCACCTATTTCTGTGGATCTGGAGACTGACTCATTATTCCCAGGAGGATACAGGGCACAGCTACATGGAGCCTATCAGAATTTGAGTTAATAAGCTAAAAATATTAAAAAAAAAATAAAACCAGAAGGATCTAAAATAATTTCCAAATGTCACAAAGGTGATCAGCCATAGAGTAAAATCTTAGAAAAATATGAATAATGACACTGGAGCAAGAGTAGACTTATATTCCCAATTCAAAATTAAAATAAAAACTTGCTTATGAATAAATCTCCTCAGCTGGGAGGACAAGCAGAACCAGAGCTGCCCACTCAATATGTGAAGACAATTCAGGGCAAAAGAAGTTAAAATCTGTCTGAGCCCTGCTTGCACTCCAATTTAGCCTGAGTCATATTTTTTTTCCCTGAATCCTGTGGCAAAAGATATTTAAAAAGAAGGGTATGGATGCAAATTGAAGGGAAATTCAGGAGATTGAAGGAGTTTTAAGTTTGGAGTTTAAGCAAAAACCCCAGGGTGAGACCTGCCTTTGGTTTCTTGGACACACTGAGCCAGAATTCCCAGCTTCTCAAGCAAATCCTACACAACCACGTTGCTGAAGCAGCAGCTGAAACCCAAGAGCTCTGTGACAGAACTTGGCCACGTCCTTCCCTGGGAGCTGGGATCACATTCCCCAGCCCCTCTCTCCTGTCTGAGCCCAAGACTTTCCTGCTGGCCCCGTGTCAAGAGCCCTGTCCCACCCCCAGCCTTGGTGGCTCCCTGCTGCCAGAACCTCCTGCCAAACCTTCTCCCGAGGTTGGGGAGGCATCCAGCATCCCCTGACCCGCATCTCCCCAGGGACACCAACCTGCAGCTCCCACACCTCGCGCTTCCTCGAAACCCTGCGAGCCGGCCCGCGGCCCGAACCGCAGGAACGGCTCTGCCGGCTCCACCGCGCTCCCCTGGGTGCCATTTATCTTCCTGGTGGTGGGGAAAGGAATCCCTGCAGTTTACCCCTGTCCAGCCCCAAAATAGCGGTGGTTGGGAGTGCCCCAACAATGTGTTGCTCACAGGCAGCTGGAGCAACAAAAAGCACCGAAACCAAAATCATGGAGGCACATTTCATAGGGAGGGAAGGACTGGGAGATGTTTGCTTTGTTGTTACAGGTCTCGGGATGAAGGGTGCAAGAATAACCCACCCCAGCACAAAAATATTGCTATTTATCATCAAAAATGCTCTTCGTGTTAATTTCTTCCATCCTGTGTTGCTTTAGGCAAGAACTCAAGGCTGTTTTCCCAGGATCATGACTTCTCACCCAACTTTCTGCTGAAGGATATCCAAGTTGAGGGCTTTGACATTCCAATAACAAACCCTAATCCATTCTAGAGCTGTCAAGAAGCAAAGTGAACTTTAGCAAAGCAAATGGCAGCTTCGAGGAGGAAAGTAATGCCCAAAGAACACAAAGATAAGAGGAAAACCTTCCTAACATAATTTCTTTGTGAATCAAAAGCATTCTTCACCCTGGAATTTTCCTCCAAGGCAAAGAGGGCCATGCCACTAATTAAAAAAAAAAAAAAAAAAAAAGCCTTCCAAGTTTCCAAAGCATTTCAAGTGATAAAACCCAAGTTAGAGCCTGAAAATAAATCATAACAGTAATATGCACACACTTGAGAGAAGGGGAGAGAAAAAAAAAACAACCCAGATATAAACCTACGCTGGAAAAATCTTACACTTAAGTGTAGCCAAAATGCCAGTTGCTACATGTCACATTTGGGCGCTCCAGGCAACACTATCACAATGGCTAACAGGGGCAGGCAGAGCTCCAAGACCAAAGTCCAAAGCCCAAGAGGACACACAGATGCTCCTCGGAGAACAGTGATGGCATCCCAGGCCTTTTGCTGAGGCTTTCACACACGTTCAGCATCCTGAGCAGCGGCGCGAGTCAGAGCAAGGCTACGACCTTTGGGACGCCATTCCCGGCTAATCCTGCCTGAAGGAGGGCCCCAGAAAACATTTAGATGGAAGGATCTGTGAGATTAAGATGTTTATCCATCCCGTGTCCTGCACAGTCGGGATTTCAGTGTCTCCTGGCTGCACGAGCTCGGGAGGACCAAGGGCCAAGAGAGAGAAAGGGGAAGGATAGCAACGCTAACAAACTGCTCCGAGTGTTTGCTGGAAACCTGTCCCCAGGCTGCAGAGGAAGGAGTAAAACAGGATCAGCGGAGATTTTTCCCCACATGGAAACGCCTTGGGAGGCCGAGCTGACACAGCTGTTGGGGGACAACAAGCGAAGACTCTGTAGGGTGGAACGCTAAGGTTTTACAGGTGTTTATATCTGGCTTCAGGCAGGAAAGGTGCTGTGAACCCCCAAATGTCACCCCAGGCTAGCAACAGCTCCAAGAGGACTCAGAACAAATGTTAAAATCAATTAACTCCTGCTCAGGCTGGAGAAAACAACTGCATGCAGAGCTGAGGGTCTCCCTCCCATTCCAAACTGGAAGGGCATTTGGCACCAGAGTCCCAACAGGGAAACCTTGTGGAGACACTCAAATCATGGAATATCCTGAACTGGAAGAGACCCACAGGGATCATCAAGGTCAACTCCAGCCCTGCAAAGACAGCCCAACAATCCCACCCTGTCCCTGAGAGAGTTTTCCAAACACTCCTGGAGCTCTGGCAGCCTCGGGGTTGTGCCATTCCCTGGGGAGCCTGGGCGTGCCCAGCACCCTCTGGAGGAAGAACCTTTCCCTTATATCCAACCTAAATCCCCAACAGCTTCCTGCTGTTCTCCTGGATGCTGTCACTGGTCCCTCAGGGGGAGGCTGTTGACTGCTATCCCTGGGGGATAATGCTGAGCTCTTCTGAGTTTGCAGCAAGGGAATGAAGTCTTCAAAGCAACTTTGACCACGTACCACGGAAAAACACACCTTGGACAAAGTGGAGGAGAGTTTAGGTGATACAGTGGGAGGGAGGATGAAGACAGCAGCAAGAAAAGAGAATTTCCCACTGCACATGGAAATGAGGAGACAGGGATTTATGGAAAAGTGACCAGTAAAAACCTCACTATCCCACCTTCATCCTGGAATAACGATCATTTGTAGGGTGTCCGTAGCAGTTTGCAAACTCCAGGTTTAGGAAGCTCACACAAGACAATTTGGGTCACAGATGAGGAGACAGCACAGAAAATCCACACCAAGCTAAAACTGCACCACAATTCCCAGAGAGGTTGTGGATTCCCCATCACTGGAGGTGTCCACGGCCTTGGAGCAACCTGGGATAGTGGAAGGTGTTCCTGTCCATGGCAGGGGGTTGGAATGAGATGGGCTTTGAGATCCCTTCCAACCCAAACCATTCTGGGATTTTACAGTCATGCCTTTGGATGCTGCATGGCAGGAGATCCATGAAGGAACAGGACAAGTTAACCACTGCTTCCATAAAATTTCTGGGCCAACCTATTGTGGCTCATTTAGGATGATGGGAAGTGGGTCCTGGGCAAGGATGGTCCCTGATAATTCTATGTTCTTCCACATTTGGTCATAATAAGTGGATGGGTGGATCAGAGAGAAACCACTGGACATTCCCCAGCAAGGTCTTACGGCTTCCAAGAAAAAAACCCAACCAAAAAAACCCCCAAAAGCCCCAACTAAAGGTCCCAAAGCTTGCGAGGCAGGTTTAATTTTAGAGCACACTCATCCGATTTGCTTACATAATTTTCTTGATTTGGAAAGCTTTTTATTTTCCTTAGTGAGAAAAGCTGTCCAAATTTATCACATTAAGTAGGGGGCTGCTTGCCCAAAAGGATCTTAAAATACATTGGCTGCGATTCTCCTTTTAAAGTTTGCATATCACAATTAGGGCAATATGGAATTAGAGCAGCTTTAAAGGGCGAGGTGGGAAAGAAACCATTAAAAAGGACAAATCCTTACAAATTATCCTGGCACCCAAATGCAACGGCCCCCAGGTTGTCCAGAGGCTGCTGAAAACAGGGCAGCAAGAGATCAAGAAGTGTTCCAGTGTGAACCCATTAAGCAGGATGTATATAAATCCCACAGCAGAGATTTTTGAGTGATTTTTAAGAGTTTTCGGTGATTTTGAGAACATCACCTTTCTGTTTGGAGCTACTGGGGAAGATGTTGGCCTCATCTCCCTGGACAAGAGCTTGGTCTGCAAAGAAATTTTCTCCTTTTGGATCCTCAAAATCACTTGGCAGCAGCTGGGATTCTGCTCCAGATTTAATTCTGTTCAGCTCCTCCACCCAACCACCACTTGATCACAGATTGAAGTTCTTAGGTTCTTCAAACCTTCCTAGGTTTGTTCTTCCCAACGTGAAAGCACAAAAAAGCCCTAAAATCTGTACACCAACATCCCACTCAATCCACTACTCCAATTTTGACGCTGATTTGTTAATTTCTGTAGACGGAAGCTGAGGATCTCCCCAAATAGCAGAGTTTCCATCCCTGTGGAAAAGCTGCAGGAGTAGAAAGAATGGGGCAACTTACACAGAAAATTTGGAAAACTCACCAATCCATGAATGCCACAGTCAGGTCCCCAAGACTGGAAGTTTACAGGAGGAAAAATTCAGTTTAGGTGTTGCCAGGTATCTTCTACCCACTGAAAGCCCATTTTTAGGGCCACTCCAGCAGATCCTTTCCACCCAATGGTCACAGCAACACACGATGGAAGAAGTGCAAGCAAAATAATTTAATTTGGGTCTAAAACGCAACTCCCAGGACTAGGCAGGTCTTGCCTTTAGGTTTCCAGCACTCCTGACTGCTTACAAGAGCAGCTCTGGAGCTCTACAATCCCCCAGGAAGCCACAAGGGATGGAAAACTACGCTGGGCTGCTCTTGGATGTGAGCAGTTCCACATTGAAGGCAGCTTGTTGGATTCCCTCTTTAGATGATGGTCACAAACTCAAACCTCATGGGCCTGACCTCGAAGAGGCCTTCAAAAAGCTACCTACAACAGACAGAGAATCATGGAATGTTTGTTTGGAAAATATCTTAAAGATTATCCAGTTCCATCCCTGCCCTGGGCAGGACACCTTCCACTATCCCAGGCTGCTCCAAGCCTGTCCAACCATTGAGCACTTCCAGGGTTGGGGGCCCCCCCAGGCATCCCTAAGAGAGGTGAAGGTTTTGCAGACCCTGAGGTTGAAAACCAGCATCATTCCAAATAAAAATGTGCCCTGAGGTGAAAGAGTTCTCAGCAACACCTTGGTGTCTTCTCAGGAGTTTTTCAGTTGGACACTTACACAAAATTGATGTGTTCTTTGTTTTCAGTATTTCCAGAGCAACTGTCCCCCAAAAAATGTCTTAAGAGATGCTAAAGATGAAGTTAATGGCTCGTGTCTTAAAGAAGGAAACACCAACACCTCATGGTGCTAAACTCACCAGGCACTGCCACCAAAACCTAGGGAGAAAGAGCTCATGGCCCAGGTAATTAAAACAATGTCATATAACTAAAAATTTAAATAGGTATTTCTTTTTTGAGGATACTCTTTGAAGAAGAATAGAGATTTAGATTGGATGTTAGAAGGAATTCTTCCCTGTGAGATGGGGAGGCCTGGCACAGGGTGCCCAGAGAAGCTGTGGCTGCCCCTGGATCCCTGGAAGTGTCCAAGGGCAGGTTGGGCTTGGATCACCCTGGGATAGTGGGAGATGTCCCTGCCCATGGCAGAGGGTGAACAAGATGATCTTTAAGGTTCTACCAACCCAGCCATTCCATGATAAGAATAAGAAAAACCTCCCCAAATCTGGCCACCAATTTCCATCACCGCTCCAGAAAAGAAAAACCAGACTCAGTGCAGAACCACAGCAGCCACATTGTCACTGTCTGTGCCAAGCTCCCAGCCAAGCCTGAAGGCCACCAGGGACTGAGGAGCAGCTTGGTGATGTCCTTCAGCTGCTGTGGAGAGCCAGGGAGGGAGGGAGGAGTTCCTTGGTGGCAAGAAAACGAGATTAAATCAGCTTAGGGTTCAGGCAGAGCCGTAAGCGAACACAGCCTCTGCAGGGCAGCACAGACACAGAGGGCCTTTGAGGGATTTCTGAGCTGCAGCACAGAGAGGTCTCACAGCCCCAGGGCAGCAGCAGCATCCATGTCCTGCCTGTGTGCAGCGTCTGTTCCCCTCTCCACAGCCTGCGGGGACTCTTCAGGAGAGCCGTGAAAAACCCGACCTGAAGAAATTCAGGGTTTGTTCACACCACCACCCCCCCCCCAAAAAAAAAATCCTTACACGGCTGCCAGCTGCTGCTGCGGCCACCCAAACTGCTCCCCCAGCTCTGAAGTGATGCTGAACTAAGGAGAGGAGCTGAAATATCCCGAGCAGGAGGGGAGGGTGAAGTTACACAGGGCTATTAGTAAAATAAACCTTGCTCTGGCACGCTGGAGAAGCCTTACCCAGAGCAATGCTGGCACTCACTTCAGTCATTGGGGTTAACCCTTCCTTCCCTTGGAAAGGAAAGGTGGCAGAGCTGTGCCAAGCAGCCATGCCCTCCACAATCTGCTGGAAGCTGCTCCTCAGGGATTAAATTTGGGCCAAAGTTGGGGTCTCAGGGGAAGGGCAAAGGGTCAGGATGGTATTAGATCAGAGAATGGGTGGAGGGGTGAGGACAAGGGGGAGAGCCCCACCTGCACAGGGGTCAGTGCTACTCTCCCTTTCAGAGTAAAAATATTTAGGATCAGCATGAAACAGGAAAAAATAAAAAAGTCATGATATTTTTCCCCTCAGGGATCTTCCCTGGCATTGGCAGGATTCCCCTCTTCTCCTCCACACCCACATCATCCAACACTTGGAGTGCAGAGGAAAAGCCCTGTCCCACCCAGCTCCCTCCAAACCCAGGGCACTGCGTGGAATGACTGTTTTTCACAAAACTTGAGGAAAACTGAGGCCAAAAAGTCTTTCACAACCACAGCTCACCCTCAACCAGAGAGAAACTCCTCGCTAAAGGAGGAGTGTGCTGTTGGTCAAGCACTCCCAGTTCATCCAGAGACTTCAGGACAGCAGGGGAAAAGCTGCTGTGTGACTCACTGCCCTGCATTTTTAAGTGAAAAAGCAAGAGCTTGGTTGGAAGAGTTAAAGGCAAAAAAAAATCCGGAAAAGAAAACAGAAGTTTAAAAAAATTAAGGTGAGTAAACACCTCTAAAACACCAATTTTAAGCAGATGCAGGAGATGTTCAGAGGAGCTGGTTCACACATTAAAGCGTTTGCAGCTTTCTAGCTGAGGCTGCCTGTATTAGTCACCAGTAAAGGGACACTCCAGCCACGCTCAACTGGAATGAATCGAGCCCAGGAATGCAAAGCGGGGTGGTTAAACCACATCAGTTTTGGAGTGCCTCCTCCAAACAAGGCCCTGAAGTGCCCTCGATTCAGTTTTAGCCTGCTTTGCATTGAAATCAAGTCCGTTAAAAAGTGAATTAAAGGCTCTTTAATCCCCAAGGAGAGTGTTTCCACCGGGCTAGTTAAGAGTAATTGAACTAATCCACTTTAAAAGTCAGTTCAGATTAGTTGTGCTAAGTGGCTGTGCTGATGAGGCTGGGGAGCACAGGGACTGTCTCTAGCATGCAATAATCCCATCAATCTGCCCCGGGGAGGACAGCTCGGCCCTGGGAGGGATCCAAAACACTCCAATAAGAGCACTAATAGAAATGTCTCCTTGTGCCTGACAGGTGCCATCTGGTTGCAACCAAAGGCGTTTTCCACGCGGGTTTTTGGGGCAGACCCTATTTGTTGGGCATGGCCAAGGGGAAGTTGGGTTTCATGGGCAGTTCCCTGGTGCAAGGAGTGCTGGCAGCATCTCCCACTCAGCCTCACATCCCCTCACTGAAATATCAAATACAAGCCTCAATAATCAAATAATACAATAATCAAATAATACAATAATACAATAATCAAAGCCTCCCTCCATTCCCCCTGTCCCAAAGGGGGCAGAGGATGGATTTGGGGTCTGTGCAGGTGGGAAGGAGCCCAACTTCACCCTGCACTGATGGCTGGGGATGGTTGGATCCCCCATTTTAGTTCCAACCACACCCACTCCGTCTTCTGCCAGCTCCCAGGGTGTTTCCCACTTCCCACTGGTTTTCATCCCAGCTTTTCCACTGGTTAGAGCAAAAGCAGGTCAGCCCCACACAATTCCCACAGAAAGCTAAGAAGGGCAATTAAAAAAAATCAAACAAAGGGCTACCAACCACCCCAAACCACATCCTGCCTCGATTTTTACTCCAGGCCCCCCCCTCCTCCCCAAACCCCGCAGCAGTGCAGGGCAGGCTCAGCCCAGGTTTTGCCTTTCTAGGAAACCACGGAGCCCCTGTTTCATGCAAGCCAGCTCTTCCCCAGCTAAGAATAATCCCCCCAGCTGCTGTTTGATGTCCCCATCGCCATGGAGGCAGTGTTTTTTAATCGGGGAGATCCACGGGAGAGGCCGCGAGGAGGCTGCGTGTGTTCGCTCCCGTTAATGTTTCCTGTGCGGTTCGGGCTGTTTTACCTACAGGTATGTTTATTCCACTACTTTAGCAAACCAGCAGACTTTTTAATGGAACTGTTGATATTTTTCCTGGCTGCTGCTCCTCCCGGAGAGGCGAGGCAGCGTACAAGCGGAGTTCATTCCTAGCTCCAGCCTGGAGCTGCTCTGCTCCTCCTGGGACCGCGGGGAATTGAAGGTTTCCATTGCACTGGTCAGGTTTCTTCCTTCTCCCAGCCTTCAAGTTTTAGGCACACAAACAGAGGAGCTGGGGCAGCTGACAGCAGCAAGAGCAACGTGGGGCTGGTGCTTGGAGCAAGGGCAGCAGCTGCCCTGGAAATCCAGCCACGCATCTCCCAGGCAGCTCTGGGGAAGGAGAGCAGGTGCAGCACTGCACCCCGAAAGTGAAGCCTGCAAAACTCGTCTTGTTTTGCAGCCAGGCCTCCGGGGCTGAAGCGTGGTGTTTCCTGCTTTTAAACACTTCAGACCTCACCAGGTCAGAAGAAGATTCCTATAATTTGCCTTTGGATCCCTATGTTGCTGCAACAAGAGAAGAAACTCCAACCCAGCAGGTTCTGCTTTGTCAGGCACATACTGAAGACATTTTCAAACATAATCCACAGCCCAGCAGCCTTTTTGGGCTCTAAGAAGAAGAAGCAAAGGATGTGCACCAAATCCCTGGCTCAGCTCAGAGCCTGCTCCTATGCCACAGCAGAAGCCCCCAAAGCCACGCAGATCCCGAGCAATCTCTGCTCCCTTCACCCACAGCGGGGTAAAACTGAACATATCCAGACAGGTCAGACACCACTTTAGAGCCACTTCAATGAAAAAGAAAAGGAGCCTCCAGAGAGCTCTGGGAGCAGAGCAAACAGCCCCATGGGCAGGGAGGAGCAGCTGTTTGGACAAAGCAACTGACCTGTCCCTGCCTCTGCCCCTGATGTGCCCAGCAGCAGAGCATCCCTGGGAGCAGCTCACCTCAGTCCTGGCTCTCTGGGAGCAGAGGAGTCACCCCTCAACTCCTCACCCACGAGCTGCCCCAGTCTGTGAGGGGGAACATCCAGCCCCTGGCAAAAACACACCCAGAGCCACGGCGGGCAAGGGGGTCAGCGAGCCTGTGCGGCCCCAAACTGAGGCGGTTTTGTCCCAGTGAGTCAGCCCAGGCCAGGCTGTCAGCTCAGCTCTCAGATTTTCCATGAGCAGCCCCAGGGATGCGGTGCTGAGGGAGAATGCCCTTCTCCTCCCCTGGTACCTCCCACCCTGCCCAGGGTGGGACAGCCTGCTGAACCCAGTCCGTGCACCGGGAACACAAAACCCCCCACAGGCACTGCAGTGACATTGAAAGCATCTGCACAACACCAGATTTGTTCCTTTATGGGTTGGTGATCCCTCTGCAAGTGCAGGGTGATGCCTGGTCCCACTCTGCAGTAATGCACCCCACACCTGAGTAAGTGTTTCCATATAGGGAAAGGTTTGGGACTCACCCCTTGTATTTCTTATAAGGTAAAGAGCCCAGAAAGTTCTTTGTTGTTCTGACTGTAACTGGCTCAGTGCCAGCACAGAGGCATCGATTGGGTTTGGAAAGCGTAAGTCAAAACCTATTGCTGATTTCATTGGGCCAAACAGCCCACCTGAACCATCAAGTACTAAAGAAGCAGCACAAAATAACCAAGGAGCTTTTTAGGGTGTTAGCATGGTGCAGAAGCTTCTCAAGCACCTGTGCTTGGCTTTTATTTCTGTAAAATTTATTATTTTGCATTGACTATTTCGCTTTTACAAAACACACCTGAAGAGCCGTCTCGTAATTATTGAAGCCATTTCTCTGCAAAGGCTGGACCCTCAGAGAGATATAGGAAAGAGAATTCCTACACCACTCCCCTCACAGCACTGTCCCTTCAGCCCTGCACCTTGCAGAGAGGCAGCTCTGCCTGCAAACACATTTTCCTCGCTCCACAAACCAGCATGGACATTACAGCTCGTAACACTGACCACAGGGACTGCTCAAAGCCTCCCTCAGTCCAGCTCACGCCCTCCCAAGGGCAGCTCTTCAGCTCCACTCCTCTCTCCAAACTCATGCTAAGCCTCCGGATTTCCAGAGTCAACATGGGACAAGCCAGAAGATAGAAATAGTCCCCAGGGATGCAGCACAGCTGTGCTAATGAGCCAGAGGAAGTGTTGGATCTTTGGGCAGACCCTGTAATTCAGCTCAAGTGGCTGCTTCACCTCTGGCCTGTCAGATCAACTTGTTAACCACAGGCTGGGAAAGAGCTCCCTGCTTGCTCCCAGCAGGAGATTTATCTTTGGCAGGGGCTGGAAATGCCCCTACCCCCCTCACCTTTGATTGCAGAGAGGCCCAGAGATGCAGAGAGAGCTGAGCTCGAAGTTTGCCAGGTATTTCAAGATCTCACCTTACATACCGGGAGAGGATTAGGGCTAGAAAAGAATTTTGTCAAGATTAAGCCAAACAAGTCAGTTCTTTTAAATCAAGGATCAGTTCTGGTGAACTGTCCCCAGAGGGGTTTGGGCTGCGGGATTGGGTTTCTTGTCAGAGGAGATGGGCAGCACTGGAGAGCAGCTGAACGCCGTGTCCCTGCACTGGGAAAGATCCCCTGAAGTCATGGATTGCCCTGGGAGAGGCTCTGCAGCCAACACCAGTGGATCCAGTCCAAGGTGGACGCTCATCCCAAGTGCAATCACTGAGCTGGCTCCCACATTCCCAATCCAGGATGGGCTGAGGCTCAAGCAGGATGTGAAGAAGCTGAGAAACACCAAAACACGGCAGCCTTTCCATGTGAAACTCAAGTGGAAACACATTTTCTTTGATTCTCTGAGTAATTTTCAAAGCTTTGCCTGATGAGCCCTCACCCAACTCTTCCTCACTGCCTTAGGAGAGGCTCTGCACCCATGGGAGACACATTGAGTGGTTTTCTGCAGCAATCAGGAGAACCCAAAGCAAAATTTGGGGGAAGCAAAATGGTTTCCCCTGCAGGAATCTGGCAGAGCTCCCGCAAACAAGACAGCGACCCTTGATGCCTTGGAAAAGCTGAGCTGGAACAGAGACTGGACAGAGCTGGAGAATAAAGGAGAGATTTATTGAAAGGCCTTCAAGGATCCACCTTGGGCAGGACAAGAGCCTGGACAGGGCTACACCCAAGGTGGGCCCAAAATGGACCCAAAATGGACCCAAAAAAAAAAAAAAAAAAAAAAAAAAAAAAAAAAAAAAAAAAAAAAAAAAAAAAAAAAAAAAAAAAAAAAAAAAAAAAAATGGACCCAAAATGGACCCAAAATGGACAAACGGTCACCAGGTCTCACACTTTGATCAGTTTGGGTCCATTTGCACATTGGGGTTTCATTGTCCAATGCCAGCTCCAGCTGATGCAGTCCCACCCTTCTTGTTCTCTCCCTGCAGCCCCCGTTGTTTGTGCTTTGGGGCCTGAAAACTTGTGCCAGTTGTCCTTGGTGTGCAGCAGGAGAAGGATTTGTTTTGTGTCCGTGCTGTGTGCAGAGAGCTGAGTGACCCTGACTGTGAGCTCAGAGCTGCACCCTGGGCAGCACAGAGCCTGAAATACAGGAAATAAAACTGAAGGGCATCACCCTTCATGCAGGCAGTGAGGAGCTCCAGTGCCAAGGCCCAGCATGGTAAATCCACCCCAAAGATCTCACCCCAGAGCAGACAGCTGCCAGGGATCTCCCACAGATCCCAAGTGTGGCATTGCATGGTCACCAGTGCAAAATGAGGCCACCCCAATCCCAGTTTCAGCCACAGGCAAGGAGAACCATCCAACATCCAGAAAATTAAACTTCACACCTTGGACCCTTTGGAGAGCGAGATGTTCGCTGACAGTGACCCTAAAACAGAGATGGAAAACGACACAGGGTCCTCTGGAGAGAGCCACCTTCACTAAAATCTTCATCTCAATCTCTAAATAAAGAGTGCAGTTACACCCCTAGGGGTAACAGCCCCCAGCCTGGCTTTGTTTTGTTGCAATACCAAACACCAGGTCACCAATTAAAAAAAAAAATAAAGCAATCTTCAGAGAAGAGGATGTTAAAATAGTGACAAAACCCCAACTCAGCAGGGGTTGATAGCAGGTTCCCACTGAGGTCTGCACTGAAATTTAGCTGCAGGAAAGCCATGAGGACCAGGGCACAGGGATGCCTCTGTGCTGTTCCTTTTAGGATCAGGTGAGGGAAGGCTACAAAAATCCCAGAAAATCATGAGAAGAACCTGCCATGGGCAGGGACACCTTCCACTGTCCCAGGGTGATCCAATCCCCAATATCCAACCTGGCCTTGGACATTTCCAGGGATCCAGGGGCAGCCACAGCTTCTGTGCCAGGGTCTCACCACCCTCACAGGGAGGAATTCCTTCCCAAAATCCCATTTTATCCTGCTCTTTGACAATGGGAAGCCATTCCCTGTGTCCTGTCCCTCCATCCTTGTCAAAGTCCTTCTCCAGCTCTCCTGGAGCCCCTTTAGGCCCTGGAAGGAGCTCTGAGGTCTCTCCATGGCCAGATTGAGTGCTGAAGATCCAGAAGCAGAAATCCCAGTGCCAAGCCATGAGCTCTGTGAGTCAGAACAATTCCTCTTTGTCACCTCTGTCACCTCCCATGCACTACCCAGGGCTCAGACTCCACACACCTCCCTGTGTACATCAAAATAACCCGGTGATTTCTGAGTATTATTTCTTTTGCTCATCAACTGACCTCTTCCAAAAGGATTTGGCCTTGAAAACAGCAGTGGCTTGACTTTCTTTGTGCTGGAGGCTGCTCCACAGAAATTCAGGGAATTTCAACAGCAGACCAAGGTTCTGGTTAAACTTCTGCCCATTCCTCCCAGCACTCAGGGAGGGTTTCAAGCTAAGCTCAGATATCCCTGAGGGCTTCTCTCAATGCTTCATTCATGTCTAGGGGAAATCATCTGTTGCTCCCCATCACAAAAATCACCTCCTGCTATGCTACATGGCTGATTTTGCTGCTTCACTCTCTGGAGACTCCAAGGAGTTTTCCCAGGAAAGGAAAATTTTGCTCCCATTGGGAAATTCTTCCATCCGGTGTGTGGCAAATGCAGAAATCAGAGCAAGTTTTTTCCAACCTCCAAGACCATGTTTGGCTGCCCAATTAATGCTGTTTTAATCAGCTAGGCCAAATGAATCTGCTCGTGAAATTCCTGCCAGCTCCCATCCAGCCTGCTGGGAATCAACAGGAATTGGGTGTTCCATGCAGTATCCCAGACTCAGCATTACTGTCAGACACACTGTTGAGTTTGCATGTTCTGTGGTGGATGGAGAGAAAAGATGTTTTCCTCTGCGTTCTTCCCCAAAGAAAAGTTTAGATTATTTTTTAAACCTGTCATTTCCCCTTCCCTCAAAATCCTTCAGCACGTGAATTAACAAAATGCTCCCCACACCTCAGAGAATGGCTTATAATAACAGGCTGGAAGGGTACAGAGCACAGTGAGGAGCTGCTCAATCAATTTGAAACAAGAGTTCTTGGTAAGAGCTGAGGGGGGAACCAAAAAAAAAAAAAAAAAAAAAAAAAAAAAAAAAAAAAAAATCAGGATAGATTTTTCTATCAGCTCCAGCAAATCCTGTAACTGCTGTGTTTATCCACGGAGTCAAAATACTCCCTGTTCCACTTGGGGAAGTGCAAACACGCATTACAATAAAATGTAAAGCTTGCTGAGCTGATAAACTTCATAAGTGTGTTTTATGACAGTATCTGAGAGATAAGGCTCATTAGCACTTACAGCCACCATCTGAAGGAACCTTAAAAAGCACAGTCACAAACAGGAGAAGAGGAAGAAAAAATTGCATCTTGACGTCAAAAAAAAGCTTCTAACCCTAAAAGGGTTAACCTTTTCCATAATAATAATATAATAATAATAATAAAGATTTATGGGTCCTCTCAACTTGACCTGAGCTGGTTCCTGAGCTCTGGAAAAAGTCAGGAAAACAGATCCTACCTGGCTCGTGTTGGTCCAGGACCTGCAGCCACATTTGGCAGGAGGAACAGTGGCCCCCCCAGGAGCATTTAAGAGTGCAAACAACAAGCCCTGAGCTCGAGGGCTCCTCAGGTCAAGGAACCAATTGTTTGAACACACTGCAAGCCACGAGAGAGCTGCTCTGGCTGCAGAGAGAAGGGGCTGCTTCAGCGTGGAGGCTCAGCAGGTTTCAGGTGGGAAAACCAGGTCCAGAGAGTTCTTGGCTTGCTCCAACACATCCCTGGAAGTTGGGAGCTTGGGAAGCTCATGTTTAACAGGAGGCTTCAGAATGAGCTCAGCGCCATCCCACCCCAGAGGAGGCAGCTGGAAACACAGGGTCAGAAATTGAGAGAGAGCAGATCGAGACACTTTAAGTGCATCAAATCCTCTCCTCAAACATCAGGGGAAGGGTTGATCCCTTCCTCCTCTATAGAACCTTCAAGTGGCCACAGAATCCAAGCCCTGAAGGGGCCACATTATTCCATGGAACTGGAACAGAGAGGATCTACAAGGAGCTTCTGGCACCAGGAGCCCTCCCACCTCTGGTGGTCACCCCAGTGGGGATATTCTGATTTAACATCTTCAAAATCTCCTTCCAACCTAACTCACTCTTAGAAGGCACCAAGGCACAGGGATGAAGCAGGAGACAGGGAAGGCAAATCCAGTCTTCAGCTCTCCTCAGCCAAGGTTTCCATGTCCCACCACCCCTATGCAGCTCTGGACCACGAATGCCTCAAACTGTAGAAATACCAGTGATGTTCACTGGTCCAGCATCTCCTCTGGCTGCCCAGCCACCCTCAGAACAGCTTAAGTTCAGCAGTTTCTTCTGACTCAGATTTTCCACCAAAAAAAAAAAAAATCTTAAAGAATGTTTAAATATCAACATTCATTAGAAATAACATTGTCAGCATGTCCTTAAAGGAAGGGAATGGAACAGAGCATCCCTGGGCCAGGAATATCTACAAGAGAGCTGGGGAGAACTTTTTACACAGGTAGATAATAAGTGGGAATGTTTTAAAGTGAACAAGAACAGATTTAGATGAGGTATTAGGAGGAAATCCTTCCCTGTGAGGGGACCCTGGCACAGGTTCCCAAAGAAGCTGTGGCTGCCCCTGGATCCCTGGAAGTGTCCAAGGCCAGGCTGGACAGGGCTTGGAGCAACCTGGGACAGTGGAAGGTGTCCCTGCCCACTCTCCCAGGGAGTGGAACCAGCAAATCTTTTCTAACCCAAATAATTCCATAATTCTCCAAGAAGCAACTACACCAAGTCTGCCAGCACAATGAATTAATCCGACAGAAGAAATTAATTAAGCAGCAAAAAACTGACAAAACTCGCTCTGGTCAGAAAGATTCAGACCAAGCAGCATCACAGAAGGCTTCTCCATGCAATCTTCCAGACTTTCCACTTAACTTGCTCCCCCTTCCCAATCCCACAGCCTAATTCAATTACCTGCCACCGAATAAGCCTTAAGGCGATTCTCATTACCCCGATAAAGCACAAGGCCTTTAATTATTAAACACTCTGAGGCTTTTTGTGTTGGGGTTGTGGGGCTGGACTCCCTTTTATTGTTGTCAGCAGCTTCCAGAAATCAAGTTAATCATTGACCAGGCCCTTTCAGCGGGAGACCAGAGTCCTGTGGATTCCTGGTCTCTGGTTCTGCATCACCAGGCAGGCTAAAGGAAGTCACCGGCCTCCTGCTTTGCCAGGTATCCACTCAATATTCTCTTAACAACCCATCTTCCCCCTCCAAGGTGTCATTTACAGCACTGGGAAAAAGGAAAATGCAATATTTGGACAAGGAGGCTGCAACAGTGCTCATCATGAACCTGAGTTTGGAGAGGAGCATCCCCAGAGGAGGGAAACTGAGGCACAGGGCAGTGGTTCCAAAACAAGAAACGTGGTCAAGCCACTACTTAAGCCAAAAAAACACCAATCCTGTCTGAGCTGATGCTGCTCCATCCCCTGCAGGCAGGAGGAGCTTCCAGGCACTTCCCAGCCTGATCTGGGACAAATCCTGCACTTTGGGGATGAAGATGCAGATCTGGCAGAGTTATTTTCCCAAATGTTCCTGGCTTTGTCACCTCCTCAAACCCAGTGCCACTTCCAAGCACCTGCAGAGCAAATGCTGCTTCTGGGCACGGGGTTCCCGTTCCAAAGGAATGGAGGTTAAACACCGCTTTGAGTTGACCCAGAGAGGCCAACTTTGGGAGCGACGCCAGGCAGGACTCACAGCAGTGACAATCCACCCAGCCTCCAAAAAAAAGCAAGGAAGGGGGGGGGAAAAACCCCAAACCCACACACAAACCAGGCAAACCCTTCCAGTTTCCCAAGGAAAACCCCATATCCAGCCCATTAAACCCTGCGGGAGAGGCAGAACGAGCGGCAGGACCGCTGAGGGCGGGATGGCCAAGCCGTCCTCTGCGGGCGCTGCCTCGGGCCGCTCCAGCTGTGTTTGCCTGCCTGCCGCATTCCTGCCTCGCCAGCCGAGGCCAGGTTTTGTTTTTTTGGGTCGTGCTGGGAAGCAGCTGCTCCATCTCACACACGCCAGGGCCCGGCGGGCGCGCCCGTGAAGCCACCACGGCCCGGAGGAGCGCGCAGGCCACGGCCATGGCCGGGTGGCCCCACGCCACCCTGCAGTGACAGGGACAGACACCCGGGACCTGCCACAGCTGGGTCATGGCCCAGAGTGTCCCACAGGCTGGAAAAACGGGCAGCAAAGCCCGTGGGATTGCTTTTATTGGAGGTGTCATTCCAGCTGACACCACAATGGACGTCAGGGACTTGCGGTGGCTTCTCACCCTGCTTAGGAGCCCACCCCAGAACAGCCCTTCAACCCCAGAATTCTGCTCCTTTCCAAGCCCCTCTTGACAAAATTACACCCTGAACGACCTGAGGTTTCTATCCCGCGGCAGAGCAGGGCACCTATCCTGCACCTGCCAAAGGGAATAAAAATACATTGCACTTCCCACACTGCGAACCCCACAGCGCAGCCCTCGGGAGTGGTGTGTTGGTAAATTAGGGCAAGCTATGCTTCCCCTCCCTCCCTCTCCCCCCCGTGAGCATTTGAGGGTTCCTGTTGCCTGCGTGCAGGGGACAGATCAGTTACATTTATGCAGAACATTGCAATCTGTCAATATAAACACTATGTAAGCATGAGCCACTTGTAACATTACTACTGTCTTGACAAGTGTTTGCAGAGGGGGCAGAGCTGCTGGGATCCTTCTGCTCCCGGAGGGAAGGCAGAGCAAATCCCAACCTGCAGGAAAAACACTTCAATCCAGCAAGAATTAAAAAATATTTTTTAAAAAAGGAAAAACTGAATCAGACTCTAGATCAGAACGCCCAGAAATAGAGGGGGGGTTGATTTATGGCCTGAGTCACCTCAGATCCACAGATCAGGCAGCTCAGGAAAGCAGAATCTCCTACAGGCTGGTTTCCCTTCCCACCAGCACAGGGCACAGCAGGATTGAAGTTCCTCAGCCACCCCTGTCACCCCAGCAGGCTAATCTTGTCACCTGCCACTTCCAAAGCCCAGACGTGCAAGTCCCAACACAACTCCCAGATGCTGCTGTGGCATTTCCACCACCCCCACCAAGCCACATTTGAGAGAGGAAAGTGAGGCAGGGGAGGTGCCAGAGCACCGGGAAAGCAGAGCAGGGAGGAAAACTGAAATGCAATGCTTTCTCAGGGCTCCCGGCAGCCTGGGGCTGCTCCAAGCTCCCCCCAGCAGCCAGTTGGGATATGGTTCCCAAATCCCAAATCAGTGCTCACACAGCCCAGCTGCAGAGGCTGTGGCTGGACATAAAAGCAGCCTCACTGCTGGAGCAGCCGGTGCATCCCAGCAGGCTGACACCGACACCGAGGCAATGCCTCCCCCTCTGGTGCAGGCTCAGCCTCTCCTGCAGTCACCCAACCCCTCAATTCAGCCACCATCACCACCACCATCATCATCCTCCTGAGGGGCAGCTCTAAATGCACAAAAAACCAGCTCAGTTCCGTCGTGCTTTCTTCTCTCTATCAAGATTTTATCTGACAAGATTTTGGAGGTGAAGCATCACCACATCCCTGCGGCCAGGCTCCTCCAGCTATTTCCCAGGAGTTAGGGCTGAGCCAAACACCCAAATCCCTCCTGAGCAGGTGCCTGCAGGGTCTCAGCTCGGTGCTGCACCCCAGCACCCCCACAGGTGCTGCTGTTGGGGAGTACCCCGGGTCTGCTGGCACCTGCTCCAGGGAAGAGGGCAGCAACACTCAGAATTCCCATCCGAAAAAGGGAAAATCTGTCTCTCCCTCCCTGCACCATCACCCTCAGCACATCTCCCAGTCAGGCAGCATGGGGATGGAGCAGAACAGCAGCAAGAGCCCCACGGCTGCACCACGGCTTCAACTCCCACACACACTCCACAAACTCTGCTTCCAGAGGGCATTTATCCTACTTGGCTGCTTGTGCATCCCTCCAAGAACACCGGAGCCAGGCTTCCAGGGAAGCAGCAGCCTCCAGCCGGGGTCTCCCCAGCCCAGCATCCCTTCCTGCCGCCCCCCGGGGACAGGCACAGACATAACTCCGTGCTGACACAATCTCATTATCGTGTAACCATGCCCCATTTCTGTCCCCGGGCACTAATTCCCCACCAGGCCACGCATTTGGAGACATGGAATTCTTTCCCTGAAATAAGACATTGGGGCTGGTGGTGGCGGGGGGGAGGAAGGGATCATCCACAGCTGTCCCTGTCCCCCTCCAGACTGCGGAAGGGAGCAGCCAAGCTGCAGCCACAGCGTGACATCTGCTTCACACAGCCTCACTCTGTGCCCCACCGCCTCCTCCACAGGGATGTCAGCACCCAGAGGGGCCAGCAGGGCACCAAAAGGTGGTTTGGTGATGCTTTGACTCAAAAGAAGCCTCCCTTTCCCTGCCTGGAGGGTGTGTTTTAGTTCAGGTGATGCAGCCAAGTTGTTAGCAGGGATTTATGAGAATGAACAGATGTGCTGCCTCACCTGGAGCAGCTCCTTCATAAGAAGAAAAAGATCAATACCAGCCTTCCAGGGCACTTGCAGAGTTCTGCAGGAACACCCAGCTTTTATCAGGTGGGATTTCTTTCCTCATCAACAGACAGAAGCCCTTAGCGAGGAGAGCTCAGCTCTTCCCCACACACCTGTCGGATCTCAGTGTGGATTATCAGGACCTGGGATCTCAGCACTGACTATTCCCAGTGCCCCCAGCAGCTCAGCAAGTGCAAGCTCTGCTCTAGGAGGAACAAAGAGGGGATCAGCAGCAGCCGCTGCTCCTTTGCTGGGGCTTTAACCAGAGATGCTTTGCATAAGCAAAGTGCACAGCACAGCAGCCCCGGAGCGCTTGGAGCGCACATCTGGCTGGGTGCACATCTGGCAGCATCTCCTCTCCGCCAGGGAGGGAGTCTCAAATCAGAAACAGCAGCTGCACCAAGGCACAGAAAAACCCAAAGCGGTCAGGACAGACAGCAGACGCTGCCCTTGGCTCGGAATGTCCCCCCTTAAGCTAAAACCTCTACGAGCCAAGAGAGAAATCCCAGAAGGAGCTGGAAGGAGTTACCTGCTGCTCTAGAGCAGATACCAGCACGGCAGGGATTAATAGGGGAGTTACAGCCAAGCTCCTTCCAAAGCTTGTCAGTCCCCAAGGCGCAATTCAGCTGCACAGTGCCGGTGGTCCTCGGCAGCCACACGAGCCAAGGGGCTGGGAACAGCGCTCCGTGCACTGCCGAGGGAGAAAAGGGCTTTTCCTCAAAACCTGCACACACGGGACAGGCTGTTTCCTTAGAAAACCAGCCCCAGCAGCAGGAAGTGAAACGGTTCTGGAGTTGGAAACAGAAGATGTTAAGTAGCGCTGTTTGGAGAACTTTGCCAGACCACAGGCAATGGACAAGCCTCAACACCGGGATTTGTTTTACTGGAAAGAAGGGGGGAAAACCTCAAGTCTGCTAAAACATTCTCCAGGGCTGGTCCAGTGGCTCCTACCAGTGGTCACAACACAACATCCCCAAAAAAGAGAAGAAAAAAAAAAAAAAAAAGAAAGAAAAAAAAAAAAGGAGAAGAAAGAAAGCAAGAATCACCACTCTTGTGTAAACTCACACAGGTGCTCGCGTTCCACTCCCCTCTCAAACCGACAACATTTTGGGATTAATATCTTAAAATTCAGGATTAAGAAGGAGCGATACCCCAAAAAACAGCGAGGGAAAACCCCGCACGGAGGTGAGACCTCGCCACGCGGCTGCGGAGGGGGCGTTGAAGAAGAGCAGGGGGGCTCGGGTTGATCTGACAGAACCGGGATCAGGGGTATCCGAATCCCCGGGATCGGGGGGTCGGGAAGGGAGCGGGATCCACCTGCGCGGCGCGCGCCGGGCCGGGAGCGCCCCCTGCCGGCCGCGCCCCCGCCCCGCGCACAGGTGAGCGCCGGGGATGCGGCGGCCGCGCAGCGCCCGCACCCGCGGAGCCCCCCAAAAAAACAACCGGCAGCACCCGCCTGGTGGTGAAACACGAGCTTTAACAGCGGGGAGAAAAGGAGTTTTCTCCGCGCTGTCCCGTGCTGGAGCGGGTTGCGGGTACAGGTCCGCTCCGTGCGCGTCACCCCCGCGGGGAAGGGCGGAACGCAGCGCTCGATCGGCTCCGGCAGCTCCGGGGCACAGCCCGGCAGCTCCCGGGGGGCTGAGACCCGCGGAGAGCCCTGTCCCGAGTGGTGAATCCAAAAGGATTCCGGGCGTGCGAGCGCTGGGACAGCCGCGGGCACGGCGCTGTCGCTGCCCCCGTCCCTATCCCGGGCCGGCTGTCAGCGCCCGCGGGACGGGATGCCCGCACCCACCGAGGGTGCCCGCAGGAGCACGGCAGCATCCCCAGCTCGGGCGGGACGCGCAAGGCGCAAAACCCCCTTTGGGCATTAAAAAAAAAAAAAAAATAAACTCGGGCCAAAGTTTAAAGAGCAGGAGCGGGGGGCACGGGGCACCTACCCGAAGTAGGCGGCGGAGGGCCGCGGGGCGCAGGCGAGCAGCCCTAGGAGCGCGCAGGAGGAGAGCCATCCCAGCAGGACGTGTCCATCCAGCATCTTGCAGCGGCGCCGGCGCTGCTCATCTCGTTCCCCCGCCGCGCCCGCTGCGGCCCCGCCGCCCGCCCCGCTTCTTATAGCGCGGCCGGCGGCGAGAGCCCGACCGGCGGCGGGGCGGGCCGGGGAGGGGCCGCCGGGGAGGCGGGACACGGCGGAGGGGCGGGGGAGGGACGGGGGGACCCGCCCCGGGAGGAGGGACGGAGCGGCGGGGCGGGGAGAGCGCGGGGGAACGGGAGCGGAGCGGGGGAACGGGGATGGCGCGGTGGTGGGAAACGGGTGGGAGAGGGGGGAGAGTGCGGGGTGCGGTGAGACCTCACCCCTTGCAAGGGGTGAGCGTGCAAGGGATGGGTGTGCAAGGGATGAGCAGCAGTGCGAGGGTCAGGTGTGCAAGGCGTGGATGTGCCAGGGGATGGGTGGTCGTGCAAGGATCAAGGTGGTTGTTCAAGGGGCAGATGTGCCACATCTGGGCAGCTGTGCTAGAATTATGCAGCTGAGAAAGGGCTGGACATGCCAGGGGTGAGCAGCTGTGCGAGGGCCAGGTGTGCAAGGCAGAGGTGTTCCAGGGGATGGGTGGTCATGCAAGTTTAAGGGTGGTTTGTGCAAGGGGCAGCTGTGTCACATCTGGGCAGCTGTGCAGGAATCGAGCAGCCGGGAACGGGCTGGGTGCCCTGGTGTGGGCAGTTGTCCGTGGCTTGGTGTGTGCAAGGGGTGGGTGTTCCAGGGGCTGGGTGGTCGTGCAAGGATCAAGGTGGTTGTGCAAGGGGCAGATGTGCCACATCTGGGCAGCTGTGCGAGAATCGAGCAGCTGGGAAAGGGCTGGGTGCCCCGGTGTGGGCAGCTGTGTCAAGGCCAGGTGTGCAAGGTGTGGGTACTCCAGGGGCTGGGTTCCAGGGCTGGGTGGTCGTGCAAGGATAAGGGTGATTTGTGCAAGAGGCAGATGTGCCACATCTGGGCAGCTGTGCAGGAATTGAGCAACCGGGAAAGGGCTGGATGCCCCGGGGTGGGCAGCAGTGTGATGGTCAGGTGTGCAAGGCGTGGGTGTTCCAGGGGCTGGGTGGTCGTGCAAGGATAAGGGTGTTTGTGCAAGAGGCAGCTGTGCCACATCTGGGCAGCTGTGCGAGAATCGAGCGGCCAGGAAAGGGCTGGGTGCCCTGGGATGGGCAACAGTGTGAGGGTTGGGTGTGCAAGGTGTGGGTGTTCCAGGGGCTGGGTGATCGTGCAAGGGGGATCAGGGCAGTTGCGCAAGGGGCAGATGTGCCACATCTGGGCAGCTGTGCAAGACTCAAGCAGCCGGGAAAGGGGGGCCTGGTGTGGCCTGCCGTGGCTGGTGTGTGCAAGGGTGGGTGTCCAGGCTGGTGTCGTGCAAGGACAGGTGGTTGGCAAGGGCAGATGTGCCATCTGGGCAGCTGTGCGAGAATCGAGCAGCGGGAAGGGCTGGGTGCCCGGCGTGGCAGCTGTGTCAAGGCAGGGTGCAGGTGGGGTTCCAGGGGCTGGGTGGTCATGCAAGGATAAGGGTGGTTTGTGCAAGGGGCAGATGTGTCACATCTGGGCAGCTGTGCGAGAATCGAGCAGCCAGTAAAGGGCTGGAGGTGCCCAGGGTGGGCAGCTGTGCGAAGGTCAGGTGTGCAAGGCGTGGGTGTTCCAGTGGATGGGTGGTCGTTTAAGGGGGATCAGGGCGGTTGTGCAAGGGCAGATGTGCCACATCTGGGCAGCTGTGTGAGAATCGAGCAGCCGGGAAAGGGCTGGGTGCCCTGGGGTGGGCAGCTGTGTGCAGGCCAGGTGTGCAAGGCATGGGTGTTCCAGGTGCTGGGTTCCAGGGCTGGGTGGTCGTGCAAGGATAAGGGTGATTTGTGCAAAGGGCAGATGTGCCACATCTGGGCAGCTGTGCAGGAATCAAGCAGCTAGGAAAGGGCTGGAGATGCCGGGGGTGGGCAGCTGTGCCAGGGCCAGGTGTGCAAGGTGTGGGTGTTCCAGGGGCTGGGTGGTCGTGCAAGGGGGATCAGGGCGGTTGTGCAAGGGGCAGATGTGCCACATCTGGGCAGCTGTGCGAGAATTAAGCAGCCAGGAAAGGGCTGGGTGCCCCGGGGGCGGGCAGCTGTGCGAGGGGTTTGGGTTTGTCACATCTGGATGGTCGTGCAGAGGTTGGGTGGGGGAAGGCACGGACGTGGCACGCTCGTGTGCACACCCACACACCTGTGAGCGATGCACCGAGCACCCCGGGGGAGAAGCAGTGAGCGAGTTAGAAAATGGTAAAATTGATGCCTTTAACTCTTTTTAAGGTTATTTAAGTGCTAATCATCTAATAACAAGATGATACTTCTGTTATTTATTTTTTTTACCTAATAATTGACCACACAAGGCCCACAGTGCAGACCTTTTTCATCTAATTAGAAAAAACCACCTGAAACTAAAAGAAGAAGGGCTTAGACAACACCTTAGACATTTCATCTTGCCCCATATATTATTATACACTAAAATCCTAAGTTTTTCACCCTGTTAGATCACACAATACTATTTAAACTACACACCCACACCCCAGTGCTGTCACTCAATTTCGGAAGCCTGTCCACGGCCTCAAGTCAAATGCAGAGTTTACTCGAGGGTCAGTGTTTTTTAGAAGAGAAAGCCTGAAATTTTCAGCCTCCGGGGTTCCAACAAGTCAATGCCGGAATGCCACCCTTTTGGCCGGGCTCAGTGGCAGAGTTTTTCCAGTCGATGTCACTGTCATCGTCACCCTGGAGGTAATTCCAGCACCCGAGGACAGGAAGGTTCCCCTGCTGAGCGTGTGTGTGTCACACTGCTGAGCACCCCGTGTCCCCGTGGGGACAGAGGCGGGAGGACACTTGGCACTGGGCTCTCATCTCCAAAGCCACCGTCCCTGGGGGTTTGAGCTCAGCCCCACAGAGCTGTGCCCAGCGGGTGACATTTGAGTGCAGGATGAGTGGCAAGGCCCTTGGGTGCTCAGGATGGGGTCATCAGTGTTCCTGACCCCCAGAATCTGTGGACAAAGCAGTTCAGGGCCACACATGGGGAGAGTTAATGGAAATGAACTTCTTTTGTCCTGGAATAGCTCCTGGAGTGACACTGGGAGCTTGGTGAATTTATTACCTCTGACCATGCCATGGGCATTGTGCAAACTGTGTGGATTCTACTTATTTTGGGGGTGAGGAGGGAAAGGTTTTTTATTATTTTTAATGTTTTAAACATCTCAGCCCAGTTCCTGACAGCATTTTTGCCAAAACAAAAGCGGCCTTGTGGCAAAGCACCGTTCAAATCTTCCCACACCCACCCGTGCATGGGATGTGGGGGCTCCCACTGTAGCTCTGCATCAGCACCCCTTGGGGTGGGGCTGAAACTTGCTCGGGGTGGGTGTCACATCCATTTCCAGCTTCCTCAAATCCACATGATTCACCATTCTCTGGGAATATCTCTGTTTCCTTCTCCCAGAGGTTGGGGTGAAGTGGCACCGAGTCATCCCCCTGTGGGTGCTGGGGGTCAGAAGCCCCATGGGCCAGCACAGCCTGGCAGAGGCCAGAGCAAAATTTCATTAAAGCCTCATCTGGAAGCCTTTCCTCGAGGGGAATTTGGGAGATAGGAGCAGTGCAGGGTGATGGTGAGTGTCCTTTTCCTGCCACCCAAGCTCTTCCAGCTTGGGAAAAGGCAACGAAAGGCTGTGGGTGGAGGGCAGGACAAGCAATGTTATCACTGGGAGGCTTTGCCCGAGCGTTTCTCCGGTGGAAAAAGCAGTTTAAGAGTCATTTTCCACGCACATCCCCGAGACGCTGGTGATCCCAGCACGTGGGAGGAAACTCCTGTTCCTCCAGGCAGCCCCGAGGCTGAGCTGTGGGTCATGGAAAGGCAGCGAGCCCTTGCTGTTCCTCATTTTCCCTGCCCACAGCGAGGTGCCGGAGCCGGGGTGATGCCCTGGGCGTGTGTGACTCTTTCCAAAGTGAGGCAGCACAAAAATAGTCCCCACTTCTGCTTCCAGCCAGGGAAAAAAGGGAAGCCCGAGCAGGCGCTGACTCCTCCGGGCTTTGCTGCTTGTCATGCCTGTGGATCATGGATGCAGCATCTTCCCGGGACAGCTTTCAGGTTCTTCAGGAATCCCTCGGGTGACATAAATCTCGGTGTTTCTGCTCGGAGCAGTGGCCTTGGGCGGTGTCCCCGCAGGCACCGACAGCAGAGGGCAGTGCCACATAGGCGCAGTGCCACGGCTTTGGAAATGGGAATTTTCTGTCCGGGATGGAGGGAACACAGCAGAGCCAGGGAAAAGCAGCTGAGCACTCAAGGAGTTTGGTGGTGTAAGTGGCAATTCCAAAGGGTCGTGATTGTTTTCTTTGGGATCAAAAGATGCCAGGTGCAAGCATAACGCTGGACAAGGAGCCCCAGAGCTGTTGTCACCTCTGGTGTGGCACCAGCACGAACTCTGTGTCCTCCCCCTAACCCCAACCCCACCGCTGTGCTTCTGGAATGTGCTCCTGCAGGCAAAGCAGGTGTGGGAATGACCTGTGAGGATCCAAGTCCGGCATCCTGCAGAGGGTCCCAAAATCCCATTCCTGGTGCAGGGTGAGCCCTGTGTCCCAATCCTGGGGCTGACACCGTCCCATGGCAGCTCAGGTGCCAGGATCTCAGCCAAGGGGATCTGGAGGGTGACTTCAAATTTTCCTGCTCCATGACTCAGCTCTGCCTGAGGTTCCCCCATCCCGGAGGAGCCCTCGCTCCCATCCACATGTGGTTTTTGCAGGAATCCCAGCTCACCATTTGCTCAGGGCTTCCTTCCCTCCCTACAGTTTCGCTCCAGGTGTTTTTCTCTGCAGTGCAACACCAGGTTCCACACACCACCCAACCATTCCCCGTGGAGGGCTCGAATTTTGCCCATGGAGTCTCCACACAAACCCAAGGGCAGCCACTCCAGCTCAGCGGGGCGATTGACTCACAGGAGGGCGAGAGGGAAGGAAAATACCCGTGAGCTCATCTCGCTCATCCCTCCCTGCCAGTCCCGCATGGATTCCCCAGCAGATATTTGGCAGCCACTCTTGGGTTGGAGTAACCCAAGCAAGGCAGAGAGGCGGGGATCTCACCGGGCTGGGGCAGGGCCGGGTGTCCCGGGCCGTGCTCGGGATAGCTGAGAAGCCTCCGGCGGCGTTTCCTCCCGGCAGATCGCCTCCCAGAGCAGCCACTCACATTTCCCTTCCTCGCTTTCCTGAATTAGAAGTGGGCCTGGCATTTCTCTGCCCTCCGGACGGAGGCTGAAATAACAGACAAGAGCCGGGAACGCCGCCTGCCCACGGGGCAGTGTTTGTTCCACTGGGATCACGGTGTGCAACCCCTCCCTGCCACTGATGTCTTCAGTTTTATTTCCCTGTATTTCAGGCTCTGCGCTGCCCAGGGCTGCAGCTCTGAGCTAACAGTCAGTGTCACTCAGCTCTCGGCACACAGCACGGACACAAAACAAATCCTTAAGTGATTAAAGTGATTAAGGATTGCCACCTGGGAGGAACACACTGATCAAAGGTAATTTCAGGGCTCTGCTTCCCAGACATCCATCCTCATCTTCTCGGGAGCTGAGTTACTTCAGGATGGCCCCAAGCCACGTCTCACATCCCAAATTTTAGCCTCACTCTCAGTGGATTAGGAAAATGGGGCTGGAACTCGAATTACTCCTGGGCCATTCATGGTGGGGTTGAAGTGAGCTGATGTCACTGGGATCCATCACCCTCTGAGAAGCCCAAACTGAGCTGCCACTGATGCCATGAGTTTTATTTCCTGTATTTCAGGCTCTGTGCTGCCCAGGGTGCAGCTCTGAGCTCACAGTCAGTGTCACTCAGCTCTCTGCACACAGCACGGACACAAAACAAATCCTTCTCCTGCTGCACACCAAGGACAACTGGCACAAGTTTTCAGGCCCCAAAGCACAAACAACGGGGGCTGCAGGGAGAGAACAAGAAGGGTGGGACTGCATCAGCTGGAGCTGGGATTGGACAATGAAACCCCAATGTGCAAATGGACCCAAACTGATCAAAGTGTGAGACCTGGTGACTGTTTGTCCATTTTGTGACCATTTTGTGTCAATTTTGTGCCCATTGTGTGACCATTTTGTGGCCATTTTGTGACCATTTTGGGTCCATTTTGTGTTCATTTTGTGTCCATTTTGTGTCCTTTTTGTGTCCATTTTGGGTCCATTTTGTGACCATTTTCTGACCATTTTGTGACCATTTTTTGTCCATTTTGGGTCCACCTTGGGTGTAGCCCTGGCCAGGCTCTTGTCCTGCCCAAGGTGGATCCTTCAAGGCCTTTCAATAAATCTCTGCTTTATTCTCCAGTTCTGCCCAGTCTCTGTTCCAGCTCAGCCTTCCCAAGGCACCACCACCACCTCCTGCATTTCCAGTCACTCTTTCTTCACCCTCATGTGGACTTCCAGGATGTTTCCTCCCTTCAAGTGACCACACATGGCCATTGGAAGCCACATTCCTGCTTCTTTTCCCTCAGGAGTCACCCTGGGGACAGCTCTGAGCTCCAGCCTCTGGTGCTGTTGTACCTCCATCCCTTCCTCGGGTCAGTAAGTCTAAGGTGTAAAAATGTGACGAGAACATGCCTGTTCCTTTCAGCTGGAATGCTGAGAGCAAAGCTGGGACCATCCCTGCTTCCCCAGGGCTCTGGATCGAGCGAATCGCTGGAATAAGGAGTAGCATGGCCCTGGTGCCCTCTCCTGCCCTTTCCCACTTTTGTAAGGGAAGAAAAGACAACGGGCCGGTTGCAGTGTTATGGAAAACAAAAAGGAAATGGGAGCAGTTTTCCCACTCTCTCCATGCAGAGCAGAGCTGGCTGGAGGGTGTCTTGGTTTTGAAAGACAGTTGTCTGCCAGGGAAAGCTAGAGCTTCCCTTGGAATGGAGACTGTCACCCCCCTCCCCTCCAAATTATTACAATTTTGCAATTAGGGGCTTTCAGGCAAAAATATGGGAATAGGAGTAACAATCCTTTACTAGGAATAAAAAAAAAATGCAGTAGTACAAAAACAAGCAAGCAAGCAAAACAGAAGTCCTGGAAAAAACCCTGACAGGGTCAGGGATACGACCTGACACCATTTTGGTCAGGGTGTTGGAAGCAGTCCAGATAAAATCCTAGATGAGGTTCTGTGGGGTACAGATAATGGAGTAGGAAAAGTCCAGTGATGGCAAGATAGGTCCGGTCTTCCTCTGGTGGAAAAAACCAGATCCCAGCTGTTCCTGAGTCTCAGTTTTTATCCAGGTAGGAACGGTTGGCTCCACCCACACTGGGTGGAGCATCTCCCAATGCGATGATGTAATGTGTGATGTCATTGGTGAGCCTTCATGGCCCATTATCGGCAGATATCCCCGATGATGTCATGTGTGATGTCACTGGTGAGCCTTCATGGCCCATTATCAGCAGATATCCCTGATGATGTCATGTGTGATGTCATTGGTGAGCCTTCATGGCCCATTATCAGCGGATATCCCCCTGGAGGATGGACGGGTGGTGACAGAGATAAGAAACACTGCCCCAGCTGGCTTTAATGGCTGCCCCATTATCAGAAGGCATCTGCCCCCCTCCCCCTGGAGTTACAAGAGATAAAGAAATCTCTGCTTTTACAATAGGTGAAATAGAATAAAAATATTTTGCTTACCTAACCCAAGACAGAGGGGTGTGGGGCTGCTGTAAGGCTGAGTGTGTCCCCTGCTGCAGAAGATGTGGAGCCACCTGTGGGCTCGATATTTCTGAGCCTGAGAGAATTTTCAGCTTGCTAACCATTGCTAGCTCCTTTCCCAAGGGAAAACTTTCAACAGTCTCTCTTCCCAAAACATCTTTCTCCTTTTCCCAAAACATTTCTAAGTGGGCAGTGTTTTTTTAATCTCATAACAATCTTCTCCAGCTGTTGTTTCCTATTAACCAATGGAAAGAGGTGTCAGTCCTATTGACCAGTGAATCCCTGTTTTAGCAAAGCATACTATAAAAGAAACAAAAAGATTATAAGTAAAACCTTCTAATGTTCTCTTTGTCAAAACTAGAGACAAAACAAATCTTTATTTCGTGTCCTACTGCGGCAGCCACCAGCTTTGCCCTCTGAGATCCACCTGGGATCCCTCTGGAATCCAAAGCCGTGGTTTTTTGGGCTGCACATGTTCCTTTTTCCCTCGCTCCTCTGTAAATCTCCCCCAAATGGAGCAATCCTGTGGGAAAAGGATCAGCCCAGGCACCGAGGTGCTCAAAATGCAGCAGAGCCCCCCAAATCTCAACAAGGGGGAGGTTTCCCTAAACCTCCCTCCCCTCAGAGATCACCTCCTTCAAAACTGATAACAGAGCACACAACAAAATACTTTGTAAGTATCTCATGCAAGAAGAGAAAGGGGTGATTTTTGTTTTTTTTTTTTTTTTCATTTCCCTCTAATTTAGGAAGCTGTTGCTTCCAAGTTAAGCAGAAGGAAGCACCAATTCTTCAACTTTTTGCATGAAGTGACCTTGAGGTGCCTGGGCAGACCTTCAGAAATCATGGAAGAATAAAAAGGTTGGGAGGGAGCTTAAAGCTCATCCAGCCCTACCCCTGCCATGGGCAGGGACACCTTCCAATATCCCAGGGCGCTCCAAGCCTCAACATCCAACCGGGCCTTGGATACTCCCAGGGATCCAGGGGCAGCCACAAATCTCTGGGAATTCCATCCCAGCCCCTCCCCACCCTCCCAGCCAGGAATTCCTTCCCAGTCTCCCATCCATCCCTGCCCTCTGGCAGTGGAAGCCATTCCCTGTGTCCTGTCCCTCCATCCCTTGTCCCCAGTCCCTCTCCAGCTCTCCTGGAGCCCCTTCAGGCCCTGCCAGGGGCTCTGAGCTCTCCCTGGAGCTTCTTCTCTCCAGGTGAACATTCCCAGCTCTCCCAGCTCCAGAGCAGAGGGGCTCCAGCCCTCGGAGCATTTTCATGACCCTCTTTTTTTCTCTTCTTGCTTCTGTTAAGGTCCAATCTTTTTGTTCTGGCAACAAATCCCATTTCTTTTCACTGATGTTTCCAAGAGCTGGCAAATTATTTTTTAAAGTACCAAAAAAGGGGAATTTTTTTGCCTCCTGCCTCCATGCACATCCTTCCTGAGCTGTGCTCTGCTCTTGCAAAGCTTTTTCTTCTCTACATCCACTCCATCAGAACAGCCCCTCTGAGCAAACCCAGGCAGGAATTCTTCTCATGGAATTCACCTTTCTGCTGGTGATTTCATGGAGAATGATGGACTTTATAGTCTGGATGAGAATGCTTTTTAATACAATTAATCCCAGTGCAAAATCAGTTTTGTCTTTATGGCAACCAGACATGTCAGGAAGAAGAATTTTTTGAGGCAGAGCTGAAGGAGGGATTTTTTTTTAATTCTGAAGGAGCAGTGCCAAGGAAGCAGGGACTCTTCCCACCTTCTGCCTGTGCTGTAAAACACACGGGTTAACCAGCCATTATTGGAGGGATTGTGAGGGCAATTTGAAAATTGTCATGAAAATAGTGTGAGAGACAGACCTGGATTTGTGCACAGCGAAGGAGAAGCCCCGGTGTGAGCTCAGCGCCTCCCCTGAGCTGATTCATCCTTTTATAGAGCCAGCCCTGAAATATTCCCGACCTGTGACACTCCTGGGCTCACTGGGACAGTGGCTGGAAGGCAGAAATTAAAAAATTGAGGTTGTGGGGGCAGGAATTGGGGGAGAAGAGGGAGACCCAAGGGTAAAAAATTCCCTCTGCAGATCTATGGGGGATATCATCAGCTCTGCTCCTCCAGGACCTCCTGTTTACCTCACCCCAAGGGTGACAGGTGCCCTGGGTGACCTGTCCCTCTGTCTTTGAGGTCACCCACCCCTGTCCCTCAGGGGCTGGTGGCAGTGGCCAGGAGGTGCCCCAGTCAAGGCTCTTTGACTTGAATATACATTAAACCTTTTAACAGCCAGGCACACACGGCCCCAAGAGGGGAAAGGAGAGGGGAGATAATGTGGGGAAAAAAAGAAATTATAAAAAAGGGGGAAAAGAGTAGAAATGGGGAGTAGATGCTGGGTTTTTTTTGGAGTTCAGCTGTCTCTGGCTGCGTCACTACTGTCACCTTGAGAGAGGCAACAGAAACCTCTTTAAATCTCTACAAATTAATTTCTGGTTGAAGTTCTGTAACAGTTTCCAGCCATCTCTGTTGTTTGTGGTTGCTGCATTTCACCATGGGTTTTTTGGGTTTTTTTGGAAATTCCTCTAATTGATCACTGCTCTGATAAAATAATTCCAATTAAAAAATCCTCCCTCCATTGGCTTCACTGGAAAGGGACATGGGATGTTTGATCAGTTTTTAACACAGCAAAGAACAAAAAATCATAAAAATAGTGGATGAGAAGCAGGTCTGGGTGGTGCTTTTCCTCCTTTCTTTTTGTTTGGTTGGTTTTGTTTGTTTGTTGGGTTTTTGTTTTGTTTTTCAATTGCAAATTTTCTGGGAACAGAGATTGGCAGGGAAGAGAAGATATCCCAAAAAATCCACGCTGAAATTCTGTGGCTGGTGCAAAAAGTGGGAGAAAAATTTCTATGGGGGGAAAAAATGAAAGGATTCTCAAGGCAGGTCCAAAACATCAACAGATTTCCTTGGATATTTCAAAATATCTCCTTTTTGCCTGCAATTACACACTGGCTTAAAAAAAAATCCCCGTGTGCAAAGGGAGGCTGGAGAGGGTGGAGTGAAATGCCCTGAGAAGGGAACAAAACTGAGCTCCATGGATGTCACAGGCTGAGCTAAAAGGACATTTGCTGTTCCTTGGTTTCGTTTTTTGCTGGAAAGCAAGAAAAAGAAAAAAAAGAAAAGAAAAGAAAAGGAAAAGGAAAAGGAAAAAGGAAAAGGAAAAAGAAAAGGAAAAGGAAGGAAAAGGAAAAGGAAAAGGAAAAGAAGGAAAAGGAAAAGGGAAGGAAGGGAAGGAAGGAAGGGAAGGGAAGGAAAGGGAAGGGAAGGGAAGGGAAGGGAAGGGAAGGGAAGGGAAGGGAAGGGAAGGGAAGGGAAGGGAAGGGAAGGGAAGGGAAGGGAAGGGAAGGGAAGGGAAGGGAAGGGAAGGGAAGGGAAGGGAAGGGAAGGAAGGGAAGGGAAGGAAGGGAAGGGAAGGGAAGAAAAGAAAAGAAAAGAAAAGAAAAGAAAAGAAAAGAAAAGAAAAAGAAAAGAAAAGAAAAGAAAAGAAAAGAAAAGAAAAGAAAAGAAAAGAAAAGAAAAGAAAAGAAAAGAAAAGAAAAGAAAAGAAAAGAAAAGAAAAGAAAAGAAAAGAAAAGAAAAGAAAAAGAAAAGAAAAGAAAACTCCATTGGTGTTTCCAAACTACCTGAACTTCCTCCTGCCGCCTTTTCGCAGCCTGTTTTTGGGTTCAGCCTGTCCCTTGGGAGACCCACGTTGTCCAAAGCCACTCCCCAGCACTCTTGGATGGCAGGAGTGTCCCCAGGGATGTGTCCTCCTGTGTTTCTCCATCCTGTGAGCAGCCACACTTATTTCAAAAAAATGGGGAAAGTGCTGCTCCTCGTCCTGCTATTCCCAGGCTGAAATTCTGGAGAAAAACCAAGTTTTTTGGCATTTTTTAACAAATTTCTCTGAAGCTGTGGCTCAAAACTTTGGGATATTTTAGGATATTTAACAGGGGAGTTACTCCCCAAATCCCCCATCTCTCCAAACCTTTTTTGGGATGAGCCATCCCATCCTACGGAATGCTGAAGGAAAAGGGACACCCAGCCAAAAGATCTGGCAACCCTTCAGCTGCAAAACAGCCAGAAACAAAACCGAGCAGAAATATTTTTGTAGCCACAACATCCAAGCCCACCCATCAGAAGTGTGTCGGGGATTTTCCAGCCCTGCTGAAAACTCTTTCTCTCTTTGCTTTTATTTTTAGAGGACGGGTGATGCCGGTCGTGTTATTTCACTTTTTTTTTTAATTTCGTGCTAATAAAAGCGTTTTATTTCACGGTGTTTTGCTTTCTTTGAAACTGGGCTTACGATTTCCTGCTGGAACTGAAATGTCATTGTCTTAAGGTTGTCATCTGTCTGGTCCCCAGCCAGAGTGTCTGGGAGCTGGGTGTTGTCACCTGGCTTGGGCTGTGAGCACTGCCGGGTTTTGGCCAAGTTAGAAGAAGGTTCCTCTGAGTGATTCCCCGCTCCTGTGAGTAAAATGAGCCTTTTTGGAAAGAAAACTCGAGTTCAAAAAGTCCTTTTAAGGGCCTGGAGTGACAAGACGAGGGGGAATGGATCCAAACTGTCACAGAGAAGGTTTAGTTTGGATATTGGGAAGAAATTCCTCCCTGTGAGGGTGGGGAGGCCCTGGGATGGAATTCCCAGAGAAGCTGCGGCTGCCCCGGGATCCCTGGAATTATCCAGGACCAGGCTGGATGGGGCTTGGAGCAGCTGGGATAGTGGAAAGTGTCCCTGGGTGATCTTTAAAGTCCCTTTCAACCCAAATTGTTCTGATATTCTGGAGTTTCTGAGCCTGGAGTATTTTTCTACCTGTCTGCTGCCAGTGTTTTTGCTTCCCTGCACAGCCAAAGTACAGAAATAACCATTTTACAAGTTCCACTTGCTGCTCAAGTTCTTGCAAACCTCATCCCAGCCTGCTACATCCCCGAAATCCTTTCCCAGGGTTGTTTCCAGCTAAGCAGCAGAATGAAAATTCCAGCTCTCAGCAGGTAACTCACAGCTGGGGAAAATCTGGATATCACTGAGGCCTTCTGGTTTTGCTGCCACTCGTTGTCTTCTGTCTTAGCCCGGCAACAAATCCAGTTTGGGAGACAACCTGAGCCCTGGAATTTGGAGCATCCCAATTTTTGTGCCACGGGGCTGGATGAGCTCAGAGTCCAAGGCTGTGTTGTCTGGTGGGTGTTTGGGGTACTCATCCTGGAGGTACCAACTGGGTCACCCCAGGTCTGGCCCAAAATCTGACTTCTATGTGTATTTGGTTAATCTGCCAAGGAATTTTCAAGGAATTTGTGTGGGGAAGCAGAGATGAAGCTCAGTATGTAGGAAAGTTCATCCTTATTTGTTTCAAATAAATGGTTTTTTTTGAAGTTTCAATTTGGGAAATCACGGAGTTGTCAAGGCTGGATGAGACCTTCAAAGTTATGTGCTCCAACCATGAACCCAACACAAATATAGCCACCCCAAAATTGGATCTCCAAGTGCCACAAATGCAGGATTTTCACCCTTTTTTCACTCTTCCTCCCAGCCCCAGAAGAAATTTTTTATGTTCTGTTCTCATATTCACTGTACTAAAGAACTTTGGAAATCTGAGTCAAATGCAACTCCAAGGATCTCTGCCTTTGGGGAACTTCCTGCTTCAGTATTCCTGGGAAGCCTGAGGTGCACCAAGGAATATTTTATGTACCAAATTCACATTGCAGAACATTCCCCCAGTCAGGGGCAAAAAAAGAGGGAATCTTCCCATCGCTGTATCCAGTTTCTGTGTCACATCCTGACATCCAGACAGAAGAGTTTCCTCCTTTGTTTTATCACATCACCAGTTTTCCTTCTCTTTTGAAATCAGAGAGTTGGGAAATTCCTTTCCTAAATTTTCCAGTGGCACCCACCAAGAAGAATGACAGGGGATAAAAATGGGACAGCGGAGCGGGAATAAACCCAAAATAAAAGTCATGGAACTGGTTGGTCTATAAAACACAGGAATGATGGAATTAAATTGTCTTTAAAACACATTAGATGGTCTTTAAAACACACAAAGAGGGACTCTAAAACACACATCGTGAATGGAACTGGGTGGATTTTAAAACACAGGATTGATGGAACGGGAAGGTGTTTAAGGTCCCTTCCAACCCAGCCCTTCAGTGATTCTTTGATGGTTTGATGGAAATGCGTCTGATGGACACAGCCAGGATGGGATGGAGCTCCCTAATCCCCCAAAAAATATTTAATTAGCAGTGATCAGATAGACAGAAATGATTGATTCTGTCTCATGTGTTGGAATGCCTCCAGACGAGGAAATCTGGCTGATTTAGGAGCTCCTGAATTCCCATACAGCATTCCTGCAGCAAAAGGGAGGCTGGAAAACGAGCAGCTCCTAAGCCTCCAAAGCATGGATTTGGGCAGGATCAGCTTCCAAGGCCAGCACAGGGCAGATGGAAAGGTGGGGAACCCTCCCAGCATGGGTTTGGCTGAGTGAGAACCCAAACCGAGCCATTCCGAGGCAAAATCCGCCCGGCTCTGTCCGAGAGGCACTTCCAGGATGGACAGGCTGGGCTGGTTTCTGTATGGAGCCCATTGTTCAGCCTTCCTCCCTGGTTAATGGCTCAGCAAAGTGTGTTGCTTTAATGGTTAATCATCTACTTACATTGCTCAGCGAGGAAAGGCGGGCAGATAATGCCCCTGGCCTGCCGTTCATGTGACAGGCTGACTTCCCAGCCCGAGCAGGGAAAGGATTTCACACTGGGGCAAGGAGGGAGAGGGGGAAATACCCGGGTTGGGAGGTTCTGGTGGTTACAACGTGAGCAAAACCACGCATAAATCCATGTGTGTCTGTATATACGCAAGCAAAAATGTGGGTAGAGCAGAAACACACACACAGAGATCCACGTGGAATTATTATTTCCACCCCACAGGATTTTCCAACAGCTAAACGAGCTGATTGTCTGATCTCACAGAATCACAGAGTGGTTTGGGTTGGAAGGGGCCCTTACAAATCATCCGTCCACGGGCAGGACACCTTCCCCTGGAGCAGGTGGAATTTCACACCAATGGTTGTGAGCTCACAGGCAAAACTCACTCCAAATTCTTTTAGCAGCCAGTCAGAGCGAGGGCCATGGCCGTGCAGGATTTCAGGGTCTCAGGGGCATCTCCTCTTACTCTGATTGCAAGTCCCAACTTGCACATCCCACCCTGCACCCTTTGCTGCCTGAACAGGTCCATCAGAGGTGTTCTGGAGGAGTCAGGGGGCCCAGTTCTACCCACTGGTGTCATTGTGGAGGTGTCTCTTGTTTGGACATGTCTAACACAGGGAATTTCAGTTCCTGGAAGACCTTGGAATCACTGAGGTTGGAAACCCAAGATCATGAAGTCCAACCATTCATCCAGCGCTGCCAAACCCACCTGAACCACATCCCCAAGCACCACATCTGTTGTGCCCTTAGGGACATCTTTGCTGCCTGAACAGGTCCATCAGAGGTGTTGTGGAGGAGTCAGGGGCCCAGTTCTACCCAGTGGTGTCATTGTGGAGGTGTCTCTTGTTTGGAGAGGAAACACAGGGAATACACCACGATTTCAGTTCCTGGAAGACCTTGGAATCACTGAGGTTGGAAATCCAAGATCATGAAGTCCAACCATTCATCCAGCGCTGCCAAACCCACCTGAACCACATCCCCAAGCACCACATCTGCTGTGCCCTTGGGGACATCTTTGCTGCCTGAACAGGTCCATCAGAGATGTTGTGGAGGAGTCAGGGGGCCCAGTTCTACCCAGTGGTGTCATTGTGGAGGTGTCTCTTGTTTGGAGAGGAAACACAGGGAATACACCACGATTTCAGTTCCTGGAAGACCTTGGAATCACTGAGGTTGGAAATCCAAGATCATGAAGTCCAACCATTCATCCAGCGCTGCCAAACCCACCTGAACCACATCCCCAAGCACCACATCTGCTGTGCCCTTGGGGACATCTTTGCTGCCTGAACAGGTCCATCAGAGATGTTGTGGAGGAGTCAGGGGGCCCAGTTCTACCCAGTGGTGTCATTGTGGAGGTGTCTCTTGTTTGGAGAGGAAACACAGGGAATACACCACGATTTCAGTTCCTGGAAGACCTTGGAATCACTGAGGTTGGAAAGCCAAGATCATGAATCCAACCATTCATCCAGCACTGCCAAACCCACCTGAACCATGTCTGCTGTGCCCTTGGGGACACCTGCCTGATCACCTGGACTCACCTGCACGAGAAATCAGAATTTGTCACAGTCAAGGAAGGAGCTCTGGGTCAAATTTTCTCCCCTGGTGCATTCAGCAAATATCAAACTTCATTGTTGCATCCTGACCCAAACGTCTCTGTGTGACGGTGACAAATGTGAGCTTTCACCCCAAGTGGAGCAGCAGGCACTGAGTTTTTCTCTCTGTGACAGTGACAGCACCCAGGGAATGGCATGAGGCTGTACCAGGGGAGGTTGAGGTTGGATTTTGGGAAAGGTTCTTCCCTCAGAGGGTGCTGGACACTGCCCAGGCTCCCCAGGGAATGGGCACAGCCCCAAGGCTGCCAGAGCTCCAGGAGTGTCTGGACACTGCTCTGAGGTACAGGTGAGATTTTGGGGTGTCTGTGCAGGGTCAGGAGCTGGACTGGATGATCCCTGTGGATGTCTTCCAGCTCAGGATATTCCATGATTCTACAATTTACCTTAATTTGACAGGAGTTTGATTCCACACATAATCAAAATTAAGCTTTCAACTCCACTCCCTTGAGCCGGTCACTTCCAGAGCGTCTGTCCCTTCCCACAGGGAATTGACAGGAGCAAACACCACCCCCAAAATACACCAGGAACACATCCTGTGTAATTCCCTTGATCCATCCCCATCACCCTGAGCAGGATATGACCATTTCCTATCTCCTAAAACACACAGCCCGGCCCTCCAACCCTGGAAACAACACCCAAGAGGGGAAAAAAGAGACACCTGAGCCTCTCGGGGCTGACAGAGCAGACACAGGGCTGCCCTCAGCAGCCTTGAGATCCGTGTGACTCAGCAAGGTCAACACTCTTCAAGTCCACTCCAGGAACAACGGCCTTGACTTTTTGTCATCATCCCGGGAGGAAAGAGGCAAGAGGAGAGTGGTCTGCAAACACCCGGAGTGTTTGTTCCTCCCCCGGAGGACACTTGACACTCGGGAAGTGCTTCCAGCCCTCCAGGGCAGGGATGAGTAACCTTTGAAGTGCAGGTTCCTTTCCCACCTGGAGAGGCTCCCCCAGCACCCAGCCTGGCCGGATTCCTTTGTCATGGAGCTGATTTTGTTGTTGTTAAGCAGTGATGTGCACGGGTGATGGGGAGAGTCCGTGGCCCACCAGGCTGGAGAAGAGGAGCAGCGTAGGAATTTGTCCCTGTCTCCGAGGTGGAAATGTGCTGAAGGATCTAAAATAAAAGGGAATGGGACAGGTTTATCCTCAAGGAATTGGAGAGGGAGGAAAACACTGGGGTGTTTTAGCCCTGGGTCCAGACAGGAACTCCTCCATGTGCTCTTGTGCCAGATGTTTCTGCATTCCTGGAGGAGCTTATGCCCACAGCACAGGTACAGCAGATGATGATAATAACCTGGTATCGTCATCATCATCAATAATCATCAATCATAATCATACCAATAATGAGAATAATATATAATAAAATGCATCAATGAGAATAATATATAATAAAATACACAACCATAGCAGTCATACCAATAACTACAGCTATAGATAATAATAAACCATAAAATCATCTTCATCATAGTCATCATACTGTTGCAGTAGGACATGAAATAAAGATAGTTTGAGTCTAGTTTTTACTATGAGAACAACAGAAGGTTTTATTTACAATCTTTTTGCTTCTTATATAGCATGATCCACTAAAGAAGTTATTCATTAGTCAATAGGACTGACATTTCTTTTTATTTGTTAAGTAATAGGAAACAACAGTTGGAGAAGATTGTTATGAGAAAAAAATGCTACCTACTGAGAAATATTTTGGAAAAAAGAAAAAGATGTTTTGGGAAAAGAAAACTGTTGGAAGTTTTCCCTTAGGAAAGGAACTAGCAATGGTTAGTAAGATGAAAATTCTCTCAGGCTCAGAAATATTGAGCCCACAATCATACAATAATCATCAATCACAAAGGTAATCTCACTGCCCTGACTGAAATATCCAATCCTGCAAGTGAAAGAAAATGAAGCAAATCTGACATCAAAGGATGACAGAGATGGCTCTGTCAGAGCCCTCTCACCCCACAGTCCTGAATCTGACCTGCTTCAGTTCCCCATCCTCATCCCAGCACAGGAATCCACCTGACAAAAATCCTTCCTGCTGCTCCAGGGAAGGACGTGGCCCTCCTGGAGAGGGTCAGAGCTGAAAAGAGCTCTCAGGAGATGCCCTGTGAAGGGCACTGGAGGGACAGCCAGCCCTGCTTGGTGAGAGGTGATGGGGTCACTGCATCCACTGGGAATAAACTTGTCCAGAGGGGAGGGAAAACAGGCTCTGAATCATGAGCCTGCTGATCATGCAGTGAAGAAGCATGATCAGAGAGGCTGTCAGAGCCCTACACAGTCTGCTGACTGCCAGTCCCCCCTCCCGCAGTCCACTGACATCCTGCTGCCAGGGGACTGGCCTGGGGGTCAGGCTGAAAGAGTTCAGGGTGGGGGGGGGGGCAGGCTGGTGAGGGGTGGGGCATCCACTGGGAATAAACTTGTCCAGAGGGGAGGGAAAACAGGCTCTGAATGCAGTGACACAGGCTGGAGTTAAACATTAGTGTGACCCGTCTGCAGGCCTGGCTGGCAGCAGCAGGGACAGGGCTCAGGGGTAGGGGGAAATCACCAGCTTGGCTTCCAACCCTTCCAGAAAACCTCAGGACACCCAGAAAACTCACCCAGGAGCTAAAATTCACCCAGGAGCTAAAATTCACCCAAGCAAATGGGAGAATAACAAGGAGTGTTTTACTCAAAGGGGCAAAGGAAAAATATCTCCTCTTTCTCGAGATGGAAATGCAAAGTGACACACAGAAAAACCTCCCCAGTATGAAAAATGAAGCTATTTAAAATAAACACAGCTCACACCTGCCTGTTTGTCCCCTCTGGTTTAGCCCAGCTCTTCTCCATCCAATTCCAGCCTTTGGGATCTCATCTCCTGGAAGTCAGCTGTGCTCTGATTGCTTTGATTTCAAGCCACTGATACCAGGCTGGCTTTTTGGCTTTGGTTTGGTTTTGGTTTTGTTTATTTGTTTGTTTGTGGTTTTGGGGTATTTTTTTAATGGGAATCAGGAAAAACCTGTCTGAGGAGGACCTAAAGGCACATTCATGCCTGGTACAAAAGCACAGAATGGTCTGGGTTGGAAGAAGTCTTGTAGATCATCCAGTTCCAACTCCTTGCCATGGGCAGGGACAGTTTCCACTATCCCTGCTCCAACCCAGCCTTGGACACTTCCAGGGATGGGGCAGCAGGTGAAAATCACAGGAAATTTCTCCAGTCTGACCAGCTACATCTTTTTGAGGCCACTTTTCCCTTTCCCAAGGGCCCTAACCTGTGAAATTCAGTTTCAATTCAAATCCCAGCTCAGTTTCTGCAGACGGCATCTACAAGGCACAGAAAATACAGGTTCCAGCCATCCATCAGTCATTTCTATATCATTCCTAATACAGGTTTCAGCCATCCATCAGTCATTTCTGTATCATTCCTCCCTGCAGATCACTCTGCTGCTTCTTGTAGCCAGTTCCCAGTTTCCCCATCTCACTGTTTTAAAACTTTTTGTCTCCTTTTGTCTCGGGTCCCAGGCTGGTAGCCTACTGAGAATTGCGGGTAAATTCCTTTTCTCCAAGCCCCATGACAGAAGAAAGAGTCAGGATGCGTCGATTTCTTTATCAAGGTTGTTTATTCATTCATGTTCCAAAATATTTTTCTCTTCAGCCGGCGTAGGTATCACCTACACTGCTGCCGAAGGCTGTCTGTGCCGCTCATGGGCGGTCGTAATCTTTTATACTAACCGTTACATCCTAATTGTTTTTACTATTGTACCAATATCTACCACCTTTATTAAACTGTGCACCTTTACACTAAATCAATCAGAAAATGCCACCACCTCACCCGAAGATGGAGGACAAGAAGAAGAAGAAGAAGAAAGACAAGGGACACACCCAAATCCCTCCATCTTGTCTCCTTGAGCCTCCTTTGTGAACCCCCAAAATCCACATTAATACACAAAAATAAGTTACTTAATATCCTAATCACACACTTGTGACTTGTAATTCTTCATATAACGTTGGCAATCGCTCCCAAGGGCTAAAATCAAGGGCACTGGTGTTTTTATCACTGTACCAGGGTCTCCGGACCCCCTCCTGGGGTCTCGGACTGCCCGGGACATCTAAAGGGATGTCCTGGGTTCCGACACTTTTGCACTGTCCTAAAAAATAAATTGTAATTTCTGGCTGTGTTAGGGAAGAGAGAGGTTGATGATCCCCCAAAATGCCCAACACTTTTTATTGCAAACCAATAAAAGCAACCAGGAGGTCTGTCCCCAGCAGGGTTTCTCTCTCCAGCAGGTCTGGGTTGTTTGCCACACTAATTTTCAGCTAAATAAAAACTTCAGGGTTTAAATTTCCACTCCTTTACGAAGCCACTGCTCTTGACCACGTGATCCCTGCAAAAACAGTTTGGGTAAAACTCTTGACATTGATCCTCGGGGATTCCCCCTTCCGAATGTTCCTGCTGCAAATGGTTTTATTTTATCACTCCCCAGTAAAACCTGAGCTCTGGGGCTCTCAGGTCCATGGCCAAAGGAAAACCTGGCAGCAGCCCAGGGTAACTTGTGACTATTTAGGAGACTCCTGGTGCTGGAGTTCATGCCCAAGAAAAGGATGCAGAGGGTGGAAAAGCGCCCCCAGGTCCCAGTTACCACAAATTCACCAGTTTGGCTGTTTTCTTCTCATCACCACTGCCCTTGAAGCTCTGATGGCCACAGGAAGACTTTGGATTAACCTCCAGACCTTGAAAAAGTGGGATTTGGATGTACACTGAAACATCCAAATCTTGGTGTCTGCACCTCGAGGCACAGTGGGGTTTAGCCACTTTTAAGGACTTCCTAAAATCCCCCAGGGCTGCCCCACCAGCCTCCAGCTGCCTTCCCACCGGGATTCAGACATCCTAAAGTTTGGTGTCCTGCAGGTCAGGCTCACCTTGATGTCCTCAATGCCCCACAGTGCCTCAGACAACAAAAACACCTGCACTGAAGTGGCTGATTTGAGATTTGGAGGCTCCATGTGAGAGGAAATCTAAGGTTTGGTCATCATCTGTGGGGATCTGTTGTGTTTTATCTTCCATTTTTCAGGGTCAGGATTAAATGCTTGAGACAGTGTTTCTTGTTCGGACTCAGATGTTTATTAATTCTTATTTCTGTTACAGTCTCACAAGCTGTGAGTTCTACAGCACTTCTAGCTAACAAACTAAAAATTGCCCCCATCTCTCTCTTTCCAAGGTCTTTTAAGCACAAGCTGTCCAATTAAGAAATGACACCTACATTATTTTCACTTTTAACCCAATAACCAACCACCCCTGCCCCATAATGAGGACTTTTCTACCCAATTACAAAATCCCACCCAGACCCGTGAAGGAGAAGGTGAAAAAGAAGGACTGGCCTACGTCCTAAATCCTCCATCTTGCTTTATATCTATTGCTGTATTCTAAACCCTTAAACTCTCAGTTTTGCACCCTGTGATATCACACACTTCTATCCAACCTGCACACCCACAATCCCAACGCTGTCACTCAATTTTGGGAGCCTTTTCCACGGCCTCAGGTCAATGCAGGTTTGCTTGGGGTCAGTGCCTGTCAGCACAGAAAGCTGGAATTCTCAGTGCCCAGGGCTCCAACAGGGATCTGATCCCATCAGATCTGAGGATCAGGGATCTGATCCATCACCAAACACTTGGGAAGTCTCTTCAATGACCTTGGACTGCTTTTCTCCACTCATATCTGACCTTCTCAAGCCACATGGAATGACCCAAATGTCAGGAAAACTTCCCTGGGTTTGCTGGGTTCAGCCAAGCCTTGTTCTGGGGTGTTTCTGGCTCCCAGAGGCCCATAAGTGCTGGATAACTTGCACATCTTTGCCTGATGCCCCCAGCTTGGACCTGGAACAAAAAGCAGAATTTGACCTTGGAAGGAGCCACAAACCAGACCGAGTGTGGTTCTGCATTTGCATCTCTCCTTCCCAGCTGCCAGGGAGGTTCAGGAGAGACCTGATCACAAATTTCCAGTTTATCTCCCTGTTGCTTTTACTCTTCTTCACCTTCTGGCTTTTTTGGATCCGTTTCTGTGGCTGATAGCAGGAAAATGTTCTGCTGTGTGCATTGGAGCTGCTGGACACCCAGGTTTCTTTATGCGCCTCCAAATGGTCCCATCACATCACTGGGCCACGACAGGAGTCACAGGTTGGGTGGTTGTCTTGGGAACATTTTTCCAAGCTTTTTGTGGTTGACTGAACCTTGTGCACACCTGGAGCAAGGGATAGAGTATGTTTGCATGTAGATGTTTATCAACACATCTTTTTTTAGGTGGGATCTCTCATTTTCCGGAGTATTTTTAGGTAAAATGGGATTTCTCAGGAGCCACTTTGGGGCAGTCACCCTGTTTGGGGTGGGGTCACCATGGAGGTGCCTGGATGGGCTTATCCATGCTCCAGCTTGGTTTGTTTAGTGCCACAGGATCCTGGCTCAGAGCTCAGTTTTTGGGCAAGCACGGGCAGTGTTGTGGCATGTTGTCATAGGACATGAAATAAATTGACTCCAATAATTCTCTGAAGGCAGAAGAGAAAGAATGAAGGTTTTTATTTATAGTTTACTTTCTTTTATTTGCTGTGCTAAAAAGGGGACCCCATTGGTCCATAGATTGACACCTCTCTCCATTGGTTCAGTAACAAAATAGGAAATAAAAGACCTGGGAAAGGTTTTGTTATGGGAAAAGCACAGAGTTTACCTAAAAATGTTTTGAGAAAAGAGCAGCTATTTACAAGAGCTGTTTTGGGAAGAGAGGGAACTGCTGAAAGGTTTCCCTTGGGAAAACTAGCACAGCTAAAATTCTCTCAGGCTCAGAAAATCATGTCTGCAGTGGCACACGTGAGCTCCAAAAGCAGCAGGATGTTCTAAAACTGATGCAGGTTTGCTGCCCTGCTTGGTGGGCAGGGTTCACTCCAGGTTCCTCCTGCAGCCAAGTCCCCATCACAGAATCCCAGAATTCATAAATTCACAGAATCACAGAATCACAGAATCACAGAATCCCAGAACCCCAGAATTCATAGAATCACAGAATTCACAGAGAATTCACAAATCACAGAATCACAGAATCACCAGGTTGGAGAGACCTCCGGGTCATCAAGTCCAACCCAAACCTAACCTCAACTAAACCCTGGCACCCAGTGCCACATCCAGGCTTTGTTTAAACACATCCAGGGATGGTGACTCCACCACCTCCTCAGGCAGGCCATTCCAGTACTTTATCATCCTTTCTGTAAAAAACTTTTTCCTGATGTCCAGCTGTATTTCCCTTGGCGCAACTTAAGACTGTGTCCTCTTTTTCTGTCAGTGCTGCTGGAGAAAGAGCCCAACCCCAGCTGAGCACAGCCACCTTTCAGGGAATTGTAGAGAGTGATAAGGTCACATCTGAACACCCACCTGCCCTCTCCTCTCTCATTTTGTTTGTTCCTAAACCTCCATGAGCAGCACAGGGGCAGCAATCTGCTCTCCTCTCACATTGTACTGAGAGGCAGAACCCACCCCCTGCTGTGGGATGTGCACAGGGCCATCCAAGAAGTTTTTTGCATTCAAGAGATGAAGGGAAATGTGGGAAATGGATTTGTTGAGAAGTCTCAAAGCCTGACAAAAAGTTCACATACTCTGTGCCTGTATGCAAACTCTGAGATAAGAGAAGCTGACTTAGAAATGCCATGGGATAGGACAGACATTGCTGAGGAGAAATGAAACTGGAAACAAGTTTCAAAGGATGGCCTTGCAAATAAGACTGGATACTTTGGAGAAATAGAACTATGAAAGGTGAATATATGGAACATAGAAATATGAAATAGAACTATGAAAGGTGAGTATATGGAACATATACATATGAAAATAGAACTATGAAAGGTGCAGTGCAGTAAGACCCACCAGGGGTAATTTTGGATGATTTAAGGCATTAACAGCATTGTGTGGCAAAAGCTGATAGGCCAAGAAACGCTTATAATGCTTTATAATTAGGAAATTATTTGACTTCTGATTGTGATGGTGTGAATTATAACATCTCTATTGTCTCACTCTTCACATGAGACCAAAATGAAATAAAAGTTTTTAAAACACCTCTCAGCTGCTCCATCTCTGGGTCAGAAAAAGGGATAATCCAACAAATTTAAGGTCCCTCCCCACCCAAACCGTTCCAGCATTCTGGGACACCTCAGGTGGGAGTTACTGGCAGTGCAGGTGTCCCATGGGATGAATCCCACCTTGACCTCAGGATTATTTAGTCAGCTGATGAACAAGAGGTTTGTACTCCCCTGAACCAAACCCTTTGGCCAAAGCTCTGGTTCTGAGCTCCAGAGAGACTTGCTGAGAGAAGAGGAGCTGCAGTGTGGTAGAAGCTGACTAAAAATGGAATAAAAATTTTTAAACCATCTCTCAGTCGCCCCATCTCTGGGTCAAAAAAGGATAATCCATGCCCTGCCCAGCTCCCAGGGAGGGAGTGCAGGGTGCAGCTGCAGTTTGCAAGGGCATTTTGGCCCCTGGGAGGGTGTGTGGGCATGCAAAGCCTGCTGGCCTGTAAATCATTGTCAGCATCCGCACAGAGTGGGCCACAGGTCAGGGGCTGAGCACTGAAGCATCCCCTGCCACCACCCCCTGATTTACAGCAGTCACAGCCCTCCTGAGAGGGCTCCTCACCCAGCCTCAGTGGGGTCCCAGGGCATTTTGGGGGGTTCTGTGGGTGCAGGAGGCGCAGATTTGTCACTCTGAGAGGCCTCACACATGGGAAGTGTTGGGTTCAGCAGGAAAGGAGTGATGGGAAGGACATAAATGGCCTGCAGGGAGGCCCCTTAACCATCAGCTGCTGCTTGACCACCTCTCATCCTTGTGGTTGGTGTGGGGAAGACACAGAGCACCCAGAGCATGTGCTGGGCTCTGCTTTGGGGTGATCTGAGACACTTTTGTGCTTCCTCAGCACAGTGGTGGTTGTCGGTGTGAACCTGAGCCAGGCAAGCAGCAGGGAGGGTGGAAAACACCACAAAAATCATCCCACCAGCTTGCACAGAGCCCCTCTTAATCCCCTTCTTGACCTTCTTATCAGCCCAGGTCTTCTCTTTCCTCCGTTCCCACATTCTCCCTGCATCCCATATCCAGGCCAAACGAGTGTCTCACATCCAGCTCCCCACAGCCAGACACTGCTGAGATCCCCACCACCCAATCCTTCAGCTCCAGCTTCCTCCTGAGGGGAAGGGGAGGAGCAGGTATCTACCTCTTCTCTGGGACTGGGACAGGACTCCAGGGAAGGGCTGGAGCTGTGCCAGGGGAGCTGATCTGAGGTTGGATGTTGGGAAAGGTTCTTCCCCCAGAGGGTGTTGGCACTGCTCAGGCTCCTCAGGGAATGGGGACATTCCCAAAGCTGCCAGAGCTCCAGGAGTGTTTGGACAACACTCAGGATGCCCAGGGTGGGATTGGTGTGTCTGTGCAGGCCAGGAGCTGCATCCATGATCCCTGAGGGTCTCTTTCCACCTCAGGATATTCCACAAGTCCATCTTTCTACAGGAAATCAAATCAAACATTGATTTGATTGATTTGATTGATTGATTGATGAACAATCAAAACATTGATTTCAGCCCCAACCTGTCCCTGTTAGGCCAGGGTTGGGCAGGGTCCCCAAGCACCCCGGTGGGGCAGAGGGGCTGCCCTGGGTGTCCCCAGCTCTGCGTGGTCCCAGGAGGAGGAAAACGATGCAGCTCTGGTGTTTCCTGCAGAGAGGATCCCCTGTGCCCTGGGTTCCTCCACAAGGACACGCTCCAAACCCAAAAAAGGCCTGTGCCACTTCCAAGGCCGTGTTCCCAAGGTGGGATTGTTGGATTGTCTGTGCAGGTCCAGGAGCTGCATCTGTGATCCCTGAGGGTCTCTTTCCACCTCAGGATATTCCACAAGTCCATCTTTCTGCAGGAAATCAAATCAAACATTGATTTGATTGATTTATGAACAATCAAAACATTGATTTCAGCCCCAACCTGTCCTAGTTAGGCCAGGGCTGGGCAGGGTCCCCAAGCACCCCGGTGGTGGCACGAGGGGCTGCCCTGGGTGTCCCCAGCTCTGCATGGTCCCAGCTGGAGGAAAAAGGTGCAGCTCTGGTGTTTCCTGCGGAGGATCCCCTGTGCCCTGGGTTCCTCCACAGGGACACGCTCCAAACCCAAAAAAGGCCTGTGCAGCTTCAAGAGCGTGTTCCTGCTGGCCTGAGCTGCTGGGCAGATAAAAGCAATTCCCATCTCATTTAACCACTCATTTTAAATCCTCCAAAATATGTGTGAGGCGGCCAAGGTTCGCTGGCACTTCCAGCACAAGGCTGGACCTCGTCCATCCTTCCTTCAGGCCCTGTCTTGAAGCGAAGCCACTCTGTGAAGTTTAAGGACTCTTGCAAGTTGCAGCAAAGCCTGGGGCTGGCAGGCCCAGCTGGAAAAGGCTGGGATAACTCTGCAGGAGCAGCTTTTATGGTGAATGAAGGTTTAGATGCTGAAGGTGGCCTTGCTACTGAAAGTCAGAGCTTGTGGTCTTGGCCTGAAGCAATAGGAGGAGCCTAAAATTTGGGAAAAGGGTTTGGGTGAGGCAGTTGGTCTTGGGAGGAGGTGAAGGACATGGGAGAGGAGCACTGGGGCAACACAGCTTTCCCTCTGCTGCAAAATTGGGGCATTTTCTCCCTTATTAAACCACATTTTTTGGGCTTGTCCTGTGCAGGACCAGGATTTGGACCCAATAATCCTGGTGGATCCCTCCTGGCTCAGAATACTCCACGATCCCAAGTGTGACTGGCAGCAGCCCTGTAAAACTCCAGGACTGGCACTCACATGTGCTGCTGGATGATGCCTGGGTGACTCAGCCTTGTCTGGGCTAAAACTGCACCTTGCTGGGCTTTCCTTTGATGTTTGGGGTTTCTCACGTTGGTTTGGGGGCTTTCTTCCCTTCCCACAGGTCATGAGTAAGAACTCAGTGGTCCAGGCAATTAAATCCACACACAGGATGGAACCTGGCAGGCCAAAGCAAGTCCCAGCACTGCTCTCTTCCACTTGAATAATACTTACAGGATTATTAATCAGCAGGAAGATTATTTCTATAAAAAGTTGAATTTTGCTTTTATTTTGCTTTTATTTTGCTTTTTACAAGTTGAGGTCTTAACGCACGAGGGATTAAAAGTTATGCAAATGGAAATCTGCCTCTGCAACAAGTGTTTCTCCATTTTCTCTGCTTTTCCAGATGTGAAAGGGAAAAAGAGGGTTGGGTTTGTTTGTTTGTTTGTTTGTTTTAATCCATTCTTTCTGATGGATTCTTTGCTGGTCCCTGATCTCCAGTTTGGGAATCCTGTGATTCCCTGTTGCTCATCAGACCATGGCTCACTAAATTATTAATAACTGGATTTTCCCAAGGCAGAGAGAAGTCCTGCATCCCTACAGGTGGAAAGTTCAGGAACAGAGGTGATGGTCCTGGTGGGTGTGGAAAAGATTGAGCAAATCTGTGCTGCTCTCTGAGGAACCAAATCTGCCCTCGGGGAGTTTTTCCAAGTTTTACTGGCAGGTTTTATCGTGGGAAAGAAGTGGAGGAACAGGATTTGTCAGAGACTTGCTCCTGCCTGCCTGTTGGTCTTCTCCAAGACCTTTTCCACTGACCTTCCTCCCCGGCAGCTTTTCCTCAGCACATCCCACGGAAACTTCATCCCGGGGACTCCGGAGCCACCTTGCTGCGGGCGCTGGGAGAAGTTGCTCTGAGGGATCTTCAGGTGGAGGCTGTGGAGATGGCCCCATCTATTGGCCACAAACCTCACCCAGAGCTCCAAATCACGTTAAAATCACAATTGTTTCTCTATGTCAAAATAAAAACCCTCAGTTTCCCGCTTCTCCCACGATTTCTGTGGGCTTCTGGAAGCTGGAATGGGCAGGTGAGAATCTCCAGCATAAACAACAGTTAAAGAAAATAACCCTTGCCAAGCTGAATACATTTATTTCAGGTGCTTTTTCTCCTTAGAAACAAGGCTTTGAGTCGAGGGAGTGAAACTCTGCAGGAAAAAACCTCATTTTTCCCCTTTTTTGGAGTTCCTGGCTCTTTCTTGCTGTAAGGTCAGGGCGAATAAAACTCAAGAGACGTTGTTTCTTTGCAGTCTCACTCTGAAATTTATTGTCTTTATCTATATCTCACGAGACGTGAGCTCTCTAACAAGCTGAGAAAGTGAGGTTAAATGGTGTCTATATAAGGTTATTTAAGTTCTAATTATCCAATAAACAGCTGACATCTAAATTATTTATGTTTCTAACCCAACTGTGGTCACCCGAAATCTGCAATGCAGACTTTTTTCACCTAATAATAGAAAACTACCTAGATTTGTGAAGAAGGAGGAAGAAGAAGGTGCAAAAAGGACAACGAACTTACACTTACAATTCTCTATCTTGGCTCTCATATATCACTATACACCAAAATCCCAAAACTGAGTTTTTTACCCTGTGAGATCACACAATATATCTAAATTACACACACACTGTTTCTGTGCTGTTAAGCAATTTCTGAAGCCTTTTCCAAGGTCTCAGGTCAGATGAAGTGTTTGCTTGAGGGCTGGCACCCATAAATTCAGAAAGCTCCAAGTTTTCAGCCTTCAGAGTTCCAACAGCTTTTCCATTTATTCACAAGTGAGGAATCCACCCTGCCTGGTCTGCACTCGCTGTGCAGGGAGAGCTGTGAATTCCAGGACATTCTGGATGTGGATAAAGCTGCCCTGGTGCTCCTGATGAGCCCAAAACCTGTGGGATCCCTGGGAAGGGCTTTGAGGCCAGCTGAGGAGCAGAAGGAGCTAGGATGGATGGGGATGCACCTGCTCCACATGGTTCTCCATGGAGAACCAGTGCCATCTCCTGGCAAACCAGACCTTTCCCAGCACAGCCTCAGCCTGGGCACAACCACAGATTTTAGGGGCTCTGTAGAGGATGCACTGACATTGTGTTACCCCATGCTCAGCCCTGCGTTGTGTTTTTCCAGGCTATGTGCATGGTAGGATAAAATATTGTCCCTTGAACAGCTGGATATCCACCTCTTTTCCATGTCCATGCAGGGTTAGATGATTGTACAATGTTCTGCTGATGCCTTGGGAAGGCTGAGCTGGAACAGAGAGTGGACAGAGCTGGAGAATAAAGCAGAGATTTATTGAAAGGCCTTGAAGGATCCACCCTGGGCGGGACAAGAGCCTGGCCAGGGATATACCCAAAATGGGCACAAAATGGACCCAAAATGGACACAAAATGGACATAAATTGGACCCAAAATGGTGACAAAATGGTCACAAAATGGCCACAAAATGGTCACACAATGGTCACAAAATGGACCCAAAATGGACACAAAATGGACAAACGGTCACCAGGTCTCACACTTTGATCAGTTTGGGTCCATTTGCACATTGGGGTTTCATTGTCCAATCCCAGCTCCAGCTGATGCAGTCCCACCCTTCTTGTTCTCTCCCTGCAGCCCCCATTGTTTGTGCTTTGGGGCCTGAAAACTTGTGCCAGTTGTCCTTGGTGTGCAGCAGGAGAAGGATTTGTTTTGTGTCCGTGCTGTGTGCAGAGAGCTGAGTGACACTGACTGTGAGCTCAGAGCTGCAGCCCTGGGCAGCACAGAGCCTGAAATACAGGAAATAAAACTGAAGGCATCACTGCCATCTCAGTTTGGGCTTCTTAGAGGGTGATGGATCCCAGTGACATCAGCTCACTTCAACCCCCACCATGAATGGTCCAGGAGTTATTTGAATTCCAGCCCCATTTTCCTAACCCACTGAGAGTGAGGCTAAAATTTGGGATGTGAGACGTGGCTTGGGGCCATTCTGAAGTAACTCAGCTCCCGGGAAGACAGGGATGGATAGCTGGGAAGCAGAGCCCTGAAATTACCCTCCTTTGATCAGTGGGTTCCTCCCAGATGGCAATCTTTAATTTAATCACTTTAATCACCTAATTTAATCAATTTAATCAATTAATTAATGCTCTGATAACTGAAACTGTTGCAGCTGTGTGGTTCAGCTCTCACTGAGCCACAGGGAGGACCAGAGCAGCTGAAATAGGTAAAGATGGATAATTCCCATCCCCAAAATCACCTTTTCCATGGACAGGACAGCTTTTCCTGGGAATATGGGTGGGTAGTTGGAGTGATCGGAGTCAGGAGCTATTCAGGTGTTATTTTCCTCCTCTACTCAGCCCTGGTGTGGCCACACCTCAAATCCCAGGGTTAATTTTGGACCCCTCATTACCAGAAGCACATTGAGGGGCTGGAGCATGTCCAGAGAAGGGAACAGAGCTGGGAAGGGGCTGGAGAATTCCTGAGGGAGCTGGGAAAGGGGCTCAGCCTGGGGAAAAGGAGGCTCAGGGGGGACCTTGTGGCTCTGCACAACTCCCTGACAGGAGGGGACAGCCGGGGGGGTCGGGCTCTGCTCCCAGGGAACAGGGACAGGAGGAGAGGGAACAGCCTCAGACTGGGCCAGGGGAGGTTTGGGTTGGATATCAGGGAAAATTCTTCACAGAAAGGGTGGCCAGGCATTGGAAGAGGCTGCCCAAGACACTGGTGGAGTCACCATCCCTGGAAGTGTTCAAAAGCCGTATGGGGACACGAGTTAGTGGTGAACACCGTGGCTACTGCTTGGATTTTATGATCTCAGAAAGCTTCTCCAACCCTAAAAATCCTAAGGACGCTTGGGTGAAGTTCCTATTCCCTTCCCACCTGCTCAAGAAATGTCAAACCAATGGACAATGAAATGAGTCCACAGAATCTGAATTCTTCACCTAAGGCCAGGCAAAGAACTTCAGATTCTATGGACTCATGAGAACTTCATTCTCACGTCCCTCAGGATGTCCCCTGAAGAAGCCAGAGAAGGAATTTTGGGGAGCTGGGAGCTGTTCCGTGGTCACTAGATGGCAGTGGCCGTTTACATTTGGCAGGTGAGGAGCAGCCAAGGGTGAGGACAAGTTTGTGGTTGGCAATTTGGGGACCAGCGACTAAAAGGTTTTGGTGCTGTTCCTGACCCTACAGGTGAGATGTTCCTGCACTTCGGTGTTCCACACGTTGTTCATCTGCAGAACTCACTGCTGCAAGAGGGAAAAAAAAACCCAAAAAAACCCCCAAAAAACCAGCCAGTAATTTATTTCAATAAATAAACGGATTTACACATTAATCCTCCTTGAAAAATAGGAGATGTGATGCAGTGATGGGACAAGGAGGAGTTTAAGGTGGAAGAGTGGAGATTTAGGTGGGATATTCGGGAGGAATTTTCTCTGTGAGGCTGGTGAGCAGCTGGAATGGATTTCCCTGGCAGACACATGTCTTTCAAAAGCAAGACAACATGAAAGTGTGTGAGAAAACTCCAATACAAAAATGTGAACATCAGAAGGCTTAGAAGAACTTTTGAAAACCAGGGCGACAGTCTGAGGTGCTGAAGGCAACAGAACATTGATGGAGCCCACACAGGTCCTCTCCTGCAGCTGTCTTTGCTCTCTGGCACTGGTTTTCCCAGCTCCACGAGTGGGATTTCTCTGGGATCTCCAGTGGTGGGCATCCCAGGGCTGGGGAAGCAGAGAGAACATTGTGCTGAAGCATCCTGAGGGCTGGATGTGGATGCTGAGAGCCTGGGCACAGAGGAATTTTCAAGCTTCAGGCAGGCCTGTGAGAGAGAAAGTCAAATAAACTTTCCCACACATTGGTCTGGGGAGCTGTGATAAAGCTCTGTGAAAGAGTTAAAAAAATCTTTAATCTTTGCACCTGGTGTTTTGTGCTCCTTGTCCACTTGTAAGGTGTTTGACAAAGGGGTGACGTTTCTAATTAGCCAATGATGGTGAGGGGTGTTAATTAAAGCATCAATCGTGTCCAGCTGTATCAGAACAGCCTAATTTCTAATAAAATTCCTGATTTCTAATAAACTGATTTCTAATAGACTGATTGGAGTCTGTGTCACTCTTTCAGATCATCCTAATGCAACAGCAAGAGGTGGAGAGGAGGAGGAGGAGGAAGGAAGAGATGCAAGCCCACGGTGGTGGTCACTGCCCTGCAGACAGCCCTGGAAAAGGGAAAAACAGCTTAAAACCAGACTTTTTCCACAGTCATGAGTCGTTCTTCCCATTCTCCATTTTTTTCTTGAAAAATCTGAGACAAAGTTTTAAAAATTTGTCAGACTCCAAAGAGTAGTTGGGGGAAAAAACTCCAGCAGAGCAAGGCTGTCATGGTGGTTGGGAGTATAACCTACTCCAATGAGTAAATTAATTTTTTCCCCAAATTATATGGCTAAAGTATTATTATATTAATGTGATTTTCAATGATTACATTTTCCTGCCCAAATCTCACAGAGTAGAAAAAAAATCTTTTTTAAAAAAATATAAAGGATTGGCTGCTTTGATTTTGTTGATTTTCTTAATTGTTGATTTATTGCAGTTTTTTGGGGGATGGTCTGATCCACAAGATTTTAACAGAAGCTGAGAAAAGAGGATTCCCACCAGAGGAGCACAGGACAGCAGGTGCTCATCTAGGAGGTGGATTTTCAATTTTGACTGCAATATCCAATAATATTCAATATTACCCCTGGTAATCAATCAATGTTCATGTACTGAGTGCGGGGGAAGAAATAATATCTTTATTTGCAAGCTGCCCTCTATTTAATCCGTGATTTTGGCATTTGTGATCAAGTGCCACCACTTTGGGGTCACAGAGACCAGATCTGAGGTTGGACATCCTCAAGGAGGAAAGGCCCAACCCAGAGACCCCAAGCCATGCTGGAGGTGTTGCTAAACTTCTCCAAGACATGATCTGGAATTATTTGATTTATCAAAGCTTAAAACAGCTTCTTTTATTATTAGAACCCCGTGGTGTCTTGTGGCAGTGAGTTGCTGGGTTTAATCATCAGCCATCTGTGGAGAAGTGGCTCCTTGGATGGGTTTTAATTTCGCTGCTCTCAATTCCATCGGGCTGCATGATGAGTCAGAACAAATTAAAGCTTCTTGACTGATTTCTCCGCTGATCATTTTGTCTGCAGCTCTTACTCACCACCCCTCAGCAATGAACCCCCGGTATTTTTAACCTGCTCCTCTTTTCTGTCTCTCTTTCTCTTCCTTTTCTATTTTGACAGGGGGTGAGCGGAGCTGAACAGTTTCATATTTATCCAGTCTCACGAGGCACCCCCAGCATTATTCCCATTTTCTTCCTGGCTGTGTTCTGACTCCATTTCTCTATTTTTGGGGGATCATCCCTGCACAGGGAGCTGTCCATCAAGGACACAGCTCTTTTTTTGGAGCAGAAACCCTTGAGTGGTGCCCACCAACCTGTGTTCTTCAAAGGCAGCATCACCTGCTGCCCGTGCTTGGTGATATCAGCCAGTCTCATTAGCACAGGGATAATTAAACCCCAATTAGCCTAAACCATCACTGGGGTTTTTTTGGGGTTTTTTTACCACTTTGCTCCCACATCCATCACCTATTTTTTAACCAAATTTGACCTGGATGACTCCTTCTTCCTCCACTTTAACAGAATCTGGCATTTTGCCTCTTGTCCAACTTTTTCCAGCTCTTCCCATCACTTCATCCTTCCATTTTGCTCAGCAGAATTCTGGGGTTTTGTGCTGGTTTTGCTACTTACTTTTTATTATTATTCTGGTTTCTCCATGAGCCACAATCACCCCGAAACCTGGGAAATCCATCCCATATTCACAGTCCACGGCAACGCTTCTCTCTGAAGGGTGAGAAGCCACTTGTATATCCAAGGTGACACAGAAACCTCGGAAATGCTTGGAAATCCTTTTTATTTTGCACGTTGTTGGATGTTTTCATGCCCCTAGGATGACGTGGTTTGTATCTTTTTAGAGATGTCATTGAGAAAATTGGGATTGTTCAGCCTGGAGAAAAAAAAAACCTTTGGGGTGACCTAAAGGGAGGTGACAGGAAAGATGGAGAGGGAATATTTCAAGGTCTGGAGTGACAGGGCAAGGGGAATGGCTTCAAAATGGAAGAGAGTAGATTTGGATGGATATTAGGTGGTATTTTAGGGAGAAATTTTTCCCTACGAGGGTACCCAGAGAAGCTGTGGCTGCCCCTGGATCCCTGGAAGTGTCCAAGGCCAGGTTGGACATTGGGGCTTGGAGCAACCTGGGATGGTGGAAGATGTCCCAAGATGCCCCAAGAGCCCCGAGAAGGTAAACCCTAAAAACTGAGGTCAAGGCCAGCTCCAAAGTTGTGCTGTGGTGGTTGAGGGTGCAAAGCTCCTGAGAGTTCATCCTAAAAATTCCCTGGGATTTCCAGGGTTTGCCATGTCCAAAACTGCAGGGAGTGGCACCTGGGGTTCGTGGTGAACTGCTGAGTTAAAGTTTGGTTAAGATTAAGGTTTCAGGATTAATCCCTTGGTGATCTCAGAGGTTTTCCCCAGCTCCTGTGATTCTGGAAAGTGTCAGGCAGTCCCTGTGTGGGGACATGTGACAAAAGACAAGGTGGCTTCTTGTCCTCTCCCACCAGCAGCTCCCTCACCTTCCCTTAACTGGTCACACTGGGCTGGACTTGTCCCAATGGCCTCACTGGAAGAGCTTCAAGGAGATTTTAAAATTGCTCATTTCTTCCAAAAATAGAGATATTTCAGAAAATTTGCATTGTTTGTGACCAAGCTGAAAATACCTGCCAGTCTCTGCATTTTTATGCACTGCTTCCTCAAATATCTGTATCTCCCAATTAAGTTACCAAATGCCTCAATATTTGGTGGTGTTTGGGGGTTTATTTAACACAACAGCTCCTGGAGTTGTGTTGTTTTGTGCAAATGAAGCTTCAGAAATCACCTTCCCCACCTATTTTTAAAAGTTTAGAGACTGGGAAGTAACTCGTACTCCACATGTGTTGGATTCCTTCAACTCTCACGAGTTCTGGGAGAAGGAGAGGCAGCAGAGCTGAGTCCTGATGTCTGGGGTGCAGATTTCTTGATGTGCAGATTTCTTGATGTCGTCCAAGTTTGCAGGGTCAGACTTGTGCAGCTCCAGCTGCCAGGAACTGAGAAGGAAAGAAGGTAAGGACAGGATGAGGAGAGGATGGGGAAACACCTCACGGACATGAACTCCATCCATGAACCACCTGCAGCTGGCTGAAGATCCAATTCCAGCCCAAACTCAGGGGTGGGATCACAGCAATCCCTTTTGTTTGGGAAAAGATGGGCCAAATCCTCCCAGGAGAGCTGGGACTTCACCCAAAAATCCCCAACACTGAGCAGTCCCTGCCTGCCACAGGGCTGTGGCCACAAAATTCCTTTCTTCTCCTGGCCACTGATTCCTGGGAAGTTCTGCAGGAGCTTAAGCAGTGCCTAAAAGGAGAAATAACATTTTTAGTGGGTCCCACTGCAGCTCCAAGATTTAACACTGGCCTTGGTAAATAAAGGCATTGTGCAGACTCTGGACCAGGTGTGACACCAGCAGGGCAATGGCACATGGGTGACCCTGTGCCCTGTGAAGGCCCAAGCACCTTTTTTTAACTGGAGAGAGAGATTATAATCCTTTTTTTTCTTTAAAAAAAATTAAAAAATAAAAATCACAGCTGCCAATGGAGCCAAGCCCTGCAAATTTTACTCCCTCCTTACTCCAGGATTTCTGAGCAGGATCAAAGCCAAGTAGGGCTGTTAAAGAGGCAAAGTTCATCAAGCCCTGTGATTTCCTCGCCTTTTCCCATGAAAAAAAAAAACAAAACCAACTCCAGCAGAGCCCAACTCTGCTCCTCTGCAGGCTGCAGCCAAATCCAACCCACATTAAGGGAGTTAATTCATATTGAAAAGGGGCGCTTGCCAACCTCGGCGTGCCTTAAACTCCCTGGGCCTGGGGAAAGGATTGTGTGCAGGAATATGTTCATGCAGTGCCTGGCACTGGGGGGGTTCTGGCTCACGCCTGGGGTTTTGTAAGCAGCTCCTGCGAGCCTGGTGAAGCACTTGGAGTCTGGTTTCCTTGGGAAACTCGGTTGAGGTTGATTCTGTCGAACGTTCTCCCCTCCACTCGTTTCCTCCCCTCCGACTCCTGAACTCCTCGGCCAAGCCCACGCTGGCAGGGAGATTAAAAAAAAAGTTTCAGGGAGATTAAATTGTATGGAAATAAGGGTGCAGGTAGGGCAGGGGAAAGGAAAAAAAAAACCAACTTTATTACTGCGTTTGCCTCCTTTCCCCTCGGGAGAAAAGGGAGCTCACGCCTTATCAGAGAGCCCACAGAGGAAGGGGGAAGGTGCACCGAGCACCATTAGCGCCCTTTCCCACTGAATTTCTCGCTGTTGCTTCATGCCCAGGGCTTGGAAATAGCTTTTTAAAAGAGTGGGAAGAACAGGAGGATGTGGGCTTGATTTTAGTCCCGTAAACACGAGTTTGAGAGCAAACCAGAGAGATGCAGGCCCAGCTTTCCAAATGCTCCGAATGCCATGGCAAAATTCCCTCAGCAGGATCAGAGGATCACAGGATGGTTTGGGTTGGAAAAGACCTTAAAGATGATTTGGTTCCAACCCTCCTGCCAAGGGCAGGGACACCTCACACCACCCCAGGTTTCTCCAAACCCTGTCCAGCCCGGCCTTGGGCACTTCCAGGGATCCAGGGGCACCCACAGCTTCTGTGCCAGGGTTCCCCCATCCTCACAGCCAAAAATTTCTCCCCAATATCAAATCTAAACCTTCTTTCAACTTAAATTCATTCCCCCATAGGAATGAACAGCATCAAATCCATCAATATGGAGTCCAAAAAGCCTGGATGTGGCACTGGGTTTAGTTGAGGTGTTGGGCCATGGGTTGGACTCGATGGTCTTGAAGGTCTCCTTCAACCTAGAAATCCTGTGATTATTCTATGATTATTCTGTGATGATTCTGTGATGATTCTGTGATGATTCTGTGATTACTCTGTGATTATTCTGTGATTATTCTGTGATTATTCTGTGATATCCCTGCCTGGGAGCTCAGCCCTTCCTCAAATCATCCCATGGATGTTTTAGATCCATGCACCGACCTCCTCTGCTCCTCACACGCGAGCAAAAAACCTGATTCGTGGCATTTTTACCCCATTTTAAGGCAGGGATTTGGCTGCTGGGCCAGAAGCCATCTGCAGGTGTCACTCCTGCACACGGAGTCGCGGCACCCGGAGGGAGCAGGAGGGGACAGGTGGCCACCCGGCAACTGCATGAAGACATCATAACTTGGACCAATTTGTAAACAGGCTGGGAGAACATCCACCCTCCCTGGAAGGGGGAGAAGTGGCTCTTCAAACCCTGGGGATATGACCTCTTGTCCTCTCTGTTTATAAGAGGGAGGGGAAGGAGAGAGAGGGGGAAAAAAAAGGAGGGAGAAAGGGAGAGAAAGTCAGACTTGTTGCCGTGTTAAAACCTGCCCCCCACCATCAGCTTTTGTGATGAAAATGGTGAGGGACACTCCGCAGCTCCTGGCTCTGGTTCTTTGTCATTCAGGCTTTGCAAGGGAGAGCTCCTTTCTGTTTATTTATCAACCGGGAGCCCTTGTCAACACCTCGCTTGACTGAGGTTTTAGCACCTTGGTGGGGTTTTGTGGTTGTTTTGTTGTTTTTTTTTTTTAACTGCCTCAGCCAAATCTTTCTGGTCTTTTCCTCCCCTGGGTGCAGGCAGATCTTTTCCTCCACTAATTTTGCAAGAACTCTTTTTCTTTTTTTTTTTTTTTTTTTTTTTTTTCCTCAGCCCTGGACAGTGAATTTTGGGGATGCACAGGAGATATTTCCATTATTCGTTATTTATTTAATTATCCTTTATTTCTTACCTCATCATTTCCCACTTTGTAGCAGAGCCCTGACCCATTCCAAGCTCCCCTTTCCTTCACCACCACAACTTTGCCATTGGGACATTTCCCATCAAGCTGTTTTAAAACAAACCTAATGCCAAAAAAAAAAAAAAATTAATAAAATAATAATTTAAAAAAAATATGTTCTGCACTTTTAAAACACATTTAAAAGGTTTGGAGACCTCGACCAAGGCGCTGCTGCAATATCAGGCAGTAACTGCAGATGCTCCTGTGCTCTCAGATTGTACCCCACGTTCCTGTTAGTGATTTTAATGTATCTTAATTAACTCGCTCTGTGGCTGAAGAGAAGACACTCCAGTCTGGGCAGTTTTTCAGTCCAGTGCTTGTCAGCAGCCCAGAGTAATCCCTGTTTAAAATGCATATTGATTTGCAAACACGAGGCTGAATCCCAACATTCATCTCCAGCGATGCTATCACTTGAGTTTCAAAGAGGGGGGTTAGGAGCGAGTTCACAAAGGGATCAAATTCTGGTTTAAATTTTAAATTTGTTGTTGGTTTTTTTTTTCCCCTTTGTTTGCACCTGCAGCAGGAGTGTGGCCAGCCCTTTGAAAAGGAGTGATTTGAATTGGGTGTTAGAAAGGGATTAGAAAATTTCAACATCAGTGCATCCATGATTTAATAAATAACTGTTCATCTTATTGTTCTTTCTGTCTCACAAACACTTGGCTTTCCTCTCTTTTTTCTTCCCTTGATCCAATGTGTATCTCCACTCCCAAAATAAATAAAGAGAAATCAGATGGAGCGGAGTAAAAAAACTGCAATTTTTTAAAGCCAGTCCTTGCTCTAAGTGTGAATTTGGAGGAAATCTTCATAAAATCACAGAATATTTTTGGTTGGAAGGGATATTAAAAATAATCTAATTCAAATTAATGCTGCACTTCAGCTTTTTTGACTTTGGGCGTTTTGGTGAAGGTGGTTAATGAAGTAGTTACTGAAAGAGGGGCAGAGAACAAGGACCCCAAAGGATGTTTTATTCCACTCACCAAAATCTCTTCACTTCCAGGGAATTGAAGCCCTTTGGAGGTGCACTTTTAACAAGCTGCCATCCCTTTATTAGGGGCTGGGACTGGGCCATAGGGACGTGTCCAAAAAGGGGTGCAGGATTTGCCTCCAGGAGCCAAAATACCTGACCCTAAAACTCTTCTCTCAAAGCCAGCAGGTGATGAATATTATTATTAATAATATTATTAATATTATTGTTATTATCATCATCATTCTCATTATTATTGTTGTCATTATTATAATTATTATCATTATTATTATTGTCATTATTATCATCATTATTGTTATCATCATTATTGTCATTATTTTTATTCTCTTGGAAAGATTTTGTTTCCTCACTTAGTGGCACCCAGCCTCCTATGAATGGTTGTTTCTGCACTTCTCAGCAGGTTTGGGGCCCTAAAAATTATCAGCTTCCACTGCTGATTAATGGGGTTTTGATCTGAATCTGGCCTGGAGAAGTTCCACACAAGCAAACACACACGGGACACGCAGGGCTCAGGTTGTGTCTACATTTATTTTATTTCCTTAGGGGCAAACTGTCCCTAGTCAGGATCCTCAGTTTGTATTTTGGGTTATTTTCTCTGTTATTCTGGAGTCCTCAATGTGCCAGAAAAGCAGGACTGCTCCTCGTGGACTCAGATTTGCCTCAAACGGTCGGTTTGCCTTCAAAATAAATTTATTTTTCCCCAAATCTCATCCTCTAAGGAAGATCCCAAATTATCCTCCACAGCACTCATTTTTTGGGGGTAATCTCCACAAAATGGAGACTTTGCTGGTGAGACCACCTGGAAAATCTCCCTCACCATCCCCAAGCTCTGATTCCCCTTGCCATAACCCTGAGAGGTTGTGGAAAGTTCTGGAGAAGATCACAGAATCACAGAAGGAATGGAAGGAACCTTAAAAATCCCCTTGCACCATCCCTGCCATGGGCAGGGACACCTCCCACTATCCCAGTGTGCTCCAAGCCCTGTCCAACCCGGCCTTGGACACTTGGGATGGGTGACAGTGACCAAGGCAGTGGATTTAGGGGACAGGGACAAGGACAGGGAATGTTTATCTGGACAAAAATGTGGCACTGATTTGTTGGACTTTTCAACTCTCCTGAACTCTGACAGAACTCACCCACGTCGGTTCCCTTCTGCTGTCACTGCCAGGAGACACTTGGGTGAAGGCCCTGCTGTTTCCAGTGGCTAACAGAAAATGTTTTCCTGCTTAGGAACCTGCCCTGCCCAAGGGCATGGGGTCAGGGCAAGGGTGATGTCCCCACTGTTGATGGGCAGGTGACAGGAGAGGTGGATGCCACCATCCACCCCCACACTCCAGGGCAGGGCCCTACAATCCTTTCATCCAGCAGTTCTCTGGGAGCCCTGCCTCTCCACCAGGGACATGGACACGTCCCCTGCTGTGGTCCCTGCCACCTCCTCCGGGGTGGGGAAGGGAGAGCAGAGCCCTTGGAAGGCTGAGCTGGAACAGAGACTGGACAGAGCTGGAGAATAAAGCAGAGATTTATTGAAAGGCCTTGAAGGATCCACCTTGGGCAGGACAAGAGCCTGGCCAGGGCTACACCCAAGATGGGCCCAAAATGGTCACAAAATGGACACAAAATGGACACAAAATGGACAAACGGTCACCAGGTCTCACACTTTGATCAGTTTGGGTCCATTTGCACATTGGGGTTTCATTGTCCAATCCCAGCTCCAGCTGATGCAGTCCCACCCTTCTTGTTCTCTCCCTGCAGCCCCCGTTGTTTGTGCTTTGGGCCTGAAAACTTGTGCCAGTTGTCCTTGGTGTGCAGCAGGAGAAGGATTTGTTTTGTGTCCGTGCTGTGTGCAGAGAGCTGAGTGACACTGACTGTGAGCTCAGAGCTGCAGCCCTGGGCAGCACAGAATCTGAAATACAGGGAAATAAAACTTCAGTCATCGCTGGTGCTGCATTTCCCCGCGCTCCGTTTTCCACCCACCCTTTTCCCTCCGCAGGTTTGTTCTCCTGCTGTACCGCTAGGTGGGCCAAAGCTACACCGGTGAGAGTCGCACCCCTCCCGCGGGAGGCGGGCAGGGCAGGTGGCTCTGCCTCATCCCAGGGGACAGGACACGGAGGGACGGAGCGGGAAGAGGTGGCAAAGAGCCCCGAGTCCCTCCGGGAGCCGCGCTGTCATTGAAGCCCTGTCGGGAGAGGTTCCCTGTCCTAAAGAAGTGACCATCGCAGGGAGAGGAACTCAGCTGGGACAAAGAGGGGTGACAAAGGCAGGAGCAGAGCCACCACCACCCATCCAAACCCTGTCTGTGTCACCTGGTGCCCTCCTTGGTGGCCAGGACACTTGTCACAGCCTGGAATGGAAGGGTCAGCACTGATGCCTTTGGGAAAACGGGAGGCACATAAAACATGAGGGGAATCCTCCTGAAAAGTACATTTTTGTCATCCAAGGCTGGGTAGCAGAAATGTGAAAGTCTGGCTCTCAAATTCCAAAAGAAAAATCACCAACCAGGGCGGATCTGCTCTGCCCTGCCAGAGGTCTGGGGTGTCCCAGTGAGGCTCTTTGGGTGCTCTGCCTCCATCCAGCCGAGAGATCCGACCCCTCCTGCCCTCCTGGGCTCATCCCAGCACTGCATTTTACACTTTAATCTGTCCTCCATCTCCCTTAGGAGCCCTGAGGTCAGGAGATCCTAAAATTATACAGAAATTTTTGAAAATGGGAGTCCAGGAGCGGCCAAAATTCCGTGGAATCACCTGGGCACATCCCAGCACCAACCAGGGCTGTTTCACTGTTTCGGGCAATATCAAAACTTGGCTGCTCCCTTTCATGTCTGCTGTCCCCTCCCAGCCGAGGACATCCCTTTGAAGCCTGAAGAGCTGAGAAACTCGCCCAAATCTGCCCCTGATTTGCTCAGTGCTATCAGGGAAGGGACCATGGCCTGTGGGCATCCCAGCCAGCTCCAGCTCCCTGGAGATGAGTCCGGAGCAGATCCCAAAATCGCAGGAATGCAGCTCCAGGAGGAGCCCACCCCACCTCCACAGGGTGGCATGGGGTGCTCAGGTCTCCCCTGACCCTGAGGAGGGTTGGACATGAGCAGGAGGAAAGGTGGTAAAAAACTTTTTAGTAAAAAAACCCAATTTTTTTTAAGGTTTAGTAAAAAACTAAACTTTAATTTAAAAAATTTAGTAAAAAATTCCTCTCTAGCACGGGAGCAACCTCCGTGTCTAGAGCCAGACCAGCTGGGCTTGTCCTGAGGAGGGGACATGAATTTAGGGCCACAATCCACCTTTGTCACCTGGTCTGCCACCGAGTCACCTCCCCAGCCATCTGTTGCCCATCTCCTGCCCCGTTCCCCACGCTGCTGGGGAGGAAATTCACCAAATTGTCCCTTTTTGTGTCACCATGACTCGTGGATGTGGGGATGACACGGATCTCAGTAAAGACTGAGATTAAAACTCTGAGATTAAAGAGATAAAAGACTGAGATTAAAAGGGATGTTAAAAGTGAAAGATTTCAAATGGCACAAGCCAACAAACCCTCATTCACCCCAGCACCCAGGAATCCAGAATCCCAGCATCGTTTCATATAAATAAAAAGAGGTTTTGTTATATTTTGATATTTTTGGGTCTCCCCCGTGCTCTGGGGGTTCCACAGCAGGGCTGGATTTAGGGAGGCTTGCAGAGCTGCCTGGTGGGGATTTATTGGTGCTCCCAGTGCTGGAGAGGAATTTTTTACTAAAAAAAAAAAGCCAGTTTGGGTTCTGGGCACAGCTGGAAGAGCAGGGAGTGGAGTTCTCCCCCTGTACCAGCCCTGCAGAGCAGAGGGTGATGAGGATGGGCACAGAGGGAGTAAATTGTGAGTGAGCACAGTTTGAGAATTGAGTAAATTGTGAGAATTGAGTGAGTAAATTGTGAAAATTGAGTAAATTGTGAGAGGGGGAGATTGAGCACAGCCCAGCCAGAGCCAATCCCAGCTGAAATCTGCAGAAGCAGAAAAATTTTCAGAGTTTGCCAATGGAAATTCAGATGGGAAGGAGGGAAGGGGTGAATCACATTATATTTGTTTATTTTAAAATGAAATAAAACCTTTTTCCCCACAAGGAGGTTCTGACTGGGTCTCCATGAAGGTGATCTTCCCACCCTGCAGCCGTGCCAAACCCCATCCATGGAGGGGAAAGGAGAGCAGGAGCAGTGACTCAGGGGGTATTTGAGAAGTGTGACCAGTCTGGATCCCTCCAAAGCTCCCTCACCTCTTTCCAGAGGCTTCTCCAGAGTGGGAGCACCCTGGATTCTGAGCGTGGGAGGGCACAGCTGCTCCCTGTGGTGGCTGCCAGCTCTGGGGATGGCTCAGGTTTCTAAATTCGGCTCTCCTGACACACTCGAGTGGCCCCTGAAGACGCCAGCTGGGTCCTGGGGGTGAGTAAGCAGGACAGAAGCGGCAAGACATCCCAGCCCCTCGTGACAGCCAGGCCGTGTCCCCCTGCCCCTTCTCCCTGTGCCACCAACTCCAGGAGGAGTCCAGCTCCCACTTTTGCAGCAGGGTTCTTGTGGAATTATATCCTGGGATGGTTTGGGTTGGAAGAGCCTTCAAGACCATCCCAGGTTGCTCCAAGCCTTGTCCAGCCTGGCCTTGGACACTTCCAGGGGTGGTCACAGCTCCTCTGGGCAACTTCTCAAAAAATTCCCTCCAAACTCCCTGGATATTGATGAGCAAATCCAGGAGAGAAGGAGCCAAAGTGCTGTCACTGGGCTGAGGGCCAGCTCCTGCCCTTCACAATGTCTGAACAAATATTTGGGAAAAAAATGATCAGCCTGGCCCTAAATGAGCCCTTGGGATAAAACCCTGCAGATCTGGGAGGCCAAACCCCTCCCTGAGCCTGTCCTGCATCCCTGAGGGCTGTGGCAGATTTTTACCATCTCCAATGGCCTGCAAAACCTTGGAGGTTCAGAAATAATTATAGATAGATAATAAATACTATAAAACTGTAGATATAGAAGCTATAGATAGATAGATGCTGATAGATAACCAGGAGCATTCCCGGGGCCGGGAACAACCACCACGCACCTCAAAACTTTTTTTTATCAGCGTCATGCAAAGCTGCTGGCGTCAGTGCTGCCCCGCCGGGGCAGGCAGCCCATGCCGGGGCTGTGCGTGTGTCTGTGCGCCCCTGACAGAGTGGATTATCTCTCTCCCATCCTCCCCGAGCGGCGGCAGCTGCGGAGCAGAGAGGGAAAAAAAAAAATAAAAATCCCCAAAAACCCAAAAAAAAAAAAAAAAAAAAAAAAAAAAAAAAAAAAAAAAAAGAAAAAGGGAGAGTGGCTGAATTTGTACCTGCAGGTAAAAGTTTGCTTCCTGGAGGGAGGGGCAGGAGGCTTGGGGAGATGTTTCAAGCTCTGCCCAGGGACAAAAGGAAAGGGGAGATTAACTCGACCCCTGGGAGGGATGCGCGTCCTGCCCCATCCATCCTCCCCTTCCCCGGGACCCCCGCGCCCAGGCTCTGTGTGTGTGTGTGTGAGTTGTGCGTTCCCGTCTGCAGCAGCGTGAGCAATTCCACTTGAAAAGACGGAGAAATCCCCTCCCTTTGAAAGCCGCGGTGTTTGGCTCTTCCCCGGTAATGCCATAATTGGATGGGATTTTCTCTAATACACAGGGAAAGTCCTTAAGATGATTTTTCACACACCGCCACCCCCTCCCTCTCCTTCCCTCCCTCCCTCCTCCTCCTCCTCCTTCTTCCCCTTTCTCCATCCCACCTTATGCAATAAAATTCCCTCCTCCAACCCCTTCGGCTGCTGAAGGAGCTGAGGGAGGACGGATTTAATACCCCGGCTATAATTGCAGCATCAACACCGCGGGGATTTGCCGGGAGAGCCGCGCTGGAGCATCCGTTCCCCCTCCTCTGGAAGCCGCCGGGATCAGCCCGAGCTCGGCTCCGCGGAGCGATTAAATCTCGGAGCATTTTGCCAGAGCTCGCATTTGCAAGCGCTTGTCATCCAGCCCGAAAGGAAAATAATCAGGGCCCGACCCCCTGCCAAATTCCCGGCGATTTAAATATCCCCGAATGAACTGCATTTCTAGTATAATTTCACTAGAATGAGGATATCTCTCCATCTAGCTGCACACAAACATATCTTTATATGTATGCATGTAAAGCCCTGTGTGTGTAAATGGAAATATTCCCGACTCAGGGAAAATATAAACGCGGCTCTTAATGAGGATGAAAGCGCATTTTGATTTGAGCTAATGCAGGATGGCGAGGCTTTCCCCCAACAAAGTCATTAAAAATTGTACCTCTCTTTGTTCCCTGCGAGCCACAGAAATTTTTTCTGATTCGCAGATAAAAGAAAAAAAAAAAAAATAAAGCGAGTCAAGGAAATAAATAACTCGCTGAACCCTTAAATAAAAATAAATAATAAAGATGGCAAAACCAAAAAAAAAAAAAGACAACAACCAGGCAGCAAGCAACTACAACCACCAAAAAATAATAATAATAAATTAAAAATAATAATAAAAAAACCATGGAAAAGAGGATAGTTGTTGTTATTCCAGGGAGAAAAATATCTCCTCGCTCCCGCAGTGCCTCCGTCCCCTCTTTTCGCCTCTCCAGCCCCCTTTCAAATGAGCCAGGGGAAGGGGGACGCCTGTCAGCGCTGGGTGACACTTGCTCCCAGCCCCAGCCAGCTTTCACCAATATGTTCCAGAGGAGCAGCAAATCCCACCACGGACCGGGAATCCAGGAGCTACATCTTTATAATAATATTAATAATGATTCTCCCCCCTCTCTCCCCCTCCTTTTTTTTTTTTTTCCCTCCTTCCCATCCCATGGAAAAAAAATCGGAATTTTTGGGACCGCCGAAAATCACCCCCCACCACCGGCACTGAAAAGAGAGAAAATTGGGACAATGTGTAGAGAGAGAAATTAAAAAAGAGCTCAATTACTGCTGCCCTGTGGGGTGGATCTGGTGGATGAAGTCGTTCGCAGCAGCAGCAGCAGCAGCAGCAGCGCCTTCCCAAATGTCCGGGGCTGGGATTCCTGGAAATTGGGATGATCTGAAGGAGCCCTTTGGAGATTTGCATGGAAGAAGTCGATTTTTTAGCAGATGTCTTCAGTGGAGCTCTTGGATCTGCGGCTGCTTGGACTGCTGGGGAAGGGGGGTGCGTGCCTGGGGGGTGCCTGGGTGGAAATCCTCTTTTTTTTCCTTTTTTTTCCATGAAAGAAGGAGGAAAAAAAAAAAGCCCCCCCAAAAGGAGACCGACCGAAAAGTTTCTAGAAAGTTGCTTCAAATGCATCCCAACCGTCCCCGTGTGGAAATGAGGCTCTGAGAAAGAAGACAGAATGGCAAGGAGGAGAAAACCGAGAAAATAATAATTTTTAAAAGAAGAAGAAGAAGAAGAAAAAAAAAACCTTTCACACTTTTTTTTTTTTTTTTTTTTTTTTTTTTTTTTTTTTTTTGCATTTTAGTAGCTTCGACCCAGGGAGTGAAATCCGGGCAGGTTGTTATAGCTACCCAAATCCACAGGGGTCCCCCCTGTCTATTTAAACCCCCTAAATCTTCCTTCCCCTTTTTAAAACTACATTTTATCCCTTGGCTTGTGGGCCAACGTGCCCCCTAATGAGTATTAAAACACTATCTCCTTGCAATTAGCTCATTCCTGACTTCACGCTCCTGATTGACAGAACAAGCCAAAGCATCAGAATTCTCCCTTTGGCAATAAGTGCTGATTGGGTCCTTTTTAAGAGAGCTACTTCAAACTTTTTTTTTTTTTTTTTTTTTTTTTTTTTTTTTTTTTTTTTTTTTTAATATTTGCCTTCAGTGTCTTGGCTGAGAGAAGAGTTTTTTACCTCTCGGAGATTTTTTTTTTCCTTGAGAGTAGTAGAGGAAGCGAGAGAGGATTTACCTGGTCGGGTCGAGTTCACTTCATTTGACTTTTTTTTTTTTTAAACTTTTAAATTATTGTTATTATTATTATTATTATTATTAAAATAATCATCCTGCCTCAGAAGAAAGGAAGGTTTTTGGCAAGTCTGGTTACAAAAAAAAAAAAAAAAAAAGAAAGACAACTTTTCATCAATGGCCTCTTTTGGATATTTCCTGTTTCTTTGTGGGTTGAGTCAGGCTCTGTCAAGTTACCCAATCTGGTGGTAAGTTTTATTCTTCTTCTTTTTTTTTTTTTTTTTTCGCTCATTTTCATTTATTTTTCCCCTCCTCTGTTCTCTCTGCAACCCCTGCGCTTAAGATGACTTGAAATTCTCCTTTCGTTGCCACTCAGCTAAAGAGGTGGGATTGTTCCAGCGCCAGCAAGTTCTTAGAACCTGCATTTCACCTCTTTTATTTATGCATTCACTTTGTTTATTTTGACTGGGTTATACCTGATCTCTCCTTCTCCTACTGTAAAAGAGAGAGAGCGAGAGGGAGCGATCGGAAAGTTTTGTTGTTTTTGTTTTTTTTTTTTTCCCCCTCTCCTTTGATCCTCTCCTGTGAAGAACAAAAGGCGCTGCCTGAATTAAAGAGATAATGATACAAGTTGACATGAGCATTTCAAGGTGATTTCGAGCTAGTCAGGTGGAAGGAAGGGGGGGAAAAGAGGAAAACTTTGGGGTTTTTTAAATTATTATTATTATTTTGTTCCGCCTTTCGCTTTAAGGAATATTGAGGGGTAAATTAAAAAAAAAAAATAGGAGAGGTGGGGAGAAATGAGAAGAAAGAGAAAGGAGGTGAAAGCTCCACGGGCTGGGCTGTGGGAAGGCAGAGCAGCGAGCGGGGAGATGCTCCGGGCGCAAAAATCCGCGGCTCCTGCGCGCCCCTTTTCGCTTTATTTTTGGGGAGAGGGGGGAATCGCCGCTCCCGGTTTTTCTCCTTCCTCCGCGCTTTGCACCCTACGCCTTTAAGATCTTTTTTCTCGCTCGCTACCCCCCGCAAAAAAAAAAAAAAAAAAAAAAAAGAAGCAGCAAATGGTGCTGGGCAAGGCATGTAAGCGCACGATCGGCGCTAATTACCCCGCGGAGGTAATTGCGCTCGGGGAAGCCCTAACGCGGGGAGGCTCCAGCTCCGCGGGGCTCCGCGGGGCTCAGCCCGGGGGGGAGCTCCGCTCCGCGCTGCTGCAGCTCCGAAACCTCCACCAAAAAAAAAAAAAATTAATTAATCCTATCCCCGATTTATTAATGAATTTTTAATCCTCGCTCCCCCTCGCCGCGGGTTGCGGGATGCGCGGTCCCCCCCACCCCGCCCTTGGCCGGCGGTGCAGAGGTGAGGGTGTTGAAGGCAGCAGCCTCTCCAACTATTTCAGGTATGTCTGAAAGCAGGGAATTCGTTGGGATGGGAGAGAGAAAGGAAAAAGGGGGGGAAAGAAAAAAAAGAAAAAGGCAAAAAAAAAAAAAAAAGCAGCAATAAAATGCAAATGCGTTCTTGGGAAGAAGGCAGGCAGCGAGAGAGCACCTGGACGGGAGTCATTAAAAAGCAATCTTTTATTCCCAGCCACCATCTAACTTATAATTAGGAACTCGGCTCGCATTCCTGATTGGAGAAGGAAACGCATTCCTCCGATGCCGACATAAATAATTCTCTTGTCACCCGGCGAGGGCAGCGCGGTCCCCCCCACCCTGTCCCCCCCTTGTCCCCGCTGTCCCCGCTCCGGAGCTGCGGAAAAATGGGGAAAAAACCTGGGAAAAAGGAGCTGGGAAGAGGGGCAGGAGGTTTCTCTCCAAGCCAGGTGTGTGCGGGGAGGGGGGGCGGCAGCGGCGGCGCTTTGGGGTTTTGGGGGGTGTTATTTTATATTTTATTTTATTTTTTCCCCCCGGTGCCAAGCAGCGGTTTCAGACGGTTCTTTCGCAAGGAGAAACCCCCCTTAGGGCATGGAAATGCAAAGGAGGGCTTGATTGGGGTGGGGGAGTCGCGGCAGAGGCCGGGAGTTGTTGCATTGGCTGCCTAAATTCCCCCCCCCCCTCGCCTTCCCAGCCCTTTCCCTCTTTATTTATCCCCGAGCGAGATATGAACCCACCCCGTGGCTGGGCATGGGGGAGCAGCCCTGGAAATGTGGGAACCAGGGCCTGGAAGTGGCGCTGGGATCCCCGGATGCACATCCCAACAAGGGCAGCGAAGTTCTTTTCCTGCTAGGCCAGCCCGTTCCCAAATTAATTTGGTTTTTAATTTAGCTTTGTTCTGTTCTTTCTTTCGTCTTGTTGTTGGTTTATTTATTTTATTTTTATTTTTGAAGAAAGAACCAGATTTTTTTTTTTTTTTGCCAGCAGCAAACATCCCATCCCAACCATTCTCTGTCTAAAATCCTCCCCTCTATCAGCTCCATGGCGATTTGGGGTGTTTAGAGCAGAAAATCTGTCAAATCGTGTGCCCCCTCCCCACTAATCGTTTGTAATTAAAGCATCAGCTCACCCTAAAGCACACGGGGCTGTGGACATTTACACTTTGACAGAATCGTGCAAAAAACAGACTGAGAAATCATAATTTCCTGTGAGTTTTAGTTAATTGTTGTCCCAAAATCAGGGGAAATGTGAATTTGTCAGGGGGATCAAGTGTTGCTCTAAGTTCTGTCTGCCTCTCGCAGCTTTTTTGGCTGAGCTGCTGAAATTGCTGTTCCCACCACGGCACAAGGGCACCTGCTCAGATCAGACCGAGCAGATTCCTGCATCCTGGGAGCTTTGGGAAAAGTTCAGGGCAGGAAAAGGGGGAAGGATCCCTTGGAGCAGCGATGCTCCATCCCTGATGATGCTGGGGGGGAGGAGGCTCTGGAGTCCTTAAAACCAGCAAATATTGCATTTATTTCTGAAAACGATGGTTTAAAAATAATCCAAGGAGAGAGGCTGATTCCTGTTGGGATTGGTGTTTTAGGGATGTTCTGGTGGGGTTTGTTGTGCCACAGGGACCCCATGGGACCTTTTCCAGCTGCTCAACCTAAAGCAGCAACAGGTTCTTCCACACCCAGGGGCCCAGATTAACAGCAAAAATCAGAGAGTTTTCAAGTTTTGCGTCTTTCCTCAAGTGCTGTTCATTTTTGGGTTGTTTAAAAAAATAATAATAAAAAAAAGAGAGGTTGGAATGAGTGAAGGAAGGCTGAGGGAATTCTGAAGCAAAATTCCTGGGTAAAGGAGGATTAAATGTGACCTGTTCCCTGTCCTGGGGGAGTCTGGGGTCTGTGGGGAGTCACAGGAACAGCATGAACAGAATTTAAACTTTCCCCAGCCTTTCCCACATAGAATGGAAAAAAATAAAAAGCTTTTAATTTCATTTATTGTATTTTTTAACCCGTGCTAAGTGGCCTGACTTGGTCTGAACAGAGCAGGTGGGCAGAAATGATGCAGAAGGGAGAAAGGGTGGATTCAGGAGGGGAAAAAAATTAATGAAAATTAACACAGAGCTTCCATGATGGGAATCTTAATGTCCTGCAGCCCAGGATGCTGCTCCTGGGGGAGATGATCCCAGGAGAGGCTCTCTGGGCTGAATGGAAGTACAGGGAGACACCTTTGCTGTCGAAAAACTAACTGGCATCACTTTTCCTGGATGTGAGGCAGCTTTGGGATGTGTGTGGTTAAATTTGTGCCTGGAGAGGGATGGGAAGAGGATTTCTAACAGGACACCAGGTGCTGGCTGGGGTTTGATGTGGTGGCACCGCTCTGGGCAGTGTCTGTCCCTTCCTCTGTCCTGCTGGGCTTGGAGGGGCTCCTGTCCCCTCTGCTGCACTCCCAGAGTGAGGTGGGGTGGGATCAACCCCGTGAAAAACTGGGAAATATCGGGGTGAGCAGAGTTCCTGGAGGAATATTCCTCTAGCAGGGTTCCTGGAGGTGGCAGGTCTTTGGAAGAGGATGTGAGGGATGTGGGGATATTCCCCTGCCTGTGTCCTGGCTTTGCTCTCATCCCCCAGCTCCATGGATTTCCTCATTCATGCAGGATGGAGCTGTGATGTCCTGCAGGATTCCCTTTCTGTGAGAGTTGAGGAAAGGGCTGCAACAGCTCATCCCATCTCTATTTTTTGCAATTCAGGCAATGCAACCCCGCTGATGTCACTGCAGCACCTGCGCCTGTCCCTGCTCTGTGGCATCACCCCAGCAGAAGCAGTGCAGGGATGAGCTCCTGCCTTGTGCTCCCTGTTCTTTTCTGGAGAGAAAAAACCAGAAAAACCCTAAACCTTCACTTAAAAGTGAGTGAAACCCAGGCCAGGTTCTGGCTGCTGTGAGAAATCCACCCCTTGTCTGCTGCAAACCCTGCAGGACCAACCCCAGCCCTGGCCGGCTGCACCCTGCAGGGTTGTGCTGGGAAGAGGCAGCGTTATTAGGGTCTAATGGGATTTCCTTCCATCCCAGCCTTGATCAGGACCTTTGTGGGGCAGAGGGAGAATGGAGAACTGAAGAATTCTCGAGTCTGGAGAGTATAGGATTGCTTTCCTATCTCTCTGAGGGTCCAGCCTTGCAGTGAGATGGCTTAAATAATTAGTGAGACAGCTCTGCAGGTGTGTTTTGTAAAAGCAAAAGGTTTAATCAATGCAAAATAATAAAACGTTACATAAATAAAAGAAAAGCTGAGCACGGGTGCTTGAGAAGCTTCTGCACCTTGCTAACACCCTAAAAAGCTCCTTGGTTCCTTTGTGCTGCTTCTTTTAGTACTTGATGGTTCAGGTGGGCTGTTTGGCCCAATGAAATCAGCAATAGGTTTTGACTTACACTTTTCAACCCATTCGATGCCTCTGTGCTGGCACTGAGCCAGTGACAGTCAGAACAGCAAAGAACTTTCTGGGCTTTTCACCTTGTAGGAAGTACAAGGGGTGAGTCCCAAACCTTTCTTTATATGGACTCACTTACTTGGGTGTGGGGTGCATTCCTACAGAAGAGGGTCTGCTTTACCCAACCATAACTTTTTTTTTTTTTTTTTTTTTTTTTGGTGCATCATGGCTAGAATTCCAGATGTGGCACTCAGGAAAGGCTGGAGTACAGAGATGTAAAAAAACCCCTTACCAGGCAAGATTTCCAAACATTTCAGAAAGGTTTAAACAAAGGAATATAAGAGAACATGAAGAAAGCGGAGCTTGGTTTGGCAGACAGGGAGAGGTGACACCCCTGGTTATCCAGGAGGGAGGCAGAGCCCTGGGAGGTCACCTGAGGGACAGCCCGAGCCCCGTGCTGGCACCAGGGCTCCTGGAGCAATCTCTAGAGCTCAGAAATATGAACTGCATCTGCCCACTCCTCTGCTCGATTGGCCGGGGTGAGGTTGGAATTCATCTCCTCCCCTCCTGCAGCAGGTTGTGGTGAGATGTTAAAATCCAGCAGCGCAATCCCTCTGCATCCAGCCTTGTCCCAGGCCTTGGAATTGCCATTTTTGTGTCTCTGTTACAGCAGGAGCTGACCCAGCCCTGTGCTTCCAGGCAGAGAATAATCACAGGATGATGGTTTAGGCCACTCTCATTTACCAGTTTGGATTTGGGGTGGGTGGTTTGCACCCAGGCAGTGGAGTGGAGGGAAAAGAAAGATCAAGAGGATCTTTCTGTGTAGATCTAACTGGTAAAAAGCAGCTCCTGCCCATTCCGTGCAGAGGATGCTGTGTGCAAAGTGGAGGGGAAATCATTTTTGCTCCATCTTTTGGGTGGGACTGAAGGAACAAACTCTGATGGTGTTTGTGTCGTTCCTGGCATAGTCCAGTCGTGGTGAGATGAAATGGCTGGACCAAGGTCACACCAGGAGGTTTTTTCTCAGCAGGAACTGAAAATTTTGCAAGGTCTTAGCAAGAAGTTTCTGTTTGAAACAAGGGGAGGGCTGGGACTTTCCTACAGAAAATCCCAAATCCCTCATCTCCTCAGCTTTCAGATTCATTTTATCAAATTGTGTTGTTCTGCTACGTATTAATTGATTTTTTTCTTTCCATTTTAAGAGGACTTTATTAGATAAATTAACCTGAAAACCAGCAACTTGATATTCAAAGCATTGGCTGAAGGAATTGCATCCAATAAAAAGCCTTTCCTAACTAAGATAGAGAAAAGTGAATCTTTTTTTGCTTCCAGGTAACCCTGGGGGTAAAACCTGTCCTTTGGAGCCATTTGAACACCTCTGAGAATCCTCACTGGGAAAGTTTTGAACATTTGGAATAGTTTGGGTTGGAAGGAACCTTTTAAAGGCCATTTAGTCCTGCAGTGAGCAGGGACATCTTCAGCCAGGGGGCTGGAATTGAGGGATGGGAATTGAACTGATTTCTGTTGGCCTAAAAAGGTTTTTTGACCATTCCTTCTAAAAGTTTGGGCTGGGGGAGCCTTGATTTTCACTGTGGTGTCTCCTAGAAAAGGAAGTCGGGGATTGCTGACTGCAGCAGAGGATCCCAGGCTGCCTCCATCCCAAACCTGCGGGGTCCCTTCATCGCTGCATCCCCGCTTCCTTCCTACCCAGCTGCTGCTCCTCCATCCCCTGCGCCAATTCTGCATCCCTGCTGCTCATCGTGGGCGCAAAGCAGCATCAGGAGGAGATTATTCCACGTTAGACCTCATGAGGAGGAATATTTTTCCTTTTGCGTGCGCGGGAGCGCAGGAAAATCCCACCGGGACGAGCAGGGGTTTGGGGATGGGCTCTGCCCTTTGCTCAGCGTTCCTCGAGCTGGCGATTCAAAGCGCCCGGGCGCATTTCAAAGAGCTTTATTGGGAGTAATGAGAGCACTTAGCAGGCCTTGCACAAGGGAATCCTGCGGGCGTTGAGTCAGGATGCTCCCTCGGGGCTGGACCGGTCCCATCCGCGGTGAAATTCCCTTCCCAGAGCAGGCCTGGACTCATGCTGGTCCCCAGGAAGAGCCTGCGGGGATGGAGAGGGTGGCTGGAGAGGATGAGGGAGGTCTGGAGGTCGTGGCTGGGAGGGAGGAGGTTCCAAGAGGATGAAACTTCTGGTGGTGTGGAGCTCAGTGATTTCTGTGGTGTGAAGCTCGGTGATTTCTGCCAGTCGGGTGGTGGCTGGAATTGAGGTTAAACCCACTGGAATGTGGGGGAAAGGAAAGGAAATGGGAGGGAAAACGGCCAGGAAAGCGCTGCCTTGGTGCAATTCTTTGTCTCGTGTCTTAAGGCTCCGAGCTCCTTTAGGTCTTGATCCTTCCAGTTGCTTCACCCTTTGATTCTGGGCCAGGACAGGGCAGAGCTCACAGGTCTTGTCCCCGAGGCTGCAGCAGGAATGTCCCCAGCCCAAAAATTTGTCCCTAAACCCATTTTGCTTCGCTGTCACCACCCAGGGACAAAGCCCAGAGCCAGGACTGAAATGCTGAAACTGGAGGAGCGTTCAGACAATTCAGACAGGAGCTTTCCCATCAGGGCTTTGCTGGATCAGGTCTAGGGTTGGTGTTGGAGAAAAGCAAGAGATTATAAAATGCAGGGAAATGATGGATAAAAAGCTCAAAACTTGATTTGACCGGTGTGAAATTAAGCCTGGCAACGGGAATTATGGATTTTAACAACTAGGAAATAAGCAAGTGTGCAAAGACTTTTGTTTTGGGTGTATTCTGACTAAACCTGGATGACACTGGTGGAGATTGCTCCAATGCAATCATGAAACTGTCCGTGCCAACTGTTTCCATCTCTCCTGAGCCATTCATGGTGCTCTTTCCCCCTTTTGTCCCTTTGAAAGTGGCAGGATTTGTTTTAAGCCCTGTTGTCATCTTAGCACCACCTGTAAAAATCCATCGGTTCTTAAGTTCACTCCAAATTCTACCGGAACTCAAAAAAAAAAAAAAAAAAAAAAAAAAAACCCCAAACAAACCAAAACCCAAAAAACCCACCAAAAAACCCCCAAAAAAACCCCAAAAGAAACCCCCCAAAAACCCCACGAGGGAAGGAGAACTGATACATTAACTCCCCTGTTCTGAACTCCTAACATAGGGCACGGCTTTCAAAAGCAGCCTGGGAGCCCGGGGAGAGCGTTCTGCATCACAAAGGTGTTGTTTGTCCCTCTTCCCGGTTTGTCACCTGCATATTCACAGTCCCCTTCCCATCTGGGCGCTGCTGCTGCTGCTGCCCAGCGAGAGCTTTGCATTTGTAGAGGCTGGGCCATCAAAGGAGTTCAAGGTGCCTTTGGTCTCCTCGTCACCACGGTTCCTTCCTGGTGTTAAATCAGTTTTCTTCCGTGGATACAGTGATAATTATTGGCAGGGATGCTGTTGCTCTTTCCCAAGGTGGATATTCCTTCGTGCTGTGAAATTCTTTTCTCTTGTTGCACTTTTGCATTCTCAGGCTTCGCCAGCAGAGTCACATCAGAGCACGTGGGGTGGTTCCCTTCTCACATCACGGGCCCTGTAAGGGGTTCCAGGTGTCTGGGATGGTTCCAGGTGTCTGGGATGGTCATTTCTCCTTTCCTGTGGGGTTCTGTAGGCTCAAAATGTATTGGAGAAAGCTCAGAGGGTTCCTCCAGCTCAGGGCATGGCAGACCCTCACATTTCCAGCCTGGCCTGGGGTTCGTCACAGGTTTGGGATCTTTCCTGGTTTCCAGGCACTGTCCCCAGTGCTCCCAGTTTAAATGTGCCTCCCCAGAACAGCATCCAGCCCACAAATGGAGACGCCCAGGTTGCCATCAGAAGTCCATGCCTGGGTTTTACTGCCAGCTTCAGGTGCTTGGTGACATCCTGGTCATCCTCAGAGGCCTGGCAGGGGTGTACACCATCCCCTGCCCACCAGCTCCTTTCTTGGCAGCAGCTGGAGACCAGTTAGGAAAACCCCGGAGCATCTCAGCAGCACCCTGTGCCCATCTGCAGGCAATGAGCAGAGCCTGGGGGTGGAATTCACTGCACCCATCACAGGTCTGCAATTTTGGAGTCTCCATCCCAGCCAGGGGCTCTTGTCTCCTCTCTTTGAGGAGAACTGGGCGCTTTCTTCTGGTGCAATTCATGTCTCAGGTGCTTGGTGGAGCTTGACTGGTGAAATTCTCTGTGCTAGGGGAGGAGCTGAGGAGACCAGCTCAGAGCAATCTCCACCAATGTCATCCAGGTTTAGCCAGAATATACCCAAAACAAAAGTCTTTGCATGCTTACCTATTCCCCAGTTGTTAAAATCCACAATTCCCGTTGCCAGGCCTAATTTCATATGGGTCAAATCAAGTTTTGAGCTTTTTATCCATCATTTCCCTGTCTTTTATAATTTCTCCAGTCCCATTGGTGCATTGGAAGGGTGCAGGAACATTTGTGACATCCAGGCTGGTGCTGAAAACCTCTAGACCCCCCCTCTCCTCAGGAAATTCACGTTTTGTCCTGTCCCAAAGCCTCAGCAGTTTGAGGGTTCTGCAGGTTCCTCTGGAATGTATTTCCTTTAATCCAGGACACTCCAGAGAACAAATGCATCTTCCTCGTGCTCTTAGACACATCCAGAGCCTCCCACCACCCCCCAGTCACACCCACAAGCGATTACCTCGGGATTGTGATAGAACTTTACCTCAAAACTTCCTAAAGAGAGATTGGAAGTGGTTTCTTCACAGTTATCTTGGCAGAGGGGCACAGTCACAGATGTTTCTGCATTTCAAGAATTCCTCCGACTTTGCTTTGCTCTCAGTTCTCTGAAATCAAACCCTTTTCCCTTTTTCCAGTCTATGAATCTCAATTTCACTTCCCAAGTTTGCATTTCTGCTGGGAAATGCAGATTTGTGGCCAAAGTGATGCCCACCCACCTTTGCAGGGAGGTCAGCATGATCCAGCAGAGCTCCCACGGTGGGATGGAGCAGGGAGAAAAGGCAGAGCCCAAATCCCGACTGCGCTGGGCAGAGCAGGAGCTCCCTGTGCTCCCGGAGGGCAGCACCTTGTCTAATAGAGATATTTCCCCAGGGGTGGGAAGGAGGCAATGGAACTCCTTGAACGGTTGCCAAGCCTTCCATTCAGCCTGTCCCTCTGCCCCCACGGGAACAACAGCAGAGCCTGTTGCTAGACAGGCTTGTGTGGCATGACAGAAAACAACTCTAAATCCCAGGGACATGAGGGAGAATTCCCTCTTTTTTTTTTTTCTTTTTTTTTTTTTTTTCCTGAGCCTGCTGTAGGTGGGAGGAAATGGGACAGCCTGGACAGGGAAATACCACTGGGCATCGGATAAGGTTTGCAGAATTTACTGGGAGGCCCACAACTCCTCCAGAGATTCAAAAATCTGATTAATGTTGTTTTTTTTGGGAGATCTATGATTGGTTTCTATCCCTCCTGCAGGGAGAATTTTCCTGAATGTCTTAGAGTGAAATTTCCTTTAGAGTTAGTGGTGAGAGATGCAACTCAGCTCATCTGACATCTGTCAGACATTTACTTTGGGATGAAATTAATCCCATCCCAGCCATGCCAGTTTCCCCACCATTGCCTGGAGAGGATCCTGGATGACAGGGACAAAATAATCTCCCTTTAGGTCAGGTTTGGCTTTGAAATGCTCCTAAACTTTAGGAGCATCTATCTACGATCTACATAGACATGTGGAGTGCTGAGAGAGGATATTTCCACTGGAGGACCCTTCAATGTGAATCTTTAGTGATGAAATTATCTTTAAAAAACTCTTCACTTGGTGTCCTGGTGCTGCTTTCCACAGGAGTGGAAGAATTGAGCAAAGATCCCGTATCTCAGAAGGGCATTTGAAGGGAATTCTTGTGAAATTTTGATTTTTTGCACATGCTGGGCACAGCCATGGGGATGGATTTGATGTGGAATAAGTAGCACTAGTGAATCAGAGCAGGAGAGCTGGGCGCCACATGGACCTGTGGGTTTGGGATGGTGAGGAGCCACCCCAAAAGCTCTGAGGACAGTGGATCAGAGGATCCCAGAATCCCAGAACGGTTTGGGCTGGAAGGGACTTCAGAGCCCATCCAGTGCCACCCCCTGCCATGGCTGGGGACACCTCCCACTGTCCCAGCTGGTTCAGAGCCCCATCCACCCTTTTGATACATTCTATTATTTTCCTACAGCGAGGGATTCAGGGGTGGGAAGCTCAGCCCAGCCTTTCCCCTTTCCCAGCTGGCTGGGACAACGTGTGCTGATTTTTTAAATCTGTAGAGAAAGGAGCTGGCGGCCCAATCTGCAGGCCCTGAGAGCTGCTCTGCTGCAGGGCTGTGGCTGGGTCATCCCCTGGAAAGATTTGCTGCTGGAAGGGCTCAGACAGAGCAAGAGGCTGGGTGGGGAAGGACAGGAGGGAAGTGCAGGGCTGCTTTGACAGATAATTTGTGCTTTATGCCTCAGACTTATTGATGGTGTTGCTGCAGCAGTGATCTTTATTTTAATCTTTAATCATTTTAGGAGATTTATTCATTTTATGAGATTAAAACATTTGAGATGATTTTATTGAGCTGCCCCTTGTCAGTGGCTGGTCCATGAATACCCTCAGCTCATTCTGGGCGTGAGGAAAAGTGGATTAGCTCTGTTGTTTTTTTGAAGTGCCTATTTCCTCTCACATGCTGCCGAGAGAACAGACTTTAAGCAGCACAGATTTAGCTGTCTAACCCTCAAACACCTTGGGTTAACCCAGATCCATCCCGCTGTGGGTTTGCAAAAATAGGCGTGACCACCGTTAAATCCAAGGATCATCTCATCCATCCTCACGTGCTCCAGGCTGGATCAAATGTGCCTAAATCAGAGTGCTGGAGAAGTCATGGATGTAAGCTCTCAGTTAACTCTGAGTCACTGCTAGCAGGAATATCGTCTGGAGAAGGAAGGAGCTTATGGGATCACTGGTTTTTCCTAGCAGGATGGGTCATGGATATTAGTGGATTGATTGCAAAACCTCCGAGTCACTTGCAACAGAAGTCTGAGGGCACAGTGGGAACTGGGCTTTGCCTGGGAGAGAGCAGGGCCCAGACAGATGGGGCAAACAGCAGAGTTGAAAGAGAATAGATAAGACCCATTCGCAGGAGATTGGGGATCAGACAGGGAAATGCGAATTCGGTGGCCACTGAAAGCCCTGGTGTCAGTTGCCCACATGGGAGGGAAGTCTGTGATCCCAAGGAGCACTGAGTCCATTTCTCCTGCTGGCTCTGTGCTGTCTCCTGGTGAAAGAAAAGGTCCAAGCTCAGCCTAACCCAAAGCAGGCTGCTCCCAGCACAGCTTCCTAACAGAGCCACTAAAAGTGCAGCTGTCCTGCCGGCCAGGAGAGTCTCCAAATTCTAACAGAGAAACTAATTCTGGATTTGTATTGACTGGTCTGAATTTACAGCCACGGACACCTTGGGGGTGTCTGCCAGCAGCAGTGAGAGTGGTGGTGGCTCCTGCTGCCCCCAGCACTGGGACTCAGAGTAAATTGAGGGATTCTGTCCTGCAGACAGGCTCCAGAAATCAGGGAACCAGGCTCTTGTTGGATTCTTGTATGCAAGAGCCCGTTTTGGTAAGCTCTGGTACCAGGAGCGCAGGGCAACATGCAAAACCTTGACTACCCAATGGACTGCAGGCTTTGGGATTAACCAGGGGACGAGGTAATCCAGGAGCTAAAACAAATCCTTGGGACATGGGACCTCTGGCCATATTTCGTCTCTGCCCTTCACAAGCCTAAACAAATATCTGGGTGTCCTGGACAGAGGAGAATCAGAAAGGTGGAAAACGAGAATTTCCTACAGGCCCTGGCAGGGGCAGCTGCCCACATCCCATCCCAAGGGATAATGTGGGGTCAGTTCCCACATCCCATCCCAAGGGATAATGTGGGGTCACTGCCCACACCCCATCCCAAGGGATAATGTGGGGTCACTGCCCACATCCCATCCCAAGGGATAATGTGGGGTCACTGCCCACACCCCATCCCAAGGGATAATGTGGGGTCAGTTCCCACATCCCATTCCAAGGACAATGTGGGGTCACTGCCCACATCCCATCCCAAGGGATAATGTGGGGTCACTGCCCACACCCCATCCCAAGGGAAAGTGTGTGGGGTCACTGCCCACATCCCATTCCGAGGGATGTGGGATCACTGCCCACATCCCATTCCAAGGGACAGTGTGTGGGGTCACTGCCCACATCCCATTCCAAGGGATAATGTGGGGTCACTGCCCATACCCCATTCCAAGGGATAATGTGGGATCACTGCCCACATCCCATTCCAAGGGAAAGTGTGTGGGGTCAGTGCCCACATCCCACTCCAAGGGATAATGTGGGGTCACTGCCCACACCCCATCCCAAGGGAAAGTGTGTGGGGTCACTGCCCACATCCCATTTCAAGGGACAATGTGGGGTCACTGCCCACACCCCACTCCAAGGGATAATGTGGGGTCACTGCCCACATCCCATTCCAAGGACAGTGTGGGGTCAGTTCCTATACCCCATTCCAAGGGACAATGTGGGGTCACTGCCCACATCCCACTCCGAGGGACAGTGTGGGGTCACTGAGCAGAGCCAGGAGGAGAAGCTGGGCCAGATTTACCTTTGACTCACTGTTTAAAATACAAAACCCAACAATTTTAGGGTGAGGATAAGAGCCTCAGCTGGACACGTGTGAGTCAGCGTGGCAGGGACCACGGTGAGGAGTTTATGGGCTGGGTTCATCACCCTCCACCCCAGAGCTGCACATCCCATCCGAGGGAGTCATCCAGGCTCCCTGGGCAGTCCAGGAAGGAGGGCTGGCACTTCCTGGCTGTGACTCACTGCCCTATCAGTGTCCATCTTGGGAGGAAAGGATCTCACTCTGTCGGGGATCAGCAGAACTGAGGTGACCAGCTGGGAGCCTGACTCCTGCATGAGCAAGGTTAGGTCAGATGATTTAATTCTGTCGTGCCCAAATCCTTAAGCTCGCCTTCCCATGGGCAAGGAATTTGTATTTCTGGAAAAGTCTCTCCTTTTTGGGTTCTGTGGTGTTTTGGTGTACAGGCTGATATGAGAAAAGCGCTCTTGCAAAAGCATCATTTGTCAAAGATTTACTCATTTGGGCTGATTTCTTGTAACCAGTAATGAGGGGCCAGGTGGAGGCACCTTGACAGAGACCACCCTCAAAACCATTCAGGATTCTGATCCTGAAATCCCAGGATCACCAACTCCTGTTGCCTTCTGAGCCTCTCGTTTTCATGGTTCTGCTGACCTTGCTGATAAGATCTGCACAAATTTATTCATACTCTTGTGCTGTCTGGTCCTCGAATTCCCAGACTGTTTCTGTTACTGTGAATGAGGAAGAGTTGGGTTTATCTTAAATTTCCTTGATCTTAGAGATGTCAGGAAAGGTGCCTGGGATTTTCTTTGATGCCAGAAGAATACAGAGGCATCAATACAATGGAAGAGTGAGGGAAGTGATGTGAACTCTAAACTGACTAAACTTCAGGTCTCCACACAGGTTTTGCTATTAATTCTCTCTGGGTGATAAGTTAGGCATGAACTTAGCCTTGGGCATTACTGTGCTAAGTTAAACTTTATTATTAATCTTAGGAAAGAATAGATGAAGACATCTGAGGTGTAATTTGTGTCATTTTCAGCCACACTGACCCTTTTTTTTATGAAATTCAGGCTTTACCAAAGTGTTTTTTATGCAGTAAAAGCTGAAATTGTTTGTGCAAAGGGACTGATGTCCTCAAGAGGGGCACCCAGGCTGGGGGCAAGGGGAGGCTCATGGACGGAGCTCAGATCCATTTCTGCTCTAACCCATCTCTCAGAACTAGTTTCCACATGATCCAAGGCTTAAGCAATCCTCGCCTGTTTGTCCCCATAATGACATTTAGACCTGTTGGGTCTAAATTTGGCAGAGGTTCTGAAAAACGTTAGATATCCACAAATCTCACAAAAATGGGCAGTTAAATGAGGTAAAAATGTCCAGAAATGGGGTAACAGAGTCCTCGCAGGGGCTGAAGGGTATGACCATGTGTGTGTGCACATCTCTGGACATCCTAAATCCAGACAGAATCCAGTGCTCACCTGTTTCAGTGCCCACAGAATAACTCCTTGTTCTGTTTTTTGTTTGTTTGTTTTCTTCATTTCACCATCTGTTTCATAGAATTACAGAGCACAGAGTGGTTTGGATTGGAAGGGACCTCTGAGGTCATCCAGTTCCAACCCCCTGTGATGGGCAGGGATGTCGTTCACTGCTTCAGGTGTCTCAGGGCCCCATCCAACCTGGCCTTGGACACTTCCAGGGATGGGGCATCCACAAGCTGATCCAGTGCTCCTCCACCCTCTGAGTAAAGAACTTTCTCCTAACATATCATTTAAATTTATTCTCATTTGGTTAAAACTGTTTCCGTTGTCTAATCCCTCTCTGCCCATGTAAAAAAAGCCCTCTCCCTCTTTTTATTTTTAATGCTCCCTTTAATTACTGCAAGGCCACAATGAGGTTGTCCCAGTTCTCCAGGCTGAACAATCCCAGGTCTTTGTAGGGTGTTTGCTCCAGCCCTCTGATCATCAGGGGATTCCCTTCCTTCCTTCCTTCCTTCCTTCCTTCCTTCCTTCCTTCCTTCCTTCCTTCCTTCCTTCCTTCCTTCCTTCCTTCCTTCCTTCCTTCCTTCCTTCCTTCCTTCCTTCCTTCCTTCCTTCCTTCCTTCCTTCCTTCCTTCCTTCCTTCCTTCCTTCCTTCCTTCCTTCCTTCCTTCCTTCCTTCCTTCCTTCCTTCCTTCCTTCCTTCCTTCTTCCTTCCTTCCTTCCTTCCTTCCTTCCTTCCTTCCTTCCTTCCTTCCCTCCCTCCCTCCCTCCTTCCCTCCCTCCCTCCTTCCTTCCCTTGCTCCCTCCTTCCTTCACTCCTTCCTTCCTTCCCTCCCTCCTTCCTTCCTTCCCATTCTGAGATGTGATTTATCAGAGGAGAGTGCCATGCCAGGAATCTCCTGACTGCTTTGTGTGGCTGAGGAAGGGATGAAGAGGAGGAACCTCCTCACTAGGTTCCAGGAGAACGAAGGACTCCAATCCTTTGGAAGTCCATGGTTCCCAGCCACAGCTGCGTGTCATTCCCTTCCCTGGTGGATTGGTGCTGGCAGCTCCAGGGATGTGTCCTAGCAAAGTCCAGTGAACCCCTTCTGTGAGGGCTCTTTGGGGAGAAGAAGAATTTATTGTGAAGGAAGAAAGTTAAATATATATATAATACATATATATGCCTATATGTATATGCATAGATAGGTAGATCCCATATCCCTCTCCTTAGCTTTGGCTTCTGCTCCAAAGACAGTTGGTGAAAACCTTCCTCTGACTGTAACAAACTTTGGGACAACCCATTTGTCCTGTGCCTCGGACTCTGAGATCCTTCAGGAACCCACAAGTTGCTTCACACCTTGATTCTGGGCCAGGAAAGCGCTGCTTTGGTGCAATTCTTTTGTCTCGTGTCTTAAGACTCCGAGCTCCTTTAGGTCTTGATCCTTCCAGTTGCTTCACCTTTGATTCTGGCCAGGAAAGTGTTTGCTTTGTGTTTATCCTTAAATACCAGGGCCGTTCTGCTCATTTTCTGCGCTCGGGCACTGGGCTGGGTGGCACACGGGTTGAGATGAAGCCTGGGAGCAGGGAGAGTTTTTCCTGTGCTGATGCACAGCACGTTATTATCCAGGCTATCAGGGACACGCAGTAATAATGTATGGAAATTAGAGGCATATCTCAGCCCCATCTCCCCTATCCCAGAGCAGGGGAGAGAAGGAGCCCGTTAAGGCTTGTACATATCTGACAAGGTGCAGCAAAACTTGGCTTGGAGCTGGATGGGGTTTTGGGGCATGCAAAGGCAGAATTGCAAGACTCGAATTGAAGTTTTGTATCCTTCAGGTACGCGCAGAAATTGACATTTATTGACAGATAAACAGAAATTGAAGGTGCCTGTACTTCAGAGCTCACAAAATCTGTCTGTGCACCACGGATGACCTGCACCCAGCTCTCAGCTGAGATGGGTGCTGAGAGCTCCCAGCTCCACAGGCTCCTGGCTGAATCCCCAGCCTTGGCCAAGCCTCAATCAATGTGAATAATTGATTTGGTAGTTCTGGGGAATGGCATAACCTGCTGGCGAGGGCGTGCTGCCGAGATTTTGGGAAACTTGGGTTCCAACCCCTGCAGTGGATGGAGCAGAGGAAGCTGAGAAGCTCATTTTCCCATCCCATGGGTAGGTGCCATAATCACCGAGTTGCTGATTCTGAGGATAAAGGGGACATTGCGTCCTCCAACTCCGCTTTGGGAATGGCACCTTAGGGGCTGGGCACCTGAACAAATTACCACGAGGTAAGTTAGGGTGTGAACTCATCAGATGCCAGTTTTTCTGTGGTAACTGCCCGTGTGAATGCTCTTTCCCTGCAATAAACACGAGATGGTTCATATTTACCAGGGGGCAAGAACGTTCACATGGGTGTTCACATGGCTCACACCCTGGTTTGACTCCCAGTAACTTGGGCCTGTGCCTCTAACCTCAGTACCCTTGAGAAGCCACCCCGAAAAATAAAAATCAAACTCCTCTGCTTTACATAAACCGCAGTTCTGCCATTTCTTCATTTCAAGTTACAATTATTTCGGTTCATCTTTGGTTTGCCTGAAAGGATTTGCTGAGATTGACTCCACTGCTCTGTTTTGGCAGGGAGCTTGAGGTCCTGGAGGTGCTGGTGGCCAGGAATCAGCCAACAAGGGCAGATAATCTACAGGCATCAAACCATCTTTTCTTGCCTCACAGTCAGAGACCTTCTGGGCACTGAGAGAATATTAATATTCCCGTTTCTCACAGCCAGCTCCCGAGCCCTGAAGAGATTTAAACGTGTGGAGATATGAAGCCAGGCACATAAAATGATTTTTAGCCAGTGGAGAAAGGGTGATGTGGCTGTGGGGTGAGCAATGCTCCCAAGGTCGCCTTGAGGTCACCAGGTGCTTTTCCAAGTGCTTTCCATAGAGTTGGGAAATGGTCACGGGGTGTTTGGAGGAAAGACCTCGATTTCCTGAAGGAAAGGCCTTGGAACAGTGGTCTGTGAGTCTTCCAGTGCTGCACAGACAGAAACCTTGCCCAGAAGAGGCATAGCATAACTGTGCACCAGCCTGAGGACAGAGCAAGGGAAAATGCCCTCAAAACACTCCAAGAACTGGACTGAATGTTCCAGTCAAATACAAATACCCACAAAACTAACAACCCACTTGCTTATGGGCTGGGACTTTGTCTCATGATGATCCCAAAGGCTGACTCAAGTTATCTGAGGCATCTCCTCTCAGGTGAGATGGGGAAGGTTCAATTTATCCTCAAGGAAGCTTTCCACCGGCTGCTTTGAAAGCAGGGTTTTCTCAGAACATCCGAGCACACCTTCAGCCTCTGAGCTCACCAGGAGTGGTATCTGAGCTCTGCTGGGTGACAGAACCTTCCCTATGAGACCTCTGGGCCAAATTTGCTTAATTTTAGCTGTGGAATGCCCAACTATCTGCACCAACCATCTTAGAAAGTTGGGCACCTTCTGAGGGCGATTCATCCTTCCTGAGATTGGGATCTCTCTAGTGGATGTGGTGAATCACTGTCTGGAGTTGCCTATCTTTCTCCATCCACTCTAGAGACAGCCTGAACACCTCCCTTTTGAGACAGGTAAAGTTGGGAGGGATCACTGGGTGCCTGAACACCCCACAAATATCATTGATGTGATGCCAGTCGGTGTCTGGGAGGTTTTCATCCCTATTTTAAGAGAGGCTGATGGGAAACTTGAAGTGTTTGTCAGGTCCTTGACCTTCCTTGTTGATTTTGCCTGGAGAAAAGAGGTAAAGGACCCAAATCTTTTTCTTCAAACTCTTCTGGTTTAAACACAATTTTTTAAATACGTTTTTTCCAGGCAATATTTGCAGAGTTATTGCAAAAAATTCTGGGCTGTCATAATTAATAACAAAGAGTATTGGGGACTTTTATTTCTGGGCTTAAAGTGACACCTGGCTAGTGAAGGCGAGGATAAGATTTTTTGCAAGGAAATGATGTTCCATGAAAATCCTACATTTGTTTTTTTTCTGGAGCAGCTGGGTCTGGCCAGTCTAGGAAAAGATTGCCAACCTCAGGTCTGCAAATTCACATTTTTTCTTTTTATACCCAGCCTGGTATAACCATTTATGGTTGTGATGGGGACAGCCAAGACCTTGTCTAGAAAACAGAAGCAATTTTTCATCCCTGCACCCTTCAGAGCTCACGGTTTGTGACTGGCCAATGGCTTGGTAGAACTTTGGCAGCGCTTTGGAGAAATATGGAGTTGCTGACGGTGTTTGTGAACTACAGAATCACAGAAATAATAGAAATGTAGAAGGGGTTTAATTGGAAAGGACCTTGAAAATCATCTCATTCCAACACCTTGCTGTGGGCAAGGGCACCTTCCATGATCCCAGGGTGCTCCAAGCCCTGTCCAACGTGGCCTTGGACACTTCCAGGGATCCAGGGCAGGCACAGCTTCCCTGGGAATCTGTGCCAGGGCCTCCCCACCCTCACAGCCAAGAATTTCTTCCCAATATCTAATCTAAGTCTCTTCTTTTCAGTTTAAAATCAAGCTGTGAGTTGATTTAAAACCCTCTCCCCCTGAACTCGCTGTTGGATATTTTTTGTGTGTGTCTGTGGCTCAGAGGATGCAGTTCCTGGTGGCAAGATTTTGGCCCCCAAAATGAAATATCTGGTTTATAATTTCCATGTAGAACCTTTTTTCGGGCCTAACTACCCCAGAGGACAATTCAACCCCCCCATTCTAGCCATCTATCTTAGGGCAGAGCAAGTTGCTCTTCTGTGGCCCTGATGATTCTGCTGTGAGGTCAGAGAGGTTTTGGGTGATATCATTAACTGAATTCCTAACTCTAAGGTGTTTCAGGGAGATTAGATGAACTCCACTGAACGCTGGTTTCTGCCAGGAGCATGTGTGAAATTCCAGTCCTGGCAATCCAGAGGGGTTTTTTTTGTTGTTGTTCATATCTCTTGAAGTCCCGCAGCCTTGAGTAGATGTTTAAAGCTGGAATGGTGTGAAAGGGCACAGCTCCATAGCCTGGAGGATGGGGACAGCAGGTGACAAATGTCACACTAAGGATGTTACAGGGCAGAGAGGAACCCTCAGCTCCCTGTGCCCGAGGAGGATGAGGGAGCTGCTGCTTGCACAGAGTCACGGCTTGAGAAGTTGGCTAGTAGCTACACGTCCTCCCAAAATCTAATTGTGCTGATCCTCCAGCAGCCCTGACTCCAGGGAACTTTCTAACCATGCTCTGGAAGCTTCCTTCTCGCTCTGCTCCACTGCAAACCTCCCCAGTGAGAAAGTCTCAGTGTCCAGACTGATTTCACAAGAGCCAGCCTGGGTGTTTCCTGAGGCTTTTGTGGATGTGAGCTCAGAGGAGACAACCTGGAAACGGGGAGGTTTCCCCAGAACATCCTGAGCAATTCCTCATCACAACTCAGGTAGTTTTGCAGAGTGTGGGTCTGGTCTCCAGTAGCCTCCAGAGTTCCACGGCAACTTGGTTTTTATGATGATTTTCCCGTTCTTACCTTTATGGCAAAAGTTGAGTTTCTAAGTTAATACAAAGTTTCAGCTCTGCAAAATTTAAACAGAGCTGACCTCATTTTTCTCCAGCTGAAACATCCATCTACTTTCCTGTAACTCCACAATGCCTGAACACTTTTCCCTTTGCTTTCCTGCTCTTTGCATCGTGTTTCCCCTAGGATTTAAGAAACTCTTTCATTTGTTGGTACAGTGCAATCCATGCCTTATTTAGGAAGTCAGAGGGAATGGTGGGAGCAGCAAGCTCAGCTCTTTAGCATAAAACAGGTCCATATTTCCAGGGCTTTCTTATAAATACTGGGAGCTTGACCCAGAGGTGACTGGGGTCCCATGCAGTCCTGGATGGATAAGGTTTAATTTCCAAATATTCTGTGTACAGTGGATTTAGTCAAGGCAGAATTAGCCCTGCTGGACATTTTTGTATCCATACATCCCCTGTGTTTGTCTCAGTCCGTGAAATGTGTCCCATCCCAGGAAATTCCAGCATTAGTGATTGATAGTTGGACCCATTAGAAAGTGGATCTGGGAGGTAAAGGTCGGTGGGCTCTTTTTTAGGATTGCAATGAGGATTCCACCATATTTTCCCCTATTGACCCAAACAAGCTGGGCTGAAATGCATTTTTTGGAAGAGCTTTGAGCTGAATCTTGAAGATGTCAACAGGTTGGGAGAATCCGTCCTTTCTCTTGAGGGATTTGGCCAGTTGGGGAACTCACCAACTTCCACAGTTCAGCTCTGCTTCTGAGCTGTGTCTGGCTGCTTTCAGTGGTTCCTATTTCACTTTCAGACTGGAAAAAATGTTTCATATAATCCAAATATCTGGTTGGGAGTTTGTCACTTTGAGAGTACTTGGAGTAGATAATTTCAGGAGTGTCCTGTGGACCCTCTGGATCTCTGGAGGTTCAAGAACAAAGTGTTCGTGTGTTCTGTCCCAGGCTGGTGAGGTGAGCAGGACTCTGCTTATGGTCATAACGCTGCTGATCCCGTCTGTCTTGGGAGCAGAGAGCAGAGGGGTGGGAGAGTAAAATTCTCAGTGTCTGTCCTGAAAGTTGTCTCTTCTAGCAATAAAGGGGTTGAGTTTGTGACTTAGACCTGACTGGACTATCATGGCACCCATGACTAAGGACCTTTGGTGACATTTATTTGTTGTTTCCTGCCTCAGAAGCAAAAGTCCTAATAACCTACCTAAAATCTGATTCATTTATGAGAAATAAATGCCTTTTATTGTTTTCTACTCGCCACAGCTCTGTTACAAGGGATGCTGGCTGCCTCTGGTGAAACAGATTTGCTGCTCTTTAACACAAGCAGCTCTTCATGCTTTAAGCTGGAGAAAGATTAAAGAATTTAAGGGTTTTTTTAAATTGTTAGCGCTGTTAGATTTGTACAAAATGGAAGTGTTTGGAGCAATACTGAAGTCCACCATGTCGCAGCACCTCCCAGCACGGAGTGGGGGCATCGCTGTGACCTCTCCCTCTCCCTTAATACAACTTTTAAGTCAGCTTTGTACCGCCCGAGGCTTTGGGAGAAATTAGAACCCAGGTCTAAGGGTTTGCCTGCGTGTGGAAGTCGCAGCAAATTAAACTCCTGATCGAGTTTCTGCGGTGCAGCAAGTTACCACACATCAGCTGACCCTTGGTACCTGTCTGCGCGCTCACGGCTCGCCCGCAGCGAGCGCGGTAATTAGGCTTTGCTTACCCACAATAAAAAGGGTTAATTTAAATCACATTCAGCCAGCGTTTGCTGTAGGCTAGGGATTCACATGTGCAGGATTGCTGTGGGTCAGCACTGGGGAGTAATTTGAGCACCTCTCGCTTGACCATGAGGTTGAGCCCTGAGTGGAGACGGGGATTTGTCGTGAGGCGGTGTCGGAGCACTGATTCCTTCAGGATGTGCTCCAGGACATCCAGCTCAGACATCTGCAGCACAGACATCTCTTCCTGTCTCCTCTGTGGTAGATAATGTGGAGAAATGTGCCCTCAGATGGTGTTTTTAATTCTCTTAATTGCTGGGAGGGGAAGCTGGATGGCTGGCTTGGATGGAGACCGCTTCATGCCTACTGGAGGTCATCAGCCAGACAAATGGATCTCACCTCCTTTACAGTTTTATCAGTTTTGTGGCAGACGATGAGGATCTTGTGCCATCCAAGGAGCCTCCAGCTGCCTCCCAAAAGGCCTCAGGTTCCCAGAGATCCCATGCCAGACCTGCTGATATCTCAGAAACTATGGCCTAAATATGGAGCACCTTTGAAAGAAAAAGGAATTACTTTGAGACATTCTGTTGCAGATTATTCAATTGCTGCTGACTGTTGGTATTTTGTGATGAACAGGTAGGAATGCACTTGCACTCGTGGTTGCTCTGTGGTGGAGTCCCGTGTAGGTAAATCATTAGTGATTTCTATACGTTTTATAGGTGTTCATGATGACTCAGAGAATGGGAAATTCTCTGCGGGGTGCAATTCCTGCCTCCATGTGAGCCAAAATCGTAGAACTGGTCAAGTTCCAAGGTATTGAGTGCACAGGAGATGAATGAAGAGGCTTTGAGCTTAGAAATCATGACCCAAGCACTTATTTACTCTTTCAAATCAGTATCTTTCAGTAGCCTGTACAATGCTGCAAGTTTCATTTCCCTAACGTAGATAGCCTTTTCCAAGTTTCCTTCCCTAATACAGATAGTCCTTCCCATAATCTCAGTTTTGGGATTCCTAATTTCTTGTACAATCCTAAGCAGGGAAAAGGACTAAAAGGCTTTTGTCCTGTGGAAATAATGAATTTCCAAATAGAACAGTGATAACCCTCCTGAGAGTTTGATACATTTGGCTAAATGCAGGCGATTAAAGCCATCTGAGATTTCCCTGGAGTCCATCTGCAGCTTTCCCACAGGTCCCTCATGATCCTGACTCGTGTAAGTATCTCACAGAGGGTTTTACACATGGAAATATTCAGGAAATATTTAGCAGATCGAATTGATTCCTGAGCTTCAGATCCAGATATTTTTATCTGGCTTTCTATACCACCAGTGCCACCAGTGCCACCACTGAGTGATCACAGTTAGTGGAGATTTAAGGTTCCCTTTAGCTGTGCATGCAGGAGTGTGCAGTGCCATCCAAAGGAATGCCTGGTGTCACCCCAGGGATCCACATGATTTAGGGAGGCAGGCTGGAGCCAGGTGGGTGCTGGAAAGCACCTCAAATGGTACTCAACACACCTGTGCTCAAGCAGTGGAATTCCAGCCTGAGAATTCAACGTGATAAACTATGGAGGGGAAAAAAAAAATATCCAGAGAATTTCAAGCCGGCGCGTACAATTTGTCCCAAAAGGCAGCTGTTGGGAGGTTTGCTTTGGAAAGTCTGCTTCCTGACCAAAAGTGCTGTTATGTAAGGTGAGGTCAGCTAACTTACGTTCAGCAGTGAAGGTTTTTCCTGGGAATAATGGGAATGGTGGCTGAGAGCTCTGTTAGCCTGGCCTGGGGTTCTTGACCTTCACAGAGAGTTGATCATGGAGGCAGGGGGGTGAAATACAGAATTAGGGAATCTAGGATGTTAAGGGGTTGGAATGGAGCTGGAGGATTATCCTCCGTCCCAATCCCTCCCACCATGGGCACTGACACCTCCCACCAGGCCAGGTTGCTCGAGGTCTTCCAACCCAGCCTTGAGAACTTCCAGGGCTGGAGCACCAACAACTTCCCGGGCAACCTGAAAATATAGAAAGAAAAGAGTGACCAACCTCCAGTGTTTTGGTTCAGCTAATTTGGATCAGGATGAGCCAATGTTCAGGGAAGTGGAAGTTCCCTTTGATGTGTGGAGATGAAGGAAGCCCACAGCTTCCAGACACCGGTAGCCTCCTGCCTGCCACCGATCCTAAATTGACTTTAAGTAGTTCTCACATTCAAGAGTAATCGAGCAGTCCTGATTTAGATCTGGGTCTGATTATTGTTGGAGAAGAAAATTAAGGTGTTTGTCTTACCTAGAAGGATAAGCCGTGGCATTGCACGGGATAATCTTCAATTTACCACCAGCAGCTGCTGCGCCAAAGACAGGCAGGTTATCAAAGCATTGAAATCCCTTTGCTATTAAAAAAAAAATGCATCTTCTTAACATGACTGATTGCAGCAGAGCTGCTGAGGGCTGCGAATGTGTCAGGCCGCAGCAGCACTGCAACCCCCGTGCATGACCTCAATGCAAAGTCAAGGGCAAAGGAAGAGATATAAGCCTCGGTGCAGGTTCGGAGCACACGCATGGACAGTTGCAGCAGCTCTGCTGGCAGGCAGCACTTGTGAATGACTTGATCCCATTCACCGTGTGCCAATACCTGGCTCCTCGTCACCTTGGAGAGTAAACAGAGGGAGGCAGAGCCCCGGCCTCCCCTTGGGTGAAAAGCGTTTCCATGCCGACCCGCACAACCCCGCACCCCGACCCACCACGGGAGGGGACGGGCTCTGCACGGGCACGCACCCCTCAGCCCCGCTGTGAAACGGGAGGGGATGGGCCAGCAGAGCCCATGGGAGGCAGCGCTGCCAGCCCGGGGATGGAGCCCATGGGTGTCAAGTTTTTGGGGTGTCTTTGTTGAAGATTATGGCAATGGGTAGTTGTGAAAGTAAAGTCTTTTATTGCGTGGCTAAATCAGCCTGGTGAAGTCCGAGCCAGCAAAGTCCTCATGTCCCAAGCAGAACTGGTAGCAGCAGTGACAGCAGCCGTGGTCTGTGTCCCGTGAGCGTTTTTATCAGTAGCAGTAGCACCAACAGCAGCATTTGTGATGGTTCATGAGCCCTCTGTGTGTGTGTGTGTGTGTGTTCTCAAAATAGTGCATTCTATTCTAATTTTGGCCAATCAGGCTTGAACATGAATTTCTTACAGTAGTGTTGGACCTATCCTAAGCTAAAATTGATTTGCAGCAATTTTCATAAATTCTTACATGAATTCTACCCATAAAACTCTGTCTGTTCTATCTAGGAATTTTCAGCAAGGCTACATTATTTTTGTTGTGACTAGTTTAATTAACTTTGCAAAGGTAATGCCACTAAACTTTAAACGAGATCTCAGGTCCTTTCCTAATTAACTAACTCAGCCTCTTGTTTGCTAAAGTACTTAAAGAATCCTTTATTTTATTTTAAAACTAAACTTGCATTTCTGCCTCATGTCTGTGTGGATTTATGTATGGTAGTTTTTCTGAAGGTTTTGATTCCATCCTCAAACCTTTGTCAGGTGAAGGTGGTAGAGGAAAGCAAGGAGGGATGGTTCCCCAGGGTAGGAGGGGCACAACTTGGAGAGGGAAAGGAAGGGAGATTAAATACCAGAGAGAAAAAAACTTGCCTGGATGCTCTAGAGTGACAGTGTAGAGGAGTGATTTTAAAATGATGGAACTATCATAGTTTGATTTATTCAACATGATCCCAGGCAAGACCATGGGATTGTGTGATGGAGGTTTCTATTTTATGGCTGGGTGGTGCCAAATGAGTGAAACTTTACTGGAATTCAGTGAGGGTTTATCTTCAGCTGGTGAGACTCTCCAGAGTACCCTGACTTCAGTGAAGCTGTTGCAGAATCCAAAGGAATGGGACAGGCAGTGGAAGGGTTGGAATTCAGGATATGACTGGATGGACTCTGGCATTTATTTATCTGTGCTTCAGCCTCAGGACTTGGACCTTCACTTGTTTAGATACAAAATGGTGAAATTTGTGTCTTTGTGCACCAGGGATAACAAACTGTACAATTACAGCTTCCCACTGACTGCAGTAATTTGCTGTGACCAGATCTGAGGGCCTTAAAGTGAATCATGAAATTTACCTTCTAACCTGAGCAGTCACTGCATGCAGTGCCCACAACATCCTTCCCTCCCAGCTGGAGAGGCGTGGATTTGATGGGTGGGCTGCTTGGATGGTCACCTCCAGAGGGTGGTGGTCAGTGGCTCAAGGTCCATGTGGACATCAGTGACCCCCAGGGTCCCTCAGGGGTCAGTGTGGTGTCCAGTGCTGTTTAATCCTTTATCAGTGACATGGACAGTGGGATTGAGGGCAATTTCTGCAGATAACACCGAGCTGAGTGGTGCAGGTGGCACGAGGGAGGGAAAGGGTGACATCCACAGGGACCTGGACAAGCTCCAGAGGTCCAACAAAGCCAGGGAAAGTTCCTAGACCTGGGCAAACCCTGGAATCAATCCAGGCTGGGGATGAAGGATTGAGAGCAGCCCTGGGGAGCTGAATTTGGAGGTGCTGGTGTGTGAGAGGCTGGACATTCCCTGACCATGTGCACTTGCAGCCCAGAAATCCCCACAGGTGAGGGGGTGATGCTCCCTCTCCACTCTGCCCCCAGGAACCCTGGAATGCTGCATCCAGCTCTGGAATCCTCAGGATTCAGGAGGACCCACAGGAACAGGGGCAGGTGAGGTCACAGAATGCTGAGAGGGCTGGGATTGCTCAGCCTGGAGAGGAGAAGGAGAGCTTAGAGTGCCTGAAGGGGTTTGCAGGGATTTTCAGGAAAGATGGGGACAAACATTTTAGCAGGACCAGCCGAGACAGATCAAGGTTCAATGTTTTTAAACTAAGAAAGGATTGATTCAGATTATATGTAAGGAATACAATTTTTTTAATGATGAAACCCATCCCTGGGAGCATTCAAGGCTGGCCTGGGCTCTGAACAACCCCACACGCCTGAAGATGTCCCTGGTCATGGCAGGGGGGTTGGACAGAGGAGCTTTAAAGCCCCTTCCAACCCAAACTGTTTGTGACCCCCCCAAATGGGAATTCTCTCACTCAGGTTGTCATAACCGAGTTATGACTGAGTTGCTGCCTCAAAGAACCTTTCCTTTCATCAGATCTGGCAGGATTTGGGTGCACAGCCAGACTACATTTAGGTAACTGCATTTCAGGTGGTTTAGATAGGTCCTACCTGAGCTGCAAATGAGCTTTTGAGAAGCTCCTGAGAACAGATAATTCTTTGTCAGAGCCCCAAGCTCAGGTCAGTGCTTTCCTTTAGATTTTTCCTGCGTGGGGATGAAGTGAAGAATTGATCTGGTGCCACTCAGAGGAGCAGGACACAGACATTCCCCTCCTTTGGGCACACCCTCAGGGTGTGAGGTGGTCATTTCTCAACTCCCCATTATTAAAGGGTGTGAAAGGGCCGTACCTACAACAGAGGTAAAAAGACTTTCATGATCAACAATGTTTAAGGACTGTGCCACTTCTCTCTTTAGCACCCTGCTGATAAGCAACCAGCGTGTTCCTTAATCAAAGATTTGGTGTTTAAGGAGAGGCTCCTCACAGAAAAATGGCCAAAAATGCACACAAATGTAGCAAACAGTCAGGGTTTATTGATTGACCTGGCGAGATATTGATAGGAGAAGGGCAAACTGATTTTTGGGGTCTCCATGTGTGATGGAATCCCAGTGTGGAGTGACATCAGATCCCTGTGTAAATGCAGCTGGGAGGAAGGAGGAAGGGTTCTGTCATCGCAGCCGGGGTGGGGTTGGTGTCCTTAGGGACACACTGGCTGCTAAATGCTGTTAAGGACCCCAGTCCTGCTGTCTGAGAGCCCAGGAGTGCTGTTTGACCCCACCTGAGGGCCTGTCATCCCAGGGGGCTGACAGAGATCCCTGGATTCCAGCAGCCCTGTCACGGTACGCTCCGTGCTGCTCCAAAATCCTTGGGATTGATCTGTGCAGCAAGGACAGAGCTGGGATGAATTATTGTGAGTTCCTTCCAGCTGAGACAAGCTGGGGAGCAGGATCTCACACTTCCCATCCAGCTGGCAGCCAAATCCCCTAGAGATCCCCTCCACTCCTTCTCCCAGCCCTGGCTGGACGTGGTGGCTCATTGCACAGGGACCCTCGTGGTCCTTAGGCAGGAACTCCACTGAGGTGAGTCAAAAATTGGAGCCTCCACCCCGCTGGCCGAGCCGTGCTGAACTTGTCTCGGCTGGAAGTCACTGTTTGCATGTTTTCCCATAGCTACTGGAATCTGTTTGATTCCAGGCTGAGGTGTGACACGCAGCTCCCCGGCTCCGAGATGTGAGCTCGCCTGCTGGGTTTGGATTGTCTCCCAGGTGCTGAATTATCCAAGACAGACGCACGTTTTTCCTTCACCCCCTGTGCTGTGGCATCCCAGGATTGGGGCTGCACGAGGAGTTTAAGACCTCAGGCACGCAACATTTGGGGGCTGAAGCAATCCTTTTGGTCAGTATTGACCCAACACCTCCTCACACAGCCCGAGGTAGGAGCTGTGCGGGGCACATGGCAGGAGCTCTGCCATGCATTCCCCAGATTCCTGGGTCATTAAACAGCTCCCAGAAGCTCCAAGGTTATTATCAATTATGCTGGTATCTAGATTAGTCCCTGCTCTGCCACCTTATCAGTAACAGGGCCATAAAGTTGGCCTTTGGGGTTGTTATCTCCTCACTTGGATCAAATCCCAAATCTCGGTTGCTCACTAAGCTGATCTCGTCTGCACCGGGCATCCCAAAGCTGCCAGCAGGGCTCAGGGTGTAAAAACTGACCAAAATCCTGATTTCCTGTGTCCAAAGCCCTCTGAAGACAGCTCTTTTCAGGAAATACTGATTTCACTCAAAGCACATTGAAGCTGTGCCCTTCCAATGAAGGGAACAGGAAAAATCCCTTTTGATTTGCAATCCTCAGGAGCTCAGCTCCTGTTCTCCCAAGGAACAGCCTCACCACAATTCCTTATCTGTCTCTGTGTAAAAAGAGGAGAAATAGCAGAAAAAACCAACCTGAAGAATGATATTATCAAAAATCAGAGGTTTGACTTGGCTGCCCTAGTGGGTTTTTTCCACCTATCCTAAAAAACCCCAGAAACAGAAGCTCCTGAGTGGTTTTAAAGGGGAGCTGATAAAAGCAGGCACTAATAATTTACAAACCACATACAACAGTGGATGAATTCAAAATTTTAAATTGAATATGAGGCTCAGGGATCTAATCTGGGCCATGCTTGTGTGATTTTCTTGAAGGCAAACCTGCTCAAGCTTTTGTGAGTGCCAAATCTTAGACAATTGTTGTCTGAATCTCCCTGGGTTCATCTGAGCTTCCTCCATGTCCTTTCTCCTGGATTTTTCCTGTTGGCCATCATTGAAGAAGATGCTGAAATAGGAAGAATAGATGAAAATGTTAAATACACACATTGTGCAAAGACACAGCTGTGTCACCTCCCTGCTCCCTTTCCCTATCTCAGCATATTGTTTTGTCCTGTTGGGCTCCCCTTCAGGTCAGTTCCATCCAGCTGGAGAGGCAGAGGCTTCCTGGAGGTCTTTTTATTGGAAATCTCTTACCCAGGATTAGATTTTGGATCAGGTTATGGATGAAGCTTTCCTTCTGCATGCCAAATTTTGTCTACTATAGATCTTAGTCAATTTAGCAACCGATAGGAATAAATATACCCTCAATAAACAAGTCTTGAATGCAATCCCTCAGTGGGTAATTGTGGCTGGTAAAGCAGAGCTGAACACAGATTTATTGGAAGTTTTACCTGAGAGGGGTTTTGTTGGTTTTAGTTCTGGTTTACTTATGTATTTATTAAAATTCTTGGAGATTTTCATGTTTGTAAATCATGGAAGTCTTAAAACACTTGGGACAACCATTTCCTCAGAGTGGGGTCCAATGTGACAGCACCTAACACAGGGAAACCTGGGTCATGCGTGGGATTACTCATTTTCCTTGCATTAAAACTAATCCTTATGAAAACTTTGCTCGAGCCAAACACTTTAACCACATGTTTAAGCACGTGGGACATCCTGTCCTTACATTCTTGCTTGTGCCTCATTGATCCATCTCTCAGCTGGGGCACTGGGTAAATCAGGTGCAAATGGAATTGTTCAAATCAGGAACAAATTGGAATTCTCCAGGAGGGAGAAAAGGAAATTTCCAGCCTCTCACTACCTGCCCTATTTAATAGAGTGAGCTGAAAGGTTGAAAACCTAAAAACCTCAGTGATCAGACAAGACTTGAGTGGAAATGCAGAAAACAGCAGCGTTTGGTGTTGTTAAAAGGATAAAATTTATGGATGAAGTGGAGAGATTCCTAAATAGAAGTGGAAGTGAAGCCTCCCTCACCCAAAATTGTGTTTATAGGTGCCTCAGTGGCTTGGACTTGAGGTTTTCCTAACCACTGACAAATACCTGGTTATAGGCAGAGACAGGATGTGCACCTCTGCAGCTCTTGTAAAGAACATACACCCAGTGATCCATCAGCAGCTCACCACTGAAACCCAGCTCATTCTTTAATAATCCATCACCTACGTGTCAACAGCTTTGTCCTTAATTCCCTAATGGAATGGCTGCTTGCGTGGATGTGCGTGGTGATATTATTCCCACTTCACAGGTAGGAAATTGAGGCAAACCAAAATGCCCCCAGTGCACAGCCCCATGCTCACACCTTAATAACGACATCACCTTCTCTCCTAATTAAAGTAATTTACTGAGAGAATTGATCCCTGTGCACACTGGGATGATTATTATCTCAAATCCAGCGTTGGGACAGTTTCATAACCCACCCAATCTGTCAATGCTGAGGGTTCTCCCTCTCCAACAAGAGGGCTGAGGTTTTTTTGTCAGTGCTCATGAGGTTCCTGTGTGTGCTTAATCCAGAGCTGCGAGCCTGAAATTGAAATTATCATTCTTAAGGTAAAACACACACACACACCAAAAAAGAAAAAAAAAAAAAAATCCGGGGAAAAATCTGCTGCAGTCCTGATTGGCAGTGTTTGATGATTAAAAACATGATTCATCCAAAAACAACCCACGCCTTTCAGTCTGTTCCCAGAGCTCTGGCGCCAACCAAATTCTGGGTACCCAAGAGACATTTCTGTCCTGTCACAGCAAGCAGCATCGGGATTGCAGCAAGGCAATTCCTTCCCCTGTGCGCTGGCACGGGGTGTCTTTCCCAACGCTGACCCCAAGTGAGTCCAGTCTCACTTACAGGAAAGCCTCGGGTGCAAAAGCCTTTGTTGAGCAGGATGCTGCTGGACAATGAATGAAAGGGCTGAGGTGTTCCCAAACTGGGCGGTTTTAGTTGAAGACCCTTGCTGATAAGTGATTAGATGCTCCCAACAAAAAAAAAAGGTGGTGCTAAAAGGATCAAGGAGGAAAGTCGGGTGCTGAGTGAGAGCAATTCGCTGGTGAGAATCAACATCCTTATTCCTGTAAGGCTGGAGAAGCCTGGCAATTCCAAGGCATAAATCCTTTGAGGCTTGCCACATCCCCGGTTTCAGCCGACACTGGGATGGGTTAAAAGCAGGAGGGGCAGCATTGTAAAGCCATGATCTTATCCAAGTCTCACCCAACTCGCTGTTTATAGGGTTGTAGATATATTGCATCCCATTGTCTGAGGCAGAACCCGGTGCTCAGCCCTTTGAGGGCCCGTGGGGAAGGCTCCTCTGATCAGGGGGTTTTACAGCACTCGGTGATAGGGGACTTTGTGGCCTGGAGCCGTGGATCATCTCGGGCCTGATCGTGTCAGATTCCTTCCCGAAAACAATGAGGAGCTTGAGTCACTGCTTGGGTGGGAAACCTGCGAGGAAATCTGGGTATGGCTCTGTATCTTCAGGACCATTAGGGCCATGAGGGCTGCACCTGGTGGCTCCTTTGTCAGGTCTAACAACCCCTGTTGGAGTTAGAGCATTCAAAAAGCTGCTCAGGGAGGCATTTCCTAAAATTCCTGTCTCTCACATTCAGACCTCTGCTCTGAAACATCAGAGGAATTTATTGTAACGTCAAAGATCAAGAAAGGAATGAATAATTCAGGTTAAAACTCTGGGAGAAGTCTGGTGATGTTCAAAGTATCTCTGCATATGACTTGCCACAGTCCCATGTCCAATATCCTCCTCTGTGAAGGGAAGGATGAGGAGGCAGAGGGTATGATCAGTATAATCACTCATTCCTCTCAGTCCTTCTGCTTTTCCAGGCCTTCTCCAGCCTTTCAGTGCATCTGCGTGTGGGATTTTGGGTCCTGTGCTCACCCGTGCTGGGTGCTGTTATTCCCTCCTCCTTCAGGCTCACTCCCCAGCCCTGCTGTGCTCAGCATTCCCATCCTGGGGGTCAGTCCCCAAACCCCCACATCCTCCTGGAGCCTTGATGTGGCTCCTGTCACTTCCACAAGCCTGGCTTGGCACCTGGGGCATGGAGATGGCTTTCGGGGTGACATCTGACCTGTCTCTTTGTGCTGCTGCCCTGCCTGTGTCCTCCCCTCTTACTCCTCCAGTGTTTCCATATCCTTCAGTAATGATGTGGTGGGGATTTTTGGGCTGTTGGTGAGGAAGTTCAGCAGCACTGAGATGATCTCAGGGAGTTTTAATTCAAACCAGCCTTGTTTGATTGCTGGGCAGAGTGACACTGGAGAGCTGTCAGCTCCCCTGTGTATTTCTTTTGTGTTATGCTGATCCTAAAAATGACCACTTTAAATTCTTTATTCACTCTTTATATTCTGACTAAAAATTCCATATCAGCATCACTTTTATCACCTCTGTTTAACAATCTCATTTAAAAACTGCATGAAATTAGTTTTCCATCGAACTGTGGTTACCACGACTAATTATATTACAACTTTTCCATCCTCTGTGGGTTCAGTTTTGTATCATCCATTTCCCTTTTGGGCCAGATAACAGATTTACAGTTTTGCTCTTTAACAACACAGTGGATTCCTAACCTATTTGGCATTCTCTTGTTCTCCATCATCACTTGGAGATTTATTACAAATGTTAACAGTCGTTATCCAGAAATATCCGAGATTCCCTTCCTTCTTTATCTCCTTGTTTATCTCCAGGAGGTTAATATATTATTAGGGACTACAAACGTGTGCATGAATATCTCTGGATGTTCTCTAACAACACATTAAACAATTATTTATTGGTCATCCCCGTGTTCTTAGCACCACTAACCATGGATTATCCACGATGGGCTTTCCTTATCACTTATCTGCCTTATTGTGTTCTAATTTACATTCACAATTCCCCACTCTTCTCACCTGGTCTTTGAGTGCATGTAGGAATGGGGTGAGTGAGATTTTTTTTTTGTAAGAGCAAAGGTGAATCAGGGAACTGCATTCACTTTTCTTAAACTTCTCGTGCTCTACCTGGACAGGCCTTTCTTTTACCCTCTGTAATGGTTTCACATTTGCTGAATTCTGTTTACCAGAATCATTTATTCTTTTTTCTTATTGTGAGATATGGTTAGGAGAAAAGCAAAGCAGGCTCACACTTAAGGGGTATAAAGAAAGGTTTATTAGCACACGCTAAAAGGAGAAAAAGAAAATAAATTTTAAAAAACCCCTTCAAAAAAGCCTTCCCTCCCCTCACAAGTGTTCACTTTCTCTCAGACAACATACAGAGACAAAAACTTGTAATTTCAGTCAGTTTCACCTTTCTAAAAATAATCTTTTATCAGAGACTCAAAAGAGTCTCTTTTCATTTACCATGAAATTTTATGATTTTACAAAATACAAGCATCATAAAGCCACCCTAAAACACCCTCTCACCATATTTCAGTACTCCTGTATCCCAGTCCCAGCAGAATCATTGATTTCTTAGAACCAGGTATCATCTCCTTTTTAAAAATCATTTACCAAACAAAAAGGAAAAAGAAAAAGCTTTCAAAACTTTTTCCAGAAGCCTCCCAGCCCCTCTCAGCCAGCCTGCTGTCGTTTTGCACCTCGCCTTTCAAGATCTTCCCCATTATTTATTATTATTATGCCTCAGCAGTTGCCAGTTCCAAGGAAGTGGAAAGGTTCCTTGTCCTGAGCACCGTGTGTGCACATAGCGAGAGACAGTCCCTGCCCCGCAGCACTTCAACTCTAATCTAAAGAGACAGAAAAAAAGGTGGGTGAAATGAAGAATTATTAGTATGGCACGATGTTAGCAACTCCTTACCCCGGATCCCTGGCAGCTTTCCAGCCCCCAAAAGGACAGGAGTGCAGGTATTTCTTTTCAAGGTAAGAGTAGAGCAGGGGGTTTTTGTGGAGGAAAGTTCTCCACCCTGATTTTGCCACAGAGGAAGGGTTTATTTTTTATTTTTTTCATGGGTATTTGACACGTTTGAAGCAGGGGTCTACCAGAGGAGAGGCAATGGCAGTGAGCAGCTGCTGAAGGCTCTCCTGCTGCTGTGTCAAAAAAAAAAAAAAAAAAAAAAAAAAGGAATAAAATCCACGTTTCTGCAGCTGGGAAACTCAAGGGAGCATTCCCCTTCTCCCTGTCGAGATTTGACATGTGTGGACACAGACAAGGAGCGGGGTTTGCTTAGGCAAAGCACCAGTGCTGACTCCTGCTATTCTGCTAACTGCTCTTCATTTTCTCCTTGCTGCTGCCTCCCATCCTGCCTCATTCCTGGCCCCTTCTCGCTTTCCTTCACCCCTTCATGTCCTGCCTGGATGCAGAAAAAGAGCTTCTTTTTGCAGCAGGAAACATCTCCCTGACACTTCTCCACCAAGCTCTTAACACAACGGGAGCCCTAATCTCAGGTTCAAGGCATAACAGTAATAATTATTGTTGTTATCGTTGTAATAACAATGATGGAAAGATTTAGAGAGAGCAGGGGCAAGAAAAAAATGTTGCTAACAGCAAGGGAAGATTACCCTGCTCCTGGAAAGAGGTGTGTATCAGCAACTTTTAATCACCAGATAGGCTTCCTCTTCCAGGGTGGGGTGATGCAGGAGTCTGGGAGCTCTGGTTGTGTTCCCTGATGGAGCATGCGCTGGGAGCAGTGTGAGTGGGTCAGCGAGGGTGCAAAAAGGGCTTTTCCTAAATTCAGGTGCTCAGAAAGGCAGGGAATGGACTGCAGGCATCAGTCCAGGTCCATCAGCAGACCTCACAGCCACAGAGGTCAATGTTTGGCCACTCGTGGGGCTTGGAGCTTGGGGTTTAACAGCCAACATGGGCATGTGGGGCTTTCTCGCTGTCTCCTTTCTTTGGAGCACAGCAGATAAATAGCTCCAGGTGAAGGCCTGCACATTCTTTATGAAGCAAAACGTGCTGTCGGTGTAAGGAGGCGAATGTGTGGCCCGGGGCACCATGTGCAATGTAATGTGTCTCGAGTCCCTTGCACGGGCTTGTTTGAAATATGTGTCAATAACAGCAGCAGCAGTTTGCTGCTCAGAAAGGAAAAGGAGGTGAGGAGTGTGGTGGGGAGAGAGGGGAGAGCAGCGTGGGGTGGAGGGCAGGAGAGTCCTCATCCTCCCCCAGCAGCCTCCTTAAAAACCCCAAACCTTCCCCTCCTCCCCACCACCCACTCCCTGTTCCTTGGTGAATACCCTGCACAGGCACTTCCAGGAGACAGCCAATGTGTTTGCTTACAAACTCATTTTTACAGCAGAAGCAATAAATGGTCTCTTGCAGGGAGAGGGTGAAGCCTCTCATTATTATTTTTAAGGGTGCAAACCAAACCCTGGTTAAAAATTATGGGGTGCTGAGTGTCTTCCTCTTCTCGCTTCCTGCTCTAGAAAGGATTCAGGTCTCAGTGATTCCAGCAGGGTCAAAATTACCACCTGCAAGTCCCACGTGTGGAAAGCCACAGTTCTTCAGTACAAATTTCTTTGCCACCACTGCCACAAGAGGCTGGCTCCAGCAGCACCAGCAGCTCCTACAGAGCAAATGGGTCAGCACATCCCTGGGGGAACTGGTAGATTCCCCAGCTCTGGATATCTCTGGATCAAGAGTGGGCACCTTTCTGGGGGAGGTGATTCAGCCACGGCCAGTGGTGTAGAGGAGATGAATTAATGGGTGGTCTAACTTGGTAATTACGAACATTGATGAATCCCTAAGATTAGGGTGCTGTTGGACGGGAGCTCGGCAGAATTTCTGAGCTTTTGTGGCTGCCTCTCAGCAGTTCCCCTGCCCCAGCTGAGGAAAACCATCTCAAAAGGAAGCAAGGGAGTGGAACGGTGCTGAATCTTCAGTCCAGAATTTTGTGTCCTAGTGAGAACAGCTTGGTCTACAGTGGGAATTCAGGTCTTTGCTCCTTTATTTGTCATCATTCCCATGGAGGGGGTTCCTACCCCACTTTCCTCTCAGCGAGTCTCTCTGGAGCTCAGACCCAGAGCTTTGGCCAAAGGGTTTGGTTCTGGTGAATACAAACCTCTTGTTCATCAGCTGACTAAATAATCCTGAGGTCAAGGTGGGATTCATCCCACTGGACACCTGCACTGCCAGTAACTCCCACCTGAGGTGTCCCAGAATGCTGGAACGGTTTGGGTGGGGAGGGACCTTAAATTTGTTGGATTATCCCTTTTTCTGACCCAGAGATGGGGCAGCTGAGAGGTGTTTTAAAAACTTTTATTTCATTTTCAGTCTCATGTGAAGAGTGAGACAATAGAGATGTTATAATTCACACCATCACAATCAGAAGCCAAATCATTTCCTAATTACAATCCATTATAAACGTTTCTTGGTCTATCAGCTTTTGCCACACAATGCTGATAATGCCTTAAATCATCCAAAATTACCCTCGTGGGTCCTACTGCAATGCATCTTTCATAGTTCTATTTCCATATTTATATGTTCCATATATTCACCTTTCATAGTTCTGTTTCTCCAAAGTATCTGGTCTTATTTGCAAGGCCATCCCTTGAAACTTGTTTCCAGTTCCATTTCTCTCTCAGCAATGCCTGTCCTATCCCATGGCATTTCTAAGCCAGCATTTCTTATCTCAGAGTTTGCACACAGATGCACACTATGTGAACCTTCTGTCAAGTTTTGAGAATTCTCTACAAAACCATTTCCCACACTTAAAGATCATCCATTCCACCCCCTGCCATGGGCAGGACACCTTCCACTATCCCAGGGTGCTCCAAGCCCTGTCCATCCTGACCTTGGACACTTCCAGGGATGCACAGATATCATTTTGCTTTCATGGCCAGTGGAGTCCAGCACTAAACTGGACTTAACCCCATGACTTAACTTCCAATTGAAACTGGTATCTTGACTAGATCAAATTCCTTATCTCCTACCTGTGCCCAGTTCTTCCCACCGGACACCTGGGACGTGTGGGATTCTGTTTTGTGCCCTTCCACAGCAGCTGAACCCCACGGGGCTAGAGGGCCACATCAAGGCTCCCAGGCCTGGTGTAGATTCCCAGAGGTTCCTGAGGCACCCAGGCAGGGCTGGAAGCCAATGCATGGGTCCCTCAGAAAACCTGTGGCACTTGAGAGCCAGGTTTGATCCCCAAGTGCAGCTGGAAGGGTGTGAGATGTCCCTGTGCACTCCACCAAACCGACCCTCCCTGGAGGTTTCTCACCGGGTTTTGGAGGCTTGGCCCACCTTGTTCTGAGCTTCTGATTTCCAGATGTTATTAGTGAGTGTTAGCAGGAAAAGGAGGTGTAACAAAGAGTCCCTTGAGGCACTCTTGATGTTTCTGGGTGATGCTTGGGTGCACCAGAGCAGAGAAAAGTTCAATCCAGCCTCCAAACACAGGGAGGTGTCAATAGGTGTCCCTATAGGCAGGAAGGGACAGGAACAGAAAGCAGGGAACATCTGATAGTGGCACCAGGAGTAAACACGTTCTGGTGTTCATGGCTTTGCTTCCATTGCCATTTTTGGCCTTGCAGTTGAGCAATTCCTTCCAAATAAAGCATCCTCTGTGCCCTCCTGGTTGGTGATAAATGGGGTGATGTCCTCCAGGTGAGGAGCTTGGGGACCTTTAAACCCCCGGAGTCTTTGTGCTGTCAAATCTCCAGGTGTTCCTGCTCTGTGTAAAATAACAGAGCCCTTCTTACTCCTGCTAAATCCCTTTCTATTCCTCTGAACCTCGGTGATAATTTGTGAAACGGAGTTCTGTTAATTAATTAGTTCAGCATTGTAATAAACCCCAGAGTTATGCTCTAAGGCAGTAGTTATAGAGTCTCTACACCATTTAATATGTTATTCCTGTAAAATTCCTTTAAAACAGAACTTTCTTTTTTCCAGGCAGTTGAAAATTCCTATATTACTTAAAAAAAAAAAAAAAAAAAAAAAAAGTTGGTAAAATCTTGAGTGATTTGTTCAGTTAAATATTTCTGGCCACTCCAAATATCTCCTTTAGATTCCTACTTTTCCACATTCTGATGCATTTTCACTGGCACAGGTTGCCCAGAGTGGTGGTGGGTCCCATCCCTGGAAACATCCACGGTGAGGTTGGATTGGGCTCTGGTTGGAGACATCCCTGATTTTATGACAAGGGGGTTGGAGTAGGTGACCTTTGAAGTTCCCATTCTTACACAAACCATTCCACGATCCCCTAATTCTGTGTTTAGGGTCTAGGAGCATGGGAAAGCTGAACCCCAGGGAGTGAGCAGCCTCTTTGAGACAGAGCTGCTCCTGCAGAGGCTGCATGGTCCTGTGGCCACTCAGGCTGCTCAGACCCCACAGGAGATCCCTGGATGGCTCTGCTTGTCTCCAGTGGCGCTCCCTTCCCACAGAATGGTTTTGTCATCTCTCAGATCTCCTGTGAAACCCAATTCTGAACATTATCCCCCAGCTCCATCAGTTCAGCAGGGAACGCAGAGAAATCCAAGCTGGAAGGAATCCATCTGCCAAGCCGAGTGACCCTGCATCTTTTATTATTATTATTATTATTATTATTATTATTATTATTATTATTAGGAGGAGGAGGAGGAGGAGGAGGAGGAGGAGGGAGGAGGAGGAGGAGGGCTCGTCTCTGGTTTCTAAAGCAAACACAGGTGGTATCTTGGCAGAGGCTGGGATTGCTCTCCCAAATTCTTGGCCACTTCCCTCCTTGCTGCGTGTCAAAGCTGGTATCTTTGCCTCACAGTGATCACCCCTGCACGAGCTGATCGTTATCTGCCAGCCTGTCTGCAGCTCCCCAGCCACTCTCAGAAATCATTAAGGCTGGGATGCTGCTCGGGGAGAGCTGCAGGTGCTGCTCCTGCTGCCTGCCCCACCCCGAGAGGTTCCCCAGTGCTTCCACGGAGCCTCCGTGCCCCCAGCACTGAGGGGGGGTCTGCTCTTCACCCAGAATTTTATTCCATCCCCCAAATCAAGAGATTTGGGGTAGTTTATGCTGCCCCAAGGACAGCTCCCCACCCACTTCTTTCCTCAAAGTCTTTTCCCTCCTGCCTGCAGTGGGATGGTTCAGCCTGGACAAGAGAAGGGTTTAGGGTGACCTGATTGTGGCCAGGACCTAAAGATGGAGATAAACTATTTACAAGGGCCTGGTGTGACAGGGCAAAGGGAATGGCTTCAAACTCAAAGAGAACAGGGCTGGATTAGATATTGGGAAGGAATTCTTCCCTGTGAGGATGGGCAGGCCCTGGCACAGGTTCCCAGAGATTTGTGGCTGACCCTGGATCCCTGGAAATGTCCAAGGCCAGGTTGGACAGGGCTTGGATCACCCTGGGACAGTGGAAAGTGTCCCTGCCCATGGAGGTTGGAACCAGATCATCTCTAAGGTCTTTTCCTACCCAGGCCGCTCTGGGTTTGGTGATTCCATGATTCTTCCTCTTTCCCCAATTTCTTTGCCACTCATCAGCCTGACCCCTTCCAGATGTTTTCCATCCAGGCACTGCCTCAGCAGTCAAGAAGTTTTCACCCTGGAGAATAATTCTGTTCCTCTGGGAGCATCAAGGCACCACGTGTGCCAAACCACTTGGAGGAGAAACTCCTTGAGCCACGGCTGCTGGTGTGAGAACACCAGAGCCCAGCAGGTTTGGGGAGAGGGGCCAGGAGAGGAGAGCTGGGTCCTTCTCTGTGCTGGCTGGTGCTGCACACGTGGTGCCATAATGCTCTGGGTTTTGTTTTTTTGGGTTTTTTTTTGTTGTTGTTGTTTGTTTGTTTTTTAATTTAGACCAGGTCTGGAAGAAGCTTTCATTTAAATCACCTTTTTTTCACCCAAGAGATTTGGAGGTTGGGTGGCCTCTTATTTAAAGGTTATAAAATCATGGAATGGTTTGGGTTGGGAGGGACCTTAAAGCTCATCCCATTCCATCCCTGCCATGGCAGGGACACCTCCCACTGTCCCAGGTTTCTCCAAGCCCCAATGTCCAACCTGGCCTTGGACACTTCCAGGGATCCAGGGGCAGCCACAAATCTCTGGGAATTCCATCCCAGTCCGTCCCCAGCCTCACAGGGAAGAATTCCTTTGTAACACCCAGTCTAAATGTATATAAATACATAAATATATATGGTTTCCTTTTTCCAAAACAGATTATAAAACTTTGACTTAACTTTAGGTCCTTGTCACCGTTGAGGGGTTGCCAAATGGAGGGATTTTGCTTAGCAACCCCAAAAAATTGAGCTGCCTTATGGCTGAAACCTCTCTGCCTGTTCCCCTCACAGCAGAATGAATTTGGGGCTGAGGGAGATCCAGCACATCCATTGCATAAACAGGAGGTTTACAATGGTAGAAGCAATGGTGAAGTCAAACACTGGTAAAAGTCAGTGCTGCAAAGCAAATGAAACCTTTCCCTTTTTTCCCTGCACCAGGTTTTATTGCGGTTGTTATTCTTTCTGTTGTGAGAGATGATCTCTGAGAGAGAATTTTTCTCCCTCTCAAGGTGTATACAAATGCCAGGACATCCACTGGCATTTTTCCTGTACCTCTGAGCGACTCATCAGTCTGTACCTCTTTAATTTTACTGAGATCTAGCTGAAACATGTCAAGGAGCCATGAGGATTTTTTTCCCATGCAAAGCAGTTTCTTTGCAAAAAAAAAAAAAAAAAAAAAAAAAAAAGAAAAAAATCCAGTTGTTCTGTTGCAGCAGAAATTGCACTTTCATTTGAGAAAAAAAATCGTTTTGTAAGCAGTAAAAAAAGTTTGAGCTTTGGTCTCATGGCAGCCTTGTTGCTGTTTTAGTGCTAAATTAGAGTTGTTTTCTCTTTGGGCTCTGGTGTTGTTCATGTCCTTCTTCCATGTGGATTTTTTACTGTCTAATGCCAGGTCATCTTTGGCTGCAGCTCTTCCTAAAGAGAGGGAAGGAGAGGATGAGGAGCTCTCTGCCTTCTGCTGCTTTCCACATTTTTCTAAAAGCTGGAATTTATTTCTGGAGGAGAGTTTGTCTTTCCTGACCCTCTCTCATGCTCCTTTCCCATATGGCAGGACCAGGATCCAGACAAATATTCCCCTTAGCCCACTCTGGGACAGAAATGGTCCTTGAGGAAGGTGTGAGATGTGTTTATGTCTGTTTCTGACTCTGGAACAGCTGATTCCCTATTGATCAGTCCTTGAGTGGCTCAGAGGCTTTGAATTGTGACATTTCAGACCAAAGGAGGAGCAGATTCCATGACGAATGAGTGATATGAAAGGAAGCACAACCATAATTTATTGCAAAGTACTTGCAAGGTATTTTGATGGATAGAGCAAGGAGATGAAAAGCTCTTTTGGGTTTGGGATTTTTTTTTTTTTTTTCAGTTCATTAGTTCAAAGTGAAGCGACTTTTTCATGGTAGCAAAATCCGGCATGTGATCAGAATCCCTTTTTTCCAAAAAAAAAAAATCAAAACATTTCACTTAACTTTTGAGGTTCTGAGTATTTTAAGATAGACACAACAGATTTTTACACAAAATAAAATTGTTTGCAAATGCACCCTCCATAAAACTGCTATTTTTACAACGGTCAGAAAAATTAAGCTTATTGTGAGTGCTTGGCAAATGTGCCAAACTCAGAAGATTTCAGGGTGGGTTTTTTTTTTAATGTAAAAAAAATTATGCCCAGTCCTAGCTCGCAGTTTCAGTAGAGTTGATAAAGTAATGTAGGAGTTTGCCCTTGCTCAGATGTTTAAGATTTGGACACAGTGACAATGAGAAATGGCAAAATTCCCGATGCAACTGGAGCTGTGCTGTGGGTCTGCAAAGGAAACAATCCCTGAGGTTGCCCAATCCAAACTTCTAATTTGGTATCGATAATTAAATTAAAAAAAAAAAAAACAAAACCACACACAAGTGTGACAACAAGTTCCTTATTGACTGTCTGGGTGCAATGAAAGTCCTTAAACACATTCTCAGCTTTAGATATGTGCTCAAGCCCCATTGATTCCAGTGTTAACACGAGGCACCAGATGAAGTGCTCCTCTAAATCAAGGCTTCCTGCATTTTCCTTAGGAGTAGTTTATGACCAGAACAAAAAGTAGTTGTAGGATTCATTAGAGGGAAAAGAAAAAAAAAAAAAGAGAGAGAGTGCAAAAGGAAGGAAAAACAAAGAGGAGGAAACTTTATGGCTCCGTAAACAGCTGTAAGCAATGTCTCTGGTCGGGTCAGACCGGTCTGAGTTGACAAGGCAGTGTCTCCAATTATATAGCATGCTGTAGCCTGTAAAAATGAAATCAATTTGTTATTTTTCTGGGAGAACATTATAGCGTGAGTTCACACATTTGGTGAGCCTGATGACTCAGTGAAAGCCAGAGGAGGAACTCGCAGACCTCTGTGTGTGTGTGTGTGCACAACTGAGGGTCTGCGTGTGCTCAGCACACACTCACATTCTCCTTCCTGAAGGAAAGGGTGAGAAATGTGGATAATTTGCTTTATTAGAGCAGGGGACAGTGAAAACCCTGCTGTTCTTACCCAAACCTCAAAATGACGGCGCTTTCCATCCGTGGTTCTCCTTTCAAAATCGGCTTCATCACGGAGCAGTTTCAGGATAAAATTCCCCCAAGCGCTTAAGCACTTAAGCAATTTAGAAGTCCAAATCCAATCTTTGCAGGGATCTGAGGTCTTTGAGCCCAGTCCTCCAAGGTATTTAGCACTGACATAGCCCAGGCCAGACCTCAGCTCAGGGGGATGAGCCTTAATGAGAGGTTTGAAACCACAATATGTACTTTATATTGCTGATCGTTTAAAAAAAGGTTCAGGTTGGGATGCTTTAGGGGTGAAGAGGGAGAGCATTAGGACTAGCCACAGTCCTAATTATTATTGAAATTCAGAGTAGGAGTCTAAATATCTTTACGTGGTGTAGGCATTTTTCATTGCCCAATAAGTTGCTTTATCCCTTCCCTCCATTCCCCTAATTTAGCACACCTGACCCAGAAAATTGGAGCTATTTTCACCTAAAAACTTCATTCCAGTGCCCAAGTTATATAAGCATTGTGCTGGGGAGGAGGCAGGTTCTTTTCCAGGCCAGCCAGCCGTTGCCTCACAAACACACATTCTTTCCATTTGTCATGAAACCCTGAGAGGGGTTAGGCTGGGAGAAGTCAGAAGTAAAAGGCAGCGAAGGTGTTTACCTGAAACTTCAAATTACTCCCCTTTCATTTGCAAGTAACTGTTGTTCCTCGTCCCAGGTAAATTTATCCATCAGCAATATCATTAGATGAGTTCATTATAACCACGAGATTTACAGCGCTCATAAACTGCAGTGTAGGTGGCAGATTAAAATGTTAAGGCTTATACATCTCTAAAACCCTGCACTGCCATCCTGGCACATTTCAGGAGGTAAATGGAGCTGGATGAAGGCAGATCTCAGCCAGGGAGACCTCCAGGGAGAAGCCCCAGATGGAGGATGTGGCATGGAAGCAACACCAGGGTCACTGGGACCTGGATCCAGGCTTGAAAACGTGGTTTGAGGGGCCATTATTCTGCTGCCTGGGTTGTTTTTCAGATGACATGTGTAGCAAAGGAGTTAATTGCCTTGGGTAATTAAAGAGTTCCAAAGAGTTTTTCCAAGGAACTGGGTTGTTAATACTTGTATTCTCTCCTCCTCTCTTCTGTAGATCCTAAGGGAAGACAAAGCCAAAGCAGCATCTCTTGCACTCAGAGTGGAAGGTGCTGAGTGTTGTGGTGTGCCTTAGTTCCTGTGGGAATTTGCTGTCCTGGCCAAACCTCAGCTCAGGGAATTTTGCTTTCTTAGCACCCACTTGAAGCTGCCATTGAGCTCATTATTTTTTCAAATCCAGCTCAAACTACTCTAAATAAGCTGTCGTGGTCCACCTTAGCGATAGCAAAGACTTTCCTCACCCTTCTCTTCCAGCTCTCCAAGGGTTTTCTGAGATTCTGGAAAAAAAAAAAAAAGAAAAAAAAAAGAAAAGAAAAAAAAAAAAAAAAAAAAAAAAAAGGTGAAATTCCCTTTTAGCGGGGGGGGGAAAAAAAAGGTGTCCAGTTTATGCTCCTCATTTTCCCCAGCCAGTGCTGCCTCCTGGGCATCTCCAGTGATTCAGCCCACCTATCTGAGGCATCTCTCCCAGGATGGGCCGAGCTGCCCTCTGGAGATGCTGATCTTGCTCCCTGGACTCGGGTAGACAGCGAGCTTGGCCACGATCCCAAACTTTTTAAATGGTCAAAGTCGGGTGAGGTGAGTCCCACGCTCAGAGATCCTCTGATGAAAGGTGCTTGGAGAAACACGGTGCTGCTGCATCATCACCATCACTGTTGTTGTTAATACGGGGCAAGGGTGAGGGAATTATTATGGGAGAAGTCACCTCCGTGCCTGTGTGTTTGCAGGGTTGGACTCGGCCACAAAATTAGGTGCGTGCTCTCGGGGTTAGAGGAGAGAGAAGGATTTAAATATAGCCCTTGTGCTGTGCTTGGAGATGAATGAAGAATGAATGAATATCCAGCAAGAACAGTTAACTCAGTAGGTTGCAGCTTTTTTCTTTTCCAAGCTGGGAAAAAAAAAATCTGGAAGGACAGACACCTGCACAGTGAATTTAGAGCTATCTAACAGGCTTGGATTTCCTTTTGTGAACCTCTTTGAAATGTCTTAGTCTTCATAGCAAGATGCCCAGAGCCAAATGTTGAAGACCCCACTGCAATCAGTGTGGCAGAGACTCAGAATTTCTGAATTAAAGTATGGCACTTCTGTAATTAGACTGCTTAAACCTAAGCTTGATTGTTGTTGGTCCATGCAAAACAAAAAAAAAAACAACCCCCAAACTGAAAAAAATATCTTTCATCAGAATCAGTTACTTGATTCATGTCTCCTAGAGCCAAACCTATCATTTTGCTGATCTGTGTTAAGGCGGTTTCCAAGTTTTCGACTAAAACATCAATTAAAATGTTTGGGTTTGTCCACATTGCTTGGGTTTGGGTGAGTTTTAATGTCATACAAGTTTTATGGTCACTTTGATGCAGGAGGGACATCGGTGAGCAGAATGATTCCCTTTTCCATTTAAAAAAATGGGGAGCGACAAGTTCCACTTCCTTTCTTTTCATCCTGAAATTTCTCTAGGTTTTGTTTTCATGGTAAAAAAGAGAAAAAAAATCACAGCATATGCTGGAATATTGGTGATTTCTGTGAAAAATAAGGCCGGCCATCCAGTGAATGTAGAATTAGAAGTTTTCTGCCTGTCCACCCACCTGGCCTCTGGGCTGGTGGTTCAAACTACAGAATTATAAGACCACAGAATGGCCTGAGTTGAAGGGACCTTAAAGATCATCCAGTGCCACCTCCAGCCATGGGCAGGGGCACCTTCCATGATCCCAGGCTGCTCCAAGCCCAGTCCAACCTGGCCTTGGACACTTCCAGGGGTTCAGGGGCAGCCACAGCTTCTCTGGGCACCTCACCACCCTCACAGGGAAGAATTTCTTCCTAATACCTAATCTAGCCCTACTCCTTTTGGGTTTGAAGCCATTCCCCCTTATCCTGCCACTCCAAGCTCTCATAAATTGTCTCTCCCCATCCTAATTGTGAATCCCTTCAGGTCCAAGAAGGCCACAGTGAAGACACCCTGGACCCTTCTCTTTTCCAAGCTGAACAAACACAATTCTCTCAGCCTTTCCTTATAGGAACGATGCTCCATCCCTCAAATCAACTTTACAGCTGCTCTTTGGGCTCGTTCCAGCAGGTCCATGTCCTTCCCGTGTGTCTACACAAGAGTCTCGTGAACATTTGTGTGTCCAGAGTGGAAAAGTCACAGCAGGTTCAACTCCATCTCCTGTTCCTGGCTTCTGCCTCTGGGATATCCTTCCCAGCTCCCAGCTGTCCACGTCAGATGCACACCACACTTCATTTCTCTTGTATCAGCCCTGTGTGCTGAGGGTTTGTGGGACTTGATCACGGCTCACTTACAGACCCTGCCCCAGGAGCTTCTTGACATTGGTGGCAGCCTCCATTTTTGGAGCCTTCACAGCCTCACAGCTGCTCGTTTCTCAAAAAAAAAAAGTGGTTTTAGGCAGCCTCAGATGCATGGATTTCATGCTGGTCAGCTTGAAGGATCCTGGTGAGAGATGGGACAGAGTTTATTTGAGATGTAGGATGGATTAGGGGCTGCCCACTCATCACCTGTGAGCCTTTCTGGTGCCAGGAGATGTGAGACAGCCCTTGAGGGGTTTTCCTTGCAGCTTTTACAGCTGATAGACACTTCTCCAGCCATCTTCTCAAATCCAATATTTTAGGATTGTAATACCACAGATATATTGTGAAAATACATCTTTTTAGATAAATTGCCTTACACAATTTGTCCCCTCTTTCATCAGCTGGCTGAGATTCTTCTCAGGGATGTGACAGTACAGAGAGGCAGCCAAAAATGAGTTAGAAAGGAACAGAGGTTGAGCTGAACCTCTGGAAATCTGGGTGGATTATAAGAAAGGATTTGGAGGAGGGGTGGCATCTTGCTGTCAGGGGGTTCCCTGCAAAGGGAGAAGCACTTAAGGCATCTACAAGAGAAAATAAATCCCCTCAATTATGAGCAGGTGGGCATCCTTTGGTTTGACTTCTTCACCAGGGCTAGCTGGGCAGAAGGAGCCAAGTCACTCCTGGTGCTCAGTTCTCAGTATTTGGTGGGATTTAGGTGCCCTCAGGGTCTTGTCCTGGGTCGTTTGGCAAGTTGCACCCGTGCTGCTCAGCACTAATAAATGAACTTATTTTCCACGTGTCGGGGACCCTGGAAGGACATCCCTGGAGGAAGCTCTCCAGGATGAATGGCAAAACAAAGTTCAGGAATGACAGAATTCAGGGAGAAGTAAGCAGGTGTTGGAGTCTCCACACGCTGCTTCTGATGTGTCAAGGATTTCTGACCTTTCAGCAGAGTGCTGCTGTAGAGCGAGGCCATCCAGAGCTGAAACCTTCTCTTTTTCTGAAAAAAAAAAAGCTCTGAGCAGGTATTTCCTGCATATTTCTCCCTCCTAACCTGGCTGGGGTGTCCATTCCAAGAGGGAGGGGAGATGTAATTTATTAAGAAGGTGGCCAGGTACTTATTTACAACGGCTCTGCTGAAGGAGCAGATGGATTGAGATAAGGGAAATGAAGAGCTCTCCGGTTGTGTTGGCAAAGAAAAATGCTCACTGGAGGTTGAATTAAACACTTCAGGGCATGCAAGGCTTAAAGATAAGCTAAGAACTTTGGCTGTGGGCATACAGAGCAGCGTTTTCGTGGCTCCTCCTGTGCTAATGGGAAGGAAAGCCTGGTTGGATTGAAAGGAACAGCTCTTTGACCCTTTCCCTTGGTTCAGATCTGAACAGCATCTGTTCCGGGCATGAGTGTGTTTGTAAAATTGAGAGCTTCAGGAATTCTCCAGTGGAAAAGGAGAGGTTGGGGGTCAATGCATCCAGGAATTGTTGGTGCTCAGGGAATTTGAAGGCGATGCCTGGTTAGACCACAGTAGATGACACTCACCCTGTTTCTCGGCACCACATTTTCAGAATTACCCACACGAGGGAGGTTGTTTGGGCGGAGAACTCCAGAGAGTGGAAAAATGCAAATGCCCGGTTTGATCACTGGAAACAGTGAGGGAAAAAAATGAATGATGGGAGCTACGAGAGCGTTGAGCAACACTGAAATGAGATTCTGATCTTTATAGGCTTTCCCAATCTTTTCTTGAAGTTTGGTTGTTGGGTTGTTGTTGGGTTTTTTCTGGGTGGAGGAGAAGGTGGGAAGGTTCATAGGGTTCCCACCTGATGATCAATAATAATGACAGGGAGCTGAAAGAACTGGGTTCTCCTAAAGATAAATTGACTTTTAGAGAGGGAGAAAGTGTTTACAGCTGGAAGCAAAGTAGAAACCAAGAGAGGGTGCTGGGGGAGATGTTATCACACTCCAGAGGCTGTGAGCAAGCCAGGAGGAGGAGGAGGAGGACTGTGCTCAGCTCTGCTTGACAGCAGAACCACTGCTCACGGGGAGATGTTTGGAGATTCCACCCTGCTGGAATCCACCTTCAGCTGGAAGTCCAATGGCTCCACAGTGCCCCATGAAAGGCCAAATTCGCATTGCGCCGTCTCAGGGATGATGACACCTTGAGAACAAGGATCTTGCTGGAGATTGTCTTTTGCAGATTAAACTTTCCAGACTGTGAGGCAGATCAAAGTGAGGTGTGACTGTTTCCCTGCTGTATTGAGCAGGGAGCAGTGTGAAAAAGCAATTAGAGGTATTTCTCTCTCTCTCTTTCTCTCTCTCTATATATATTTAATCTTAGATGATCTTCCCAGCAACGGAAACGAATAGTTGAGGGCACCAACCCATAAACTCCTCTTCCTATGACTGGTGTTTTCATTTTACCACTGTAGTAACCACCAAAAAAAAAAAAAAAAAAACCACCCAGAAAAAACCCCAGGGACAGGCTTGAGTTTGGTTGTTCATATGTTTAAAGTTTATGAGGTTGGAATCCTAAACTTCATCAGGGTCCTACTGAAATAGCTCAAAAAGTCCCCCTGGCTTTAATACATGAAGGATGGAGCCTGCAACAGGTTGGTGGTAAATCAGTGGATGCTTTATCTTTGTTGGGAGCTGGGTAGGAGACTTTGTAAAGCTTTGGATGGATGTTGGTGGCTGCAGCTGAGGTGGAAACAAACTCTCCAGATGTTCCCACCGAAGTTAACTTCAGACAGGGAAAAACATCCACATTTTGGGCTCTCTGTAGTCAGTGGCTGGAGGATGAGTAGGAACAACTCAACTAATGTTTTTCCCTGGAGACTTCAATGAAGGCATCTCTCCAGATGGTTTACAGAGATAGGACCACCTACCTTCTGATCCTAAAGCTGTGAATACCTCCTCAATCCCAGTCTTGGGGGGGTTCAATGAACTAAAATTTGGGTATGTGGCACCCTAAAACTCCATTCCCAATGAGGTGATGGAGGCAACATACTCAACAACTCCCCTGAAGCCTGAAACTGTTTTAGAAGATATCTTTAGTCCAGAAATTGTAGCCCAGTGTTTTGCATAATATTTAACAGTGAAACAAAAATGTACACTTGGCACGGGCTCCATTTTCTGCCAGCTGTGCACTCTGAATTAATCTAAAGCTCAAAAACCCCCATACCCAGCCACTGAGATAAGGAAAAATGAGTTTAATGGGTCCTTTCCTCACTTTTCTCCTGTGGGTTCCTGCGGGCGCCTGCAGGAACTTGCCTCATTTCTCCAGCTGAGCTTTCTGCACGGCCTTCCACACGGGCTGGACTTCCCTGGGTGGGACAGCTTCGAGGAGCTGATCCATCCTTGTTGTCGGGGATCCTGGCATGATTCACCCCGACATGTCCATGGTGCAGACACGCCGTGGTCACCCAGGGGCTCTGAAAGTCTGGCCAGCACAGCCCAGGTGGGGGCAAGGCCGTGATTCAGCCCAGCCCAAGCACACACACCTCAGCTGGGCAGGGGAACCGTGGCGTGGAAGTGTCTGCTCCTCTTCACCGGCTGGCTGCAAAAGCAGCCTGCACCCCTGTCACAAGCATTAGTAATAAACTAATAAATAATAACGAATTAATAATATACTAATAAATAATAAACTAATATACTAATAAACTAATAAACTGCACCCCTGTCACAAGCATTTATAATTAATATACTAATAAATAATAAAATAATATAGTAATAAGTAATAAAATAATATAGTAATAAACTAATAAACTGCACCCCTGTCACAATCATTAATAATAAATGAATAAATAATAACGAATTAATAATATACTAAGTAATAAACTAATATATTAATAAATAATAAAATATACTAATAAACTAATAAACTGCACCCCTGTCACAAGCACTAATAATAAACTAAGAAATAATAATGAATTAATAATATACTAATAAATAATAAACTAATATACTAATAAACTAATAAACTGAACCCTTGTCACAAGCATTAATAATTAATATAGTAATAAATAATAAACTAATATACTAATAAACTAATAAACTGCACCCCTGTCACAAGCACTAATAATAAACTAAGAAATAATAACGAATTAATAATATACTAATAAATAATAAACTAATATACTAATAAACTAATAAACTAATAAACTGCACCCCTGTCACAAGCGTTGGACTGTGGGTGGCAGGGACACGATTTTGGGTCAGGGTGAGCTGCCTTCCTCCTTTTTAATGGGATGAAAAAAGAGGGGTGCTTCTGGAGGGCCGTTCAGGCCATTTGGCTCAGCTTCCCTCCCCGGGGTAGGGGGAATTGTCCTCTAATGTTGAGATCAATCATCTCCCAGAGGTTCAGCAGAAGTGGGAAGAGGCATCTAAGTTTAGGAAATCAGCTGGAAATCCTTTGCTTTTCCCCACACCTTCCACCTTGTCCATCTAAAGTTCATTTACTGGCTGAGCTGATTATCCTGGTTCTAAACTCCTACCTGGAATCATTTAGGATCCAGAAATGGATGAAAGGATGGATTTGTAAAGCTCAGTCTGCAGTTAGCAAAGCCCTTGAGATGTGGCTCCTGACCATGTCAATGTCCACCTCCTTTCCACTTCTGTCCCCCTTGACCTGGACCTCTCCAGGAGAGGAGTTAATTGGCTGCAAGAACCCTTCTCTTTAAAACAAAATAGTCACCTTAAAATAATTTTTATCCCAGCCTAGAGAACTAAAGCCAAGCTAATTTTCTTCTGGACTTGAGCAATGATAGAATTCCTGTGTTATTTTTTAAGTCAGAGCAAAAGAGAGTGAAGGCTTTATTCCCTGATGGCCCTGTTGATAATTCAAACACACCAGGCTGTTCCCAAATGAAAACCACACAGCAAAAAAAAAAAAAGAATGTAAACAGAAATACACACTGCCCAGGCAGGTTCCTCTTTGTCATTAATTCAGGGCAGAAAAGACAATCAAGAGATTTAATTAGAAGAAAAGGAAATTATACTCTAAAAATCCCTTCAGTTCTAGTAATCAAGGTTATTATTAGAAGCACCAGTAAAAAACACTTTTAAAATCTATCTAATTAGCTGCATATCTGCTGATCTTGCTGCAGAGCTGACTTGTTTGTCTCCAAGGCTTCACCAACATGAAGGTTCATGGACAGTCCTTCCAAGACTTCCACTGGGTTGAGCACAGAGTTTGCACTGGAGTTAAACTGGGATTGGTTTTTGGTTGTTGGTTCGGTTTGGCTTTAATTTTACTCCCCTCACTTTAACCAAAGCCCCACAGAATGATGTGGGACTCCCCTTCCCAAATTCTTGGTGTTGCCTTTACAAAGACTCGTGGCTTGATGGCTTCTGCTGCTGGAGTTATTCCTTTGGGTAGCTCTGAAAGTGCTTTTGACAGGGTTTCCTCAGCCGCCAAAATTTCCTGTAAAACTTCTTCTAGAGGTGGGAAGGAGGGAAGGAAGGAAGGAAGGAAGGAAGGAAGGAAGGAAGGAAGGAAGGAAGGAAGGAAGGAAGGAAGGAAGGAAGGAAGGAAGGAAGGAAGGAAGGAAGGAAGGAAGGAAGGAAGGAAGGAAGAAGGAAGGAAGGAAGGAAGAAGGAGGAAGGAAGGAAGGAAGGAAGGAAGGAAGGAAGGAAGGAAGGAAGGAAGGAAGGAAGGAAGGAAGGAAGGAAGGAAGGAAGGAAGGAAGGAAGGAAGGAAGGAAGGAAGGAAGGAAGGAAGGAAGGAAGGATAAATATATATTTCACAGCACAATGATGGATTAGGGCTTTGTGAGGATAAAGAAAAGAGAAGGAAGACACTAAAAATAAAGTTTTTGCCTTACTGTTGGGAATTTCAGGAGATGTTCTTTTGGGGAAGGATGACAATAAAATTGCTGTTTTCTGGTGAGGGGGAATGCAGAAGAACCGAAGATGTTGACTTTCTGTCCCCATTCTTCTGAACCAAGCACAAAGGTGAAATCCAGCCTAACAGCATCTCTTTTCCCCTGTTTTTTGGGGGTTTTTTCCAGGTCCTTGGCAATTGGTCACCAGTACTCCTCCCTGGGGACCCAGCCCATCCTCTGCGGGAGCATCCCGGGCCTGGTGCCCAAGCAGCTGCGCTTCTGTCGGAACTACGTGGAGATCATGCCCAGCGTGGCAGAAGGTGTCAAGATTGGGATCCAGGAATGCCAACACCAGTTCCGAGGCAGGAGGTGGAACTGCACGACCGTCAACGACAGCTTAGCCATCTTTGGGCCCGTGCTGGATAAAGGTGAGTGAGAGCTGCAGGTTGGGGGAGATGAATGTCCGTGGTGGAGTGGCGGCTGAGATCTTGAGAAACCTCCTGTGAACCCATTCCCTTCTGGAAAAATGTAAAATGTCCTGCAGGAGACAGGGCTTGAGCTGGATGAGGGTGTGGGGTAGCCTCAGTTCCAGCTGGGAGCAGGAAGTTGGACTGGAGACCTCCCCGAATCCCTTTCAGCATGAATTACCCCGTGATCCTCCACCCCGGGAAGGAACGTGGAGGATTGTTGTGTTTGCAGTGGTCAAGCTGGACCTGGCTCCTTTTCTGATCCCTGTGCTGTAATTTCAGCCCTCTAGATGATGGCAGAGGGGAAATGATGGGCTACAAGGAGGGTTCCTAGGGACTGGACTTATCAGTTTTGATACTATTATGAAATACAATGAAGATCAAAGGCCTGGGGAAATCACCATTAATTAATGCTTCTGCTTTCCTTGGTTATGAACACAGCAAATTAGGACAGGGTCAAAATTCAGCAACTGTTTCTGCACCCCTTGATAGAACTGGGAACTAGTAGAAATGTTGTGCCCTAGGTTGTTGAATCTTGTGAGATTTAAGCCCTAAGCTAAGCCTGAGAATCTGGTCCTTTCCCTTGTAAATTGGTTGGAGCCTGAGAACTCCTTTATCCTTCTTTGCCATTGTTTGTGTGTCTTTTAAAATCCAGCCTGATCATGCTGGTCTCACTAAGTCTGGGATAAGTTTTGCCTTTCCTTTTAGCACAAAGGGGCTTTTCCTTCCTTCCTTCCTTCCTTCCTTCCTTCCTTCCTTCCTTCCTTCCTTCCTTCCTTCCTTCCTTCCTTCCTTCCTTCCTTCCTTCCTTCCTTCCTTCCTTCCTTCCTTCCTTCCTTCCTTCCTTCCTTCCTTCCTTCCTTCCTTCCTTCCTTCCCTCCTATGAAAGAGGAGGGAGCATCCGGGATACTTTCAGGGAATCTGGTGTATGTAATTGATCTGTACCCACTTGGGAGTGTGTTCTGCAGTGCTTCCCATCCAGATTTTTAGTTTTCCTATTGCTGCATTACTCAGAACAGATTTGGGCATTTCCTTCCACCAGGCCAGGTTGCTCCAAGCCCCATCCAACCTGGCCTTGAGGATTTCCAGGGATGGGGAGGCCACGACCTCTCTGGGCAGTGTGCTCCCAGACAGTCTGGGATTAGATACCCCACATGTCCTGTAGCAATTATCCTTGTGGATAAACTTTCCCTCGCCTCCCTGCTGACGTGGGGTTGATGGAACCCCAACCCCACAATCTGCCAAATTCTCTTATCTCCCAGCCCTGCCTGCTGTCCCTGCTCCAGACTGGAGGCTTTTGGTAGCTGGGCTCAGGGAGGGAGAGGAGACTGGGACGATTTCATAACTGAAGAATGTTGTTCCTTGAGGGAGAATCAAACCACCCTTCAGTTTTGCTTCACCTACAGCAGGAGAGGGGGGGGAGAGGAAAAAAAAAAACAACAGCTCAGTCGCATTCTTGTGCGGCAGATCCCCCAGGGTAGGAACATACTTGAGCTCCTACCCTGAAAGAGAGAAGGGGAAAAGGAGAGAGAGAAAGCAAGGGAGCAAAAATCTGTTTTGCTGCTTGGATTTTAAGTCACCCAGGGTCTGAGTGCAGCTCTGGTGTGAGTCAGTGGGGACCCCATCCTCCCTCTGCACAAACCAGAGCAGCTCCTAGAGCATCTCCCCTTTGCCTCACAGGCTATCTGCACCCCTTGCACTGAAAAGGAACTATTTTAATGCCTTCAGGAAATCCTTTCCAGGCCCAAACCTCGCTGTCTGGGCTGCCCTTGCTGCTGTGGCACTTCATTGCTCATTCAGGCCTAGGCTCGAGCTGTGATTCAGCAGTGCCAAACTGTCACCAGACTCTGGTCCTGTTCAGAGCCACGTTCTGATATCTCATCTAAAACCAGACTCTTTTACCCCATCAGCCTTTTCATGGAAAAAGGTACCACATGTTTTAGCTAAGATTATATTTATGTATAATTATTTTTTAGCCAGGCCTGATCTCCAGAGGTCTCTTCCAACCTTAACAATTCTAGGATTTTGTAATGAATCACACATTAAGCAGGAATGGCATTGAGGAGCTGGGCTAGCAGGGAATGATGATGTCCTGGGGATCCTGACCTGCTGCTATTGAAGGCAAAACCTGACAGGCTTGACCCTAAATCCCTCTTGCTCTTTGTATGTCACCCAGGGTGGAGGAAGAGCAGAAATCTCCTATCCCACCCTATTTGGCTGCTCTGCTTTGCAAGCCCTTGGCTGTGGAATAAACCTTCGCTGTTAAGTTATCCAGAGAGGTGTGGACTTTCTATCCCTGGGAGTGTCCAAGGCCAGGTTGGATGAGGCTTGGAGCAACCTGGGGAAGTGGAAGGTGTCCCTGCCTGTGGAATGTGTCCCTGAGCTTTAGGGCTGTGGAACCGGGGTTTTCTCCTCCTCTCTGGTCTTGGGAGTGTATGGGCAGGTGTGCAGCTCCATGGAGAAACATTCAGACAGGTGCCACTGTTGGGTCTTCCTTGCAAATCCCCAGGAAATGGGAGTTTGGGTCAGTTTGGACTACTTGGAATGCAAAAAATAGAATTCCTCTATAGGGAAAGAGGAATTGAGTCTGAGCTCTTTCTCTCTACCTAAACTTAATCTGCTAACCACACTAAACTTAATCTGCTAATATCTTTTCTAATATAAAGATGCTACAATTCATTTCTAGTCTCCCAGAAGCTCAGATCTCAAGTGCTGGACAGTAGAAAGAACCTCTCACCTGAATTTTTCCAACAGTAATAGCGAAAGGAAAAATTTTCATGTTTGTTTCTCCACCTGTATTTCAAGAAGTGGAGAAAAACATGGCAATGGCCACATGACCTGGAGTGACCACCTGAGCCACCACAGCTCGTGCTCAGCCACTTGCCTGAGAGGCCTGGCAGTTTTTAATGCAATTGTTGCATCTTTCAGTTTATCAAGGAGAAGGGAAGATTTTTTTGAGTTGCCTCTAAAAATCCGCAGGATAAAACTTTGGAGGATGTAGGAGAAGGACATCACTGACAGCAGAAAGTGAACAGTGCAACCTGGCAGGCAATTTCCATTTCCACCTGAAATGCCATGCATTGGGAATTGTGTTTTTTGGCTTTATTTTAGCTTTTGTGGACTGGAGAGGCTGCTCATGCTTAAGCTGTGAGTTTAGAGTCTCTCTTTGAGACTCCTCTGGGCAGAAATATGAGCCAATCTCAAGAGAAGGAATACAATAAAATCTTATCATGGCCCTGTCTCTTTAAAGGACCTCAGCACATAATTAAGTCAAAATAAAAGTTTCCTCTCTCTCCTCTCCCCCCCCACCCCTGATTCAATAAAAGTAAATTACCTCCAACTATTTAAGCCCGCTGTTCGTTTAAATTTAAAAAGGGAGCCCTTGTCCATCTACTTCTTTCACTCACTCCCACCTCCTTCTGCTAAAGACTGGCCGGGGCTTTAAACCTGCCAGCTGGGCTGAGAAATGGTTAATAGTTATTGTGGAGGAGCAGCTTTTAATGAACTATTGAAGAATGATACATTGATGGAGTAATGGGAGTTTAAGTCTCTCTGTAATGAAACAGGTTCTCAGCGCCGACCCATTGTGGTGTAAATACGGCACGTCTCTCCCACTGTTTGGTCAGGGCTAAATAGCAGAGGCCAGAGGGGGGTCTGCTTATGGGGTCTGCGCTTTAGTTAATCAATCTGATTGGATTAGGGTCACCGCGATCCCCTAATAATGTCAAAGGTGACGCCAAACTGGATTAAATGCTTTGTTGGAGAGGGCTCGGGTCCTTTCAGCTCAGGCCGGCGGGGCTTGTTTATTAGACTTTAACACTCGTGTGCAGCCTTGGGAAGCCGCCCCGGCCCTTTTCTGGGTGTGAGGGGGTGGGAACGAGCCGGGGAGGGGGCGTCCCGTGGCTCTGCACCCATGGGATGTGCCCTGCCAGGACCTACATCGAATTCCCCTGGCGGGTGAGCAAGGCCCGGGAGGCGTAAATTCATTCCGGAAATGATGGTCGGCTGCCGACCCCGAGCGCAGTGACCCACTGCTCGTGTCCCTTTGGGGTTAATCCTGTCTGTGGCCAGCAAAGCCCTGTCCTTTCTGGTGCAGCTCCTCTTTGGGCAGCCAGCAGGCTGAGCATGGGGTGAAATATGGAATGTTTGAGAGCACTAGATTGCTTGGTTATTAAACTGGGGAGGTGTCTTGCCTTCCAGCATTTCCATCTCGAATCAAGGTGGGATGGGATCGCTCTTTCATCTTACCCAGACTGACCACAAAGCCTGAAAATTTCCTGTCTTCTCTCACCACGTTCCTGCAGGTGACATGTCCTGCAGACATGGCAGAGTGTCCCTCAGGAACTGGCACCAAATTATCCCTTTGAGGGTCCCTTGGCAGTGGGGAGGGGCAGCACTAGCGGTGTGTGAGCACTCTGAAGAGATCTGAAAATCCCTGGATTCAGAGATCTGAAATCCCTGGATCTCCAGTGCCTCATTCCTTCCCTCAGCAGAGCACACCGTGCGTGCTCACGGCCTGACGTGACTGTCATTATCCAAGCAGGCTTCTTGCATGATCCAGACTGGAGAATTTCCCCTCGAGACTTCTGGAATGAACCCAAAATCTGAATTTGACTGCAACATCTCTTCCCAAAGGACATTTTGCCTTGACATATCACCAAGAGATAGACAGCTTCTTCTTTACAAATCTCCTCCACCGCGCTGCTGTTGACAACCAGCCCCTCTATTTTCTCTTCTAGCCCTGACCAGTTTATTTGCTAGACTCCCTAAAAAGCTGAAACTGGGGCCTGCAGAAGAGCAGTGGTCAGCAAAACTTTGGGTCCTTTATGCCAGACAGCGAGACAGGTCGAGGTAGTTCCAGTTGTTGCTGGGGTCCTCCAGGGCATGATTCATCTGACGTATCCCAGACAGTTCAGATTAAATTATTCACACCCTGATGTTTCTACATCTCTCCATCAATCACTGGGGGAATCCAGGGAGACCGGCTCTGGATGAGAAGATTCTTGCTCCCAGGGACTGCATGAAGGGCAGAGCAGGCATCTGTCTAGCTCCCCAGAGATGTGGCATTCAAATCACATCCAGTTTCTTGTGGAATGGTGGGCACTGTCACCTTTGCAGCCAGGCTGACTCTGGGCTCGGCTTATTTGTGAAGTTTGGTTTATTTTGGACTGTAGGCATTTTGGGGATAAGCTCCATGTATTCTTTCTCTCAAGAAAGCCCAGACAAAGCTGTGTTCAAGGGTTGACTCTTTACCATGATGGATGAGAAATCTCATCTCATATCTGGTGAAATCCACGTGAGTTTTTCCCCAGATTAGGCAAGAATGGAGCCAGACTTTTAAATTCAGTTATAATCCTTCAGAGACACGAGTCCCCTCTGTATTTTTTTCTTGCTGTGTCATGACAGCATCGCTCCCCAGGCTCCCTGATAGGCCTGATCTCATCTCCCAGAGCTCGATGTCAAAGTCTGAGCGAGTCACCCCAGGCTCCCTTTGCAGTCAGTGGAGAGCAATCGGCATCTCCAGGGAGCAATTCATCTGACCTATCTCAGACACCTATCTCAGGATAACATGAATCATTGCAAGATGTTTATTTCTCCCCATTGACTATAGAGGGAGCCTAGGGCTACAGCCTCTGACTTCCATGGGTGCTTCTTAGAGGCCCATTTTGGGGGCAAATAGCTCCCACCCCTCACATTTCTCCTGTTAGGAAGCAATCCTGACATCCAGCCCCAGCTGCAGAGGCCATTTTAATAATGGAACCACGTGGCACATGGAAAGGATCTCCAGGACCACTGAATGCAGGCAGCTCCTTGCTACTCGAGGCATAACATCTCATAATGATTTAAAATTAATACATTTAGCAGATCTCATCACATTTTCCTGATGGCATTCTGGCATCTCAGTTGTCTCCGAGCCAAACGTTTTCCCTCCCTCCTTTTCCCCGCTCTGGATCAGCCTTCTCCACTTCTGCAATAAAGTAAGGCATGAGCAGAAAGCCACAAGATACTGATCCATCCAGGAGGTTTGTTACATGTAGGAGGTACTCTCCGCTCTCTCATGAAACTCTTCCCAAGAGGATCTGATTTCCAGCCACACCCCGTCTACCTCCCCGCTAATGGCAATTTGGGCAGCTGCCCTGGTATCAACAACGGAGATCTACAAACTCTGCCCTGTAACTATGGGGAAGGAAACTGGAAGGATCAGGATTGAAGATGTGACTGTGCAAGCTCCGCTCAGCCCTAGTCAGGATGCAGAGATCCTGAGGGCCAGAGGTTTGCCAGAGCTGCTGGAAGAAAATCTGGCACATCCTGACTCGAGACAGGAGCACCACTTGGGTTTAGGGTCTGTGTAAATTGAGCTTGCAGTGAGGATTGCTGCATGGGCTGAGGGGATGCTGCACTGCTGAGTCCATGCCAGCCCAAATTCCTGGCTGCAGCATTCCTGACCTGGGTTTTGAGGCAGCTAACTCAGCACTGTTGGAGCTGCAGCACTTTGGACGAGCACTTTGGGGAGGTCTGGATGAGCTGTGGCTGCACCCCTGGTGTGCAGCCCACAGAGTCCTGGGGGATTTGCAGCTTCCCCTGAGCTTTGGCAGGAGCTGCAAGTTGCAAGGGCAGCAAACAGGAGAAGTGTTGAGGTGTTTTCTCTCAGGTTTTGGTAGCAGGAGTCCAGTGAGGCTGTGAGGAGCTCCTCGTGCTGCTGGAGCCAGGTGGAACCATCAAAGGAGTCACTTCATCCTCTTGAGTCTTCAGAGGTGTAACACAATTTAGGACCATAATTCCATCCTCTCATGTGCTGCTGTCCAACCTCTCCTCCAGCTGAGCAGATGGGTCGGATGAGCCCCATCAGTTCCACACCCAACTTATTAAAGGCAGTGGAGTTACCTGCCAGGGGTGAATTTGGCCTCATCTCTTTTCTTTCTATGAAACAAATGGAAAGTTTAGGAGTTTGGTTAGGTTTTTGGTGATTTTTTATTTCCTTGGTTTGGTTTAGTTTTAGAATTTGGGGTCTTCTTTTCCTCAGAGAAAATGAAGATATGGGGAGGGAAGTGCATGGCATTTTTGTTGCTTGACCTCAGTGTCTCTCTCTCAGCTGAGTGTCGTGCCCAAGAACAAGCCCTGGGCAGGGATGGCACACAGGAGGCTGTGGTTAAAATCACATCTGAGTGCATCACCCCTCCATCCCCGGTGCCCTCGGGTCGGCGGGCTCAAGCATTTTTTGGGGTTTCTTAGAGGCTCTGACCTCATCACCTCCCTACCTGCACAGTGATCCCGGGATAAGGATCTGGCTCCCGTGAGTGTGGAGAGGAGACAGCGCGTGTAAACAGCTGTAAACAGCCAACACCCAACTCCCTGAGAGGAGTGATGGGGAAAAGGAAATGGCAGCAATTCCAGGAGCCCATCCCGTTTGCTTTCTGTGCTCCCTCCACCTCTCACTCATCTGTCAACCCTGAGATACAGGAACGGTTTTTATTGGTTTTTTGGATGGATTTTTTTTTTTTTTTTGGTTGGTTGGGGGTTTCTTGGTTTTGCTTTTTGAGTGGTTTGGGGGTGTTGTTTAGGTTTGGTTTTGTGTGTGTGTTATTTTGTTGTTGGCAGTGGGTTTTGTTGGGTTTTTTGGGTTTGTTCAGTGGGGGTTTTTTGTTTTTAGTTTTTTTGGGGGGCTTGGTGGTTTGTTGGGGTTTTTTGGGGGGGTTGGTGGTGCTTTGTTTTGTATTGTTTTGTTTTAGGGGGTTTTGTTTGTTTGTTTGTTGGGGTTTGGTTTGGTTTTTTTTTTTTTTGGTAGTTGTTTGTTTGTGGTTTTTTTAATTTTTTGAGGGTTTTTTTTGGTGGGGTTGAGTTTTTTGGTTTGGTTTGGTTTTGGGGGGTTTGGTTTGGTTTGGGTTTTTTTTTTGTTTGTTTTTTTGTAGTTGTTTGTGGGTTTTGGTTTTTTGAGGGGTTTTTTTGGGGTTTTTTTTTTGGAGAGGGTTGAGTTTTTTGGAGTTTTTTGGTTTGATTTGGGTTTGGGGGTTTTGGGGGGTTTGGTTTGGATTTTTTTTGTTTTTTGTAGTTGTTTGTTTGTGGTTTTTTGGTTTTATGAGGGGGGTTTGGGTTTTTTTTTGGGGGGGGGTTGAGTTTTTTGGTTTGGTTTGGTTTGGGGGCTTTTGGGGGGTTTTGTTTTGTTTTGTTTTGTTTTTCCGTGGCGACTTCAACGTCAGACGGGGGATCAGGGGAGGGAAGAACCAACAAGACAGCCCGTGGCTACAAAACCGGTGGCGTCTCTCCCGGCGGGCGGGCGGGAGGCTCTGGAAACCCCAGCCTGGGGCTGCGCTCACAATAAAGCGCCGGGCTGGCAGCGAGCGGGGCCGAGCCGAGTTACGGATTTATTTCCTTCCCCCCACTCCCCTCCTTCCCCTTTCCCTGCTGGCTCCATCGCATTCCCCAAACCGGGCTCAGGTTGGTCGCAACAAGGAGCTCCCTCTGCCGCATCCCCGAGAGTGCCAAGTCCAAGCGTGGGAGCTAGCCCTAGACAAAAGGCAACAGCAGAGGGAGCTGAATTAGCATCCCTTTGTCCCGGGAGAATCCCGGCCCCAAACGGGCCCTTGGCGCGCCACGGGAGGCACAAACACACACAACACACACCCATGGACCGGAGCCAAGCAGGGAAAAAGCAGCGACAGCTTGGTCGCCTTCATCCGGATGCTGGCGGGGAAGGGGGACGCGCTGGGGGTTGTTTTGGGATGGCTCCGGAACCCGGGAGCGCCGTGCCCTGGGTGGGTTTTGCTGGTTGTGGTGACGAACGTGTCCTCTGTGTGTCCCAAAGAGCCGAAAGGAGCGAAACCTCCTGACAAAGAGGGATCCGAGCCCCTGAATGTGGCTTTTCTTCGCCGGGAGATGCGTTAGGAGCTGGCAGTGCTGAATAGAGGCGGGGATTTTAAGGCCAGGAGGGGCTGTGGGATCATCTGGTTGGATTCCTGTATAACCAGCAGAGATTTTCCTCCTCTCCGTCCTGGGGCAGCGAAAGGGAAATCAGGGTGTTTAAAGATGCCCTGCATGGGTTTTTTTTTGCTATGGCAGGGGAACGGGAGTGTCTCCTCCGGAGCACCACGGCATTTTCCAGCAGGATGTTGAATGCTTGACACATTCCCTGCTAAGCTCTGGCGCAGGAGGAATTCTGGATGGTTCAGCCTCTCTCATTCCCCATTTCCTCAGCCTAAACTCTCTGGGAGCATCTCTTTCAGAGTGAGGACTTGCCCATCCAAGAAGTTCCACAGGGTTAGGAGAGCTCTGAAACACAGGGTGAAAGCAGCTCTTGTAATGCAATTTAGGAACTTTCAGGGCCGTAATTCCATCCTCTCACGTGCTGCTGTCCAATCTCTCCTCCAGCTGAGCAGATTGGTCGGATGGGCCCCATCAGTTCCACATCCAGATTATTAAAGACAGTGGGGTCTTTAATAATTCACCTGTGAGGGGTGAATTTGGCCTCATCTCTTTTCTTTCTATGAAAGAAATTGAAAGTTTAGGAGTTTGGTTGGGTTTTTGGTGCTGTTTTGTCTTTCCCTTGGTTTGGTTTAGTTTTAGAATTTGGGGCCTTCTTTTCCTCAGAGAAAATGAAAATATGGGGAGGGAAGTGCATGATATTTTTGTTCCTTGACCCCGGTGTCTCTCTCTCAGCTGAGTGTCGTGCCCAGCACTCCTCCAAATCATTTTGAAGTCTCCAGAATTGCTTCCACTCCTCATGGGAAGTTTCATGTGCAGAACTAAAGCAGTCTGGGTTTAATTTTTGGAGGGGATTGCAGAGACAACCACACCACAAAGTGCAACGTAGCACAGAGGTGAAGATCAGTCACCAGGAGAGGGAATGAATGGCTCAAAAGGATTGGTGTCACCCTGGATTTCTGTTGTGCAGGTGAATGATGTGCTCTTAGGAAGGATGAGGGCACAGCTGGCTTGAGCACTGAGGACAAGCAGGAGTAGGAGGAAAGCAGGTTTTGGGGAGCTCCAAAATCTCAGAGGATGCAAAGGGGTTGGAGAGCTCCACCTGATGTGTGTGGGAAGTTTCCCTGTGCCAGGATAGGCAAAGGAGGTGCACAGAAGTGGCATTTTTTGGGGAACAGCACAAGGTGGGTGAAGCTGAGGCAGCTGAGGGCTGTGTGAAGTTGACCCCGGGACGTGAAGCTCTGAAGTCTGTGGTGCTCTGTCTCCTGCCCACCCTCACCACCTTCAGGGGTCACAGAGATTCTTCAGGAGAGCGCTGCCCACTGCCAGGGGGGCCCGTGGAGGAGGGATGTGGATATGTCACAGTCTGGATATGCTCCAGGAAAGGGCTTGAAGGGAACTCTTGTGGGTTTGTTTTGGTCTGGGCAGGATTTTCAAGGAGGTGGAAGGTGGTGTGGTGAGCCTCAGGGAAGCTCTGGGTGGAGGTGACACTAAAATCTGATGGCAAAGCCATCTATGGAATACGAATTCTACAGATGTTAGGAAGTTCTTTACTCAGAGGGTGGGGAAATTTTTTCCATGGAAAATCTGTGCTAGGGCCTCCTGGCACAGATTTTCCATGGAAGCTGTGGCTGCCCCTGGATCCCTGGAAGTGTCCAAAGCCAGGATGGAGGGGCTTGGAGCACCCTGAAATAGTGGAAGGTGTCCCTGCCCATGCAGAGGGTGGCACTGGATGATCTTTGAGGTCCCTTCCAACCCAAACATTTGTGTGCTTCTGCGAAAACACCAAGAGAAACGCAGAAAGCCACCAGATTCTGGGAAATGCAGAGCCCTGCGAACAGGCCCTGACTGGAAAATCAGAAAGTGTCTTTCACTTTTTATTTCATTTTGACTCACGTCACCCTTCCCAGAGAAGAAAAACACTTTACAAAGCACTCATGATGCAACCTAGGCCAGAAAAGAAAGATTCTGGTTCTGGTTCTGGACAGAGCAGGGCTGATCCTCCTTCCTCTGCCTCTCCATTTCACATGGAGCCACCTCAGAACCGCCTGGATATTTCAAAGTAGGTCACACTCGGGCCCCTGCAGCTCCTGTAAGGCAATTTAGGAACTTTTATTGGCCTCCTCTGGAGCGTTTCTCTCCGGTTTGATCGGCGGGGCAGCGACGCTCGGCCCAACACTTCCCGGCGAGGCCGCGCTCTGCTGACTCAGCACCTGGCACCGTTTCCTCTCCCATTATTTTCCAGGTGCTAAATCACACTCAACGATAGCTAATAATTATGGTTTATCCTCTCCTAATCGCTGCTGCTGCTGCTGCTTTCCCAGGGAAGCTGTTGCCCACAGGGATGTTGTGGGAGTGTGAATGGGTGGGGAGGGCACCAGGAGATGTTGCTGCTCACCCCGAGCCACGAAAAAGTTGGAGACCCCTTAGGCTAAGCACACAAGATTCGGCCTAGGAGATACTATACCTCTTCAAAAAAAAAGTGTTTATTTATTCTTCTGAGCCGGTTTTCCATCAGAAAAGGAAGCTGCACCAAACTGGAGTTTTTGTGAGTTCCCCTTAATTTCCAGAGGAAAAAAAAAAAATTCACAACTTTGGGTTTTTCCTGAAGGGTTTTTTTTGTTTTTGTTTTTGTTTTTTGAACATTTCAGATAGTTTCATTTGAATGATTGAAAATGAGGCATGTTATTTCTTTTTAAGTACGGTCTTATGCTAAAATAGAAAATCATTAAACCATCATAGAATCGCATTAAACCATCATAGAATCACATCTTTAGTGTTTTATAGACTATAGAAGTAATTTTTAATGTTATTGAGGCTGAATGATTTTATCTTCTAAAACAAAAAATAATTCTGACATTAACAAGATAAAGCATTTAATCAGCCCAAAAATTCCGACTTACATGGTCCATCAGATTTTCAACTCTTAAAAATGAAGTAAAACAGGATTTCCTGGAATATGTTAAGGGGTTTTTGGCCCTTGTTACTAACTTCATCTATGGTTTGAACTCTGAACTCCTTCATTCTGCCTAAATCCAGAATTAAAATCGAGCAGTGGTTACCTAAACACCCCTCTAAATTCATAAAGCAGTCTCACAGCTCTATAAAACAATAGCTGTAAGTGATAAGACCCAAATCTGTGGTTCACTCTCAAGTTACAGCTGCTGAGTCCTGACATGAAGATGCTCCCCTAGGAAGTTGCACAGATTTTTCTTCGAGAAAAAGAAAATGTGAAAATTCATTTCAGTGCAGTTGGGTTTGGTGGGGAAATTTGTTTCTGTTCGTACAACATTTCCAGCCTGCTTTTCTGGTTGGATTTTAGATACAGAATCCTTGAGAGATGAATTTGAAGATGTCAATGAATCCTGAGAGGGGTGGATGGAAGCTCTGTGGAGCCCAGTTTTTATGGGAAATGTTCTGTGGCACTCTGGTGAGATTTACATTCGAGTTATAATCCCTGCCCTGTGCCTAAAATTAAGAATATTCTCTGCATTTTGCGCCCCTGAGCAAGGGATCTTCTCATTCAAGATCCATCACTTGCACCTGAACATTTCAGATGTAATTTAGTGACACTGAAGGCAAATATTAAGTTCTATTTATGGCTTTATTAATTATAAAGCACCCTGATATCATTGGTCTCCATGGATCAGGAAAGATTGAAGAGGATAAATATGTTTTATCATCAAATTCTCTACCTTTTCCATTTCCAAAAACATTTCCAATGTTTTTCCATTGGGAAAGACAATGGATTTTGTCTGCTGGTGTTGGGTCTCAAGAGGACAGAACTTCTGAACTCCCCAGCCAGCAGAAAATCACCACCTCAGTGCTCAGTTCTGTGTTTCCAGTGTTTTCCCAAGGGTTCAGTAACTAAATCAAATAATCAACAACCAATATGTGAGACAAATCAAGCCACAGAACCACAGAATGGTTTGTGTTGGAAGGGATCTCAAAGATCACCTATTTCCAACTACAATACAACAAATTCAAAGTTAAAAACTCTGCCTAAAATCTCCTCACTTCAAGCAGTGCCAGCCACTGACCTTCAGAACATTCCTGCCCCATCAGTCATTGACACTTTTGTTCATTTATAGGATGGCTTGGGGTGGAAAGGACCTTTAAAGATCATCCAGTCCAACCCCTGCCATGAGCAGGGACATCTTGAACTGGGTCAGGCTGCTCAGATCCCCATCCAGCCTCACCTTGGATGTTTCCAAGTGTTAAAGCCACCGTGACACCCCTGAAATCCTCACACCAACCTGACATAAAGCCAGTGATTTTTTTTAAAAGAAACAGTGAAGTGCAAAGGATGTTTATTTTCTGGGTTCATTTTTTTTTTTTTTTAGGATTCCAAAGATATTTCCACATTTAACCTCATTTTTCACATATATACTTTAGAAGCAGATTATACTTTGCTCCAATAGCCACCAGCACAGCACAAGCCTCTTACACTGCTGCTGGCTTCAAAATAATTGTTATTCCAAGCCTGGGGAGTGGGGTAGATGCAATTTAAAATCATATGGATCAGCATTCCAGCTGGAAAAGAGCCTGTAATCACTGCTGTTGCAACTCAGTGAGGTCACTGCGTCAAGCACCCCGGACAATTCCCTACATGAATTTACTCATTTTATGGGGTTGACCACTAATGTGGTTGGCAAAAAGCTGGAAGTATATTGGGCTTTCCTTGGTTGGGATGGGTGTTCTGATATTTAAGAGGCTTGGAGCTCAGTGCTGGTTTGTAAACGCAGGGCTGCACCTTCTTTTGTGAGGTCTGTGACTCGTGGTGCTTCGGGCTTTTATTGGGTTCCATCAATGCTGCAAGAATGAGGAGGGTGCTCTTAGATTGGGAAAGTGGGGAAGTGAGCCTGGATTAAACTGACAGAGGAGCTAAACTTGGTCCTGATTGGGATCAGAGAGCTCGGGATGAAGATCAGTGTGGGGTGATGGATCCTCTTCCCGCTGCCACCACAGGTGATGCACATCAGCAAGCCCAGGGGGGTGGTGGTGTGCCAGGGCTCCCTCAGAGGGTGGTGGTGGCTCCTCTGGAGCTGACCTGAGCAGGAAAACCACATCCCAGAGTGGCACAGCTGGGCTCCAACACCCGCTGGGCACAGCCCTGCTGCTCACAGACCACAGCCAGGCCAGAAACCAGAAACAAAATATTGGAGAGCCACGAGTGACCCAGGAGGTGCTGGGGAGTCATTCCAGCTCTCACAGCTTGAGCTTCAGCTCCTCACCCAATACCCAAAACTGCCTTGAACTTGTCCTGAGCGAGTGCACAAACTGCCCTGCCATAAAAACTGATGTAACCCAACTGAGGTTAACCAGCTTGGGTGAAAGATTTGTCTTCCTTGTGTCAGACTCATCATCTGGGAGCTCTTCATCTCAGTGCTTGGCCTCTGAGCAGCTCTGTGGGACTGTGGGGATCTGCAGATAGTGGGTATTTGATTTCTTGGGTTAAAAAATGTGTTTACTCAAGGGGACTCTGAGTCTCACAGGCTGGGTGTTGCACTCAGCATTAAAATAAAGGCAAATACAGGCCCTGAAATTCAAAGAATCCCTGCAGTTCCTCACCAAAATCTCTCTCTGCTTTGCTCACCTGAGCTCTCAGCTCTTGAACCCTCTGTAGGCTTCCAGCAGTCCCCAAAATTAGCACCAAGGTCGGTGCTGATGCCCAAAGCACTGGTGCACTTGGAAGGCAAACATCCCAAAATTCCCACTGTAGCCAAGAAACAGCCAAAAAAATTTTTGTGCATCTTCAAGAAAGTCAAGAGGATGGTGGGACCTAGGAGTGATTTGTGGGCAGGATTATAACATTTCTTATCAGCACTGGCATTGTTCTACTGCAGGACAGGATTGGGCAGTGTGTGGGTGACCCAACTTCTGCCTCCTCTGCACCAGGAGGTCCAGCAGAGCCATGGCTGAGCTTCTGAGGAGTAATCCTCATCTCCAGAGCTGCAGTGTGGCCTCCAGGAATAAGCCAGGAGCCAACCCTGGTTTCCTACACCCACTGCCAGCTTTCCACCCTCCCCAGCTCAGATCCATTGTAAGCACATCCCATTTCCAGTTGCTTAATCCATTCCTTCCCGCCCCACTGCCGACACAATAAAACCCCACTGAGGGGATCCACCTCCCAGGAAATCCTCCCTTAACACCCTCCAAAGGAGCAGCCAGATTGATCTCTGCTGTTGTTCTGGAAAGCTCAATGAGGACTCATCTCTTCTAATCCCCTCTTAAAGATTTCCAGGGCTGCCATATTAGCATTTCTGACAGCTCCTAAGGCTCCATGGAGGGGAATCCCATACCAGCAACCTCTCCAGGTACCTCCCTATCTCTGTCTGGAGGCACAAATGGAGGAGCCTTTGCAATGACCCCATAAAAATTCCCAAAATGAAGACTTGGGTTATAAATGGAGATCTCCTTCAGAATGGATCTCCTGACTCACCCTTTGCTGGAGAATTTGGGGGCTGCTTCTTCCACGTGGCACACGGCATTTTTGGCATAGCAGACTTTGAGATTTGTCAGAATCAGAAGCCTGGAATGGTTTGGATTGGAAAGGACCTTAAAAATCATCCAATTCCAACTCCCTGCCATGGGCAGGGACATCTTTCCACTATCCCAGGTTCAACCAAGCCCTGTCCAACTTGGCCTCAGACCCTTGCAGGGATAGGGCCTCCCCAAATTCTCCTGGGCAACTTGTTCCAAGGCCTTATCACCCTCTGAGTAAAGAATTTCTTCCTGACATCAGTAGAGTTTATATTCTGCAGGTGGCTTTGCCATCTGGTTCTAGGGCCACCTACAGGGGATGGGACGTTCACAGGTTAAACGACAATGGTTTTAAGCTGAAGGGAAAGAGGGCTAGATGGGATATTGGGGAAAAATTCTTCTTTGTGAGGGTGGTGAGACCCTGGCACAGGGTCCCCAGAGCAGCTGTGGCTGCCCCTGGACCCCTGGAAGTGTTCAAAGCCAGGCTGGACAGGGCTTGGATCACCCTGGGACAGTGGAAGGTGTCCCTGCCCATGGCAGGAGGTGGAACTGGACGATCTCCTAGTTCATCTCCAGCCCAAACCTTTCCATCACTCTGGGATTCCAAGGAATACCAAGATATCCACTGAGCTCCTGAATGACCTTGTCCACTAACGAGACTGTTTGGAACACGGGATTTACGAGCTCCAGATTTTCCATTCCTCCCAGCTGACCTGGGAGAAGCATCTGTTTGTTGGGATGCATTTCCCAGCCTGGAAGCATCAGCAGCTTTGTTGTGCCAGGACAAATCCCAATTTCAGTCCTGCAAGCCTTTTGCTTTTTGCCTTTTGCTGGCAAGTCTGGAGCTGCATGGAAGACGTGAGGCATTTGCATGATTAAAGGTTGCTGGACCAAACTGATTGGAAAGATCCAGCAGGTTCTCCAGTCCCAGCATGAGCACAGATCCACTTGGGAAGGAGCTCTGAGTGCAGAACTGACTTCTCCTCAGAGTAACTTCCACTGGTTTCCTCCTGGAAAGAAAGGAAATTCTCAGGGAGAGAAGAGAGATCTGGAAGTTCTCAGCTTCTCTCTCAGGATTGATCTCTGCACCTGCAAAGCAAATTCCTCTAAATACTGTTGTGGTTTTAGTGGCTTTTCCTTTATAATATCAAAACCCGATGCTTTGATTAGAGATGGGGAGGTGGTGGGGGTGGGGGGTGAATCTGACAGTGTTTTCTGGCATTTAGCCCCTAATTGAAACATCACCTTGAGGTATTTATAAAAAAAATATTAAATTGGCCCAGATTTTTTTTTTAATGAATAAGGCTTTAATTAACTTTTTACATATTAAATGTGCATCGGTGGAAACAGTTAGACAAATAGCAGGGGTGTTAGTCACGCAGAAGCAAAGGGATGATTCAGTCAGGGGCTGCTCTCCCTCCCAGGGCACATGTGAGAGATGCTGAGAGGGAAGGGAAATTAGCATGAGAGATGGAAGCGAGCGTGGAGAGGGAACATATTAAAAAAAAAAAGGCCAGGAGAAAGGCGAGGTTCCCAGTGGAATTAGAAATTAAGGGCTCCCTTGCTTACGCAGGAATAACTCACAGAATGCAGGGACCTGAGCTCTGTTACACAACTCCACAGCTCCCTTCTCCCCTTCCCCTCACCCCCAGCCCCTCCCTGGGTTCTCCCGGGTTAATTTGACAAGTTCTCCTCCAGGTCCACTCGGGGGGACGGGGGCAGAGGTGGGGCAGAGCGGAGTAACGGTGAGGGTAGCGAAGCGAGAGCAGAGATCGCCCCGGGACGGGGTGGGAGCTCCGACCTGGGAGGTTTTGGAGAACAGGTTAGACAAACATCTGTCAGGGATAGCTCAGGCAGAGTGGATCCTGCCTTTGGGCAGGAGGCTGCCAGGTCCAAGTCTGATAGCTGTGATTTTGAAGTGCTTTTGGAGCACGGGCTGAGCCTGCCTGGTCTATCCAGGCATTAGTGCAAAATCAAAAGCGTAGCATTAACAAAATAAGTTTTTCTGTAGGAATTAAGAGTGTTTTAATACCAAGATGCACCCCTAATTACACTGGCTTAACTTTTCTGCCACTTCCACTGTATTAGATATAAACTATTCTGATTTACACCAGGCCAAGAGGAGAATCAGGCCACGTGTTTTTCTGCTGATGGCCAAAACATATATTTTCACTTGGCTCGATTTATTCAGTAACTGATTTGCATAGATATTTCCGAAGGCTGCTCGGTTGTTCTTTCCTTTTTTTTTTCCCCAGTTTTTCTTGCACTTCACATGTCATCTACCCCCCACTCATTACACAGGGCAGCAGCAGTGTTGCCACCAAGGGAGCTCACATTTAACAGCAGGAGAGGAATCTTCAGCAATTCCCATCCCAAGGGAGCGCAGGATGCGGAGCTTTGATTTTGTTGCTCTAAGATAGGCAGGGATGAAAGCGATGTGCACTGGCAGGAAATCCTTAAGGTGATGAGTTTCTCCAGTAGTTTGACAAGTGCCTTTCCCTCCCACGAAAATAACCAAAATCAGTGCAGGCAGAACAGGTCATCACCTCTCCTCCCCTCCAAGTTCATATTCTATAAGATAAAGAGCCATGAGTTGTTCCCACCAACTCACACCCAAATCTGGGGGGTGTGGAGGCTCTTCAAGAACCTGTAACAGAACATCAGATGTCAAATCAGGGATAAAATCATGTCCAGCCCTCAAATATGATGGCAGGGTTGTTATAAGAGCAAGCAGGCATTCAGTGAATTGACGGCAGCAAGAATGAGAAGTCAAAGTTGGGATTGTGGGTTTTCTCACCACCAGGTTGGCAAAGCTCTGGAAAACCCCCACAGTGTGAAAGAAAAAAAGAAAATACACTGTAAAGACACACAGCCTGAGCAAGGGAGGGGCTCATCAGGGGATCTGTTATCATTTGGCTTAAAATGGGTGAACCCAGAGACAGAGATTGGGGCTGAATCAAAACCCAGAGCACCTCCCTGCTCTTCCCATTCCCTCACAGCCCTGGTCCCTTCGGAGGCACTCCAATCCCAACCTTGCTCCCATCGCTTTCCTTGCCTAGGAGGACAAAATCCATGTGCAGCTCAGGCTGGAAGGGATCATCTCCAGGGGAGAAAGGATTTCTGGACGTGAGGGGTGAGCAGTGTGTGACACAAGGCATCTCTGTAATTGGAGGCGGTCATTGTTTCAGCTTTAGAAACCTGGGTAAAACAAGGGAAGCATCAGACGAATGCAATTGATTTGTCTTGTGAGTACAAATGATGACTGATTAAGAAAATTACCCGGAGGTGTTTGGTATCCTCTGTTTCTACAGCAGGTTATTTGAAATTTTGGGGGTTTTTTGAGGTCAAGTAGCCCACTCAAGTTGGTGAGGGCAAGGTGAGAGCTTCACTGTTTTAAATCACAGGCAGATACAAGTTCTGGTTATTTCAGTGCTGTTAATATTATCATTTAACCTCTGTCTATGATTTGACAGTGAAGCCAATGGAGAACTTCCACAAATCACATTTCTGTGGTCTTACATTCACCAAGAACACAAGGTCCTGGCATTATTCAGGGTGTGACAGATCCCCAGAAGGTCCCCATGCCATGTATCCACTTTCTGTGTTTTGCTCAGCTTTCCAAACCCAACCAATGACATTTTCAGCCCATCATGATGGCAGGCTGACTGCTCATGGTGGCTGAAATTAAATGTTATTAGGGCATGATGCAGTGGAGGGTGAGGTCTGCTTTGAAATCGTGGTCAGGATAATTTCCTTCAGTTTTTAAGCTCTAGGACTCATTTCTCTATATCTAGGACTGGCAGCAGGCTGATCACCAGCTCATAGGCTTTTCTCAGCCATGCTGGTAATGCACAACAATGTGAGGAGGAATTTTATTTTTTTTCCCCTTTTTCTATTCCAATTATTTTGATTGTGTCTTCTTAGGACTGAGAGATTCAAGGGAATGTCTCAGAACACGGCTGTTGGTCAGGGTGAAAGAGCAAGTCTAGATAGGATGGTTTTAAGGTGGAGAGGGCAGGGATGGATGGGATTTTGGGAAAGAATTCTTGGTTGGGAGGGTGGTGAGGCCCTGGCACGGGGTGCCCAGAGAAGCTGTGACTGCCCCTGGATTCCTGGAATTGCCAAGGCCAGGCTGGACAGGGCTTGGATCACCCTGGGACAGTGGAAGGTGTCCCTGCCCATGGCAGGAGGGTTGAAATCAGATCTTTGAGGTCCCTTCCAACCCAAACCAGTCTGAGATTCCATGGTTGTATTATTCCATGGTTTTATAGCCCTGCCAAGGGCCATAAAAATCAATGCACGACAAAGTTCTGAGTCTTTATCCACCTGGGCAGCAGATGTGTTCATGGAAGGTGGAGCTGTTTCCTTCTGGAAAGGGAGCTGTAGCTCAGGGTTTGAGGTTCCTCTTTTGTTGGGTGAGGCAGGGGATTTGTTGGTGTTCCCACCTTTAGGAGCTGAGCTCCAGCAGTTTCCTCACATACACTCCCTCAGTGATGGACACGTCCACCACTGGAAGAATTTCAGACAAGTGTTCGAGATATTTAACTCCCTTTTCTGCTTGAAATTGATACAAGAGCTCCAACTATAACCAGAATATCTGCCATCCACAGCTTCTCTGCTGACTTAAAATTGCTCCTAAATCATCTACCCTGCATGTGGAGCTTTGCAATTTCCTTATTCCTCGGTGTCTAAATAGAGCTGAAATTCCCTAGCACTGTCCTCAAGTGTTAGGGATTACAAAGTGGGAAGAGAATGATGGCTCTCCATCTCACAGCTGGGGCAGAGGAGCTGTTTGAAAGTCATGTTTTGTAGGACTGAGCCCCTTCTCCCTTAAGAACCACAGATCCAGCCTCCAAACCATGCTTCCTCTCAGGAACTATTTATAAAAAGTGGCTTTTATGCTGTGGGAGCTACATCAAATTTTTCTGCTTCCCCAACTGGGTGAAACTGAAACCCACAGAAAAAAAAAAAAAAAAAACCCAAAAAACAACAGATTGCCCAAGCCTGCTGAAGGGAGGTGAGCAGCTCCTCCAGCACCCAGACCCCCTCCCTTCTCCAAATGGGGCCTGCAAAGCAAAAACTCCTGCAAGCTGAAAAATTGCTTAATTGCCTCAAATTGATTCCATGGTTTTATTAAGATATTTTTCCCAGCTCTATTATGGTTAATTATTTGTATTACAGTAGACTCTGAGGCCCCAAGCAGAGATCAGGGCCTCATTGTGCTAAATAGTGTACAAGCACTTAATAACAGAATCATTCCTTGCCCCAGATAGCTTGCAATTATGTGGGGAGCTGCAGTGGAAACGCACCACAGCTCACGTGAGCACCTTTTAGGAGAGGTTAAACGTGGATTTTGGAAGCCAAGAGGGTCCCTCACGAGAGCCTGTTCAGCCCCACTCTTCCTGCTGAGCTCGGGTGGGAAAACCTGGAGGGAGAATCTTGATGTTCAACCAGGAGATGAACGCTCCACCTGGCTTAGAGGGTTTGTGAGGGGAGGAAAGAGGAAAGAAAAGTGGGGAAAGCTGAGCAGGTTCCTGTGCTACTTTCCCCTTTACCTTTGCTTCATGCTCGGAGACTGGGCTGCAGGAGGTTCGTGAGGGAGCTTGTTATCCTGCGGATTTCCAGCCTCGTCTTGCAGAGGCAAAGCGTTCCTCTGCTTAGGTGAATGCTGAGCACCAGCCTTGCAGGGACCCTGCTTCCTCCCAGCCTGAGTGGGGAAGTGGAGCAAAAATGCAGAAGGGGAACCTTGTGTGTCTCCTTCTCCCTCCTCCCACCCCGCTCCACTCCCAAATCTCTGGGTTTACATCTCACCCGTGAGTGGGAGATCTCATCTTTCGAGGGGTCAGCACTGGGGGAGCTTTTCCACACCTTCAAGAGAGTGGGGAGAGTTTTGAGACCTCGAAGCCTTGCTGGAGGTGGTGTTAGGGGCTGGGAGTGTGACAGGTTTGGGGTGAAATTGGTGATTTCAGCTGGCAATCCAAGCAAAGGTGGCCCTTGTACCCCAGGTGCTGCTGAGCTCCGGGTGACCCTCAGGGATTTCACATCCCCGCACTGCCCACCTCTCCCTAGGGCTGAGAGGGTGTGAAAAGCAGCAAACTGTAGCCCCAAACCGGGGAAAAAATCCGATTGTTTCCAAGCACTAAGCTCAGGACTCAAGCGGAGCAGGAACCTCTGGAGATAACGCCGTGTCTGTGTGTGTGCGCGTAAAACGGCCTCGCCGAATCCCCCGGCTTTAGCAGGGCTTTGAAAAAGATCTGGGTGGTGATTCAAAATCCAGGTTATGACCTGTGACCTCTGGATGAGAAATTGTTGCCATTTAGGATGTGTTAGGAGGTCCATCCTTTTCATCAAATGCGTGTTTCTTCTTGCTGCGGGAGGCAATCACACCGGTATATCATTAACTCGCAGAAAAGGAGGCTGTAAAAGAAGTTGATGGGGGACCTTAGCCCACACCCTGCTGGGGTCTGCTCGGAGCACAATATCCCAGCGACCATGAGATTAAGCTAAAGAGAAAAGTGAAAATGCTTTTCACGATTCACACGCCCTTTAGATTGTTTTATTAAACCATTTGAATAGGGATTTCCCTTTCGGCCGACAACGGGGCCCGGCCAATGCATAGTTCTAGGTTGCTATGACTTAGTTGGTGCTGGCTAATCACAAGTGAGGGCAAATTTCATATAAAATATCTCGGGCCATTGTCAACCTAATGCGGCGTGACAGTGCCAGCACAAAGGGGGATTCATTCACCCCAGCAGGTAATAAGGACGATTTGCCATACCAACCAGGCAGTCTCGAGGGGGGCTGTCAAATACGATCAGAGCAGCGAAATGGAGCCTCGCATTCCATTCTCAGGTGGGCGAAGGCGATCCTTTTGTTCCACCATGTTGCTTCTGATAACAGAATACAATTATATTCCTTTTTTTTTTTCTCCCCTTTTTTGCTTCCCTGTATCCTTCTGACCGTTGGGGCTGGTTTGCATAGCAGTCTTTGGGGCTCGCCTTTTTTTTCTTGCCTTATTTTTTATTTTTATTTCCCCCGAGGCCAGGAGGGACCCCCAATGATCCTTTAACCTGCAAAGCGCCCCGGAGAATTTCACCCCAGTCCTTCCCCGCTCCTTTTCCGCCTTCCCCTTTCATTAAGGGCTCTGTCCTGCCACAATGAGCGCCCTGTACCTCTGCTAATCACCCCCGATTGGCACACAGCTTCCTTTTGTCCGCAGCCTCCCAGGGATGTTGGGGAGACGAGGGCTCGGTAATTCGGAGAGGACCGATGGAATATTCAGGAATATTCGCATTTATGGGATGGCGGGAGGGGGGCATCAGACGCCGCCCGAGTGTTTCACACATGACCAAGCCAACAGAAAGATAAAACATTAATTGGGGTAGGCAGGGAGACATACACTGTAATGATTAGATCAGCGGAGAGATAGGGCGATAGGGACAGAGATAAGGGGGTGTTTGCTTTGCAGGTATCAGACTCAGGTTGCTGATACCGGACTGTCCTGCTGATTTGCCTGTCGTGGGGGTCTGGTTACCTGCGAGATCACCTGGGGTTGTTTTGACAGTGGCTAATTCAGGAGAGCATTCCAGCCTTCAGCCCACCCTGGGCTCGGGCCCGCACGGGGGCTGGGAGGGCAGCAGGGAGCACCGGCCCCAATCCCGGGGCTCCTGCAAGGTTTGCAGGCTGCCCTGGCGTCTGGCAATCCGGCTCTACCTGTTCCAGGTACAGCCTGAAAGGTTTGGAAGGGCCAGAAAGGTTTGGAAGTTTGAGCACCACGCTGGAGGGTGCAGCTCTGTTGAGCTTCAGTGCAACGATAACCATGAGCAACCCAAGAGAGAGAAAGTGAGAACCAAAAGAGAAAGGAAAAGAGGAAGGAAAAGAGAAAGGAAAAGAGAAAGAAAAAGAAAAAGAAAAAGAAAAAGAAAAAGAAAAAGAAAAAGAAAAAGAAAAAGAAAAAGAAAAAGAAAAAGAAAAAGAAAAAGAAAAAGGGAAAGGGAAAGAGAAAGAGAAAGAGAAAGAGAAAGAGAAGAAAAAGAAAAAGAAAAAGAAAAAGAAAAAGAAAAAGAGAAGAAAGGAAAAGAGAAAGAGAAAGAAAAAGAAAGGAAAAGAGAAAGGAAAGGGAAAATAGAAAGAAAATGGAAAAGAGAAAGAAAAAGAAAAAAAAAAGAAAAAGAAAACGAGAAAAAGAAAAAGAAAAAATAAAAAGACCCCACCATTCAGATGTTTTGGGGAAACTTGGCCTTCAGGATTTTACAAGCTGCGCTAATCCAACCTCCTTCAATCCAACATTCTCTCTTATCTGTGTTACCTTCATGTTCCCTGGCAGGAATTGCCCATTTAATAATTTCCCTCCAATGAGCTGAATCACAGCTAATCTGATCAAATGTCTTTTTAGGGCCTTTCATCTTCCCAGGGATGTGTTGACACTAGCACAGCTGGTTCAGAGGAAACAAGAACTCAATCAGAACTCCGTTCAAAACACAGATGGGACCCAAACCTAACCTTTCCTTTAAGATATGCAAAAGTGTGGTTAACTTCTTGTTATTATGCATTTGCATAAATCTTTGCATTTAGGGGCCTGGTTTTTGACTGGTTAAAAAAGCCAAGCAAAGCCTGGAGCTGGATTTTGGTGAGAAACTGCACAATCAGCTGGGCATGGAGCTGAGAGGGCTGTCGGTGAGGAAGGGGACAGGCTGGGGTGTCACACAGAGCCGTGGGGCAGCTCCTGGTTGGCATCACCTGCTGTGCTGTGGGGACTGCATTTCTCCCAGAGCTGCAGCTGCTCTTGGAGCCACCCTCATCCCATTCCATGGAAAGCCTCGGTTTACCTGCAGCTCCCAAGGGCTGCTGCTCTGGCCTTCCCAAGGTTTGGAGATATGGGAATGCTGCTGGAGAGGAGAGGATGGGACACAAGGCTGCACACAGGCAACAGCAGCAGGAGCTTGGGTTTCACTGGGGAATGACTCCAGGACATCCAGGCCAGTTGTGGACTCCCCACCCCTGGAAATGTTCAGGGCTGGGCTGGATAGGGCTCTGAGTAACCTGGGATAGTGGAAGTTGTCCCTGCCCATGGCAGGGGGTTGGAGTGAGAAGATCTCAAGGTCCCTTCCCATCCAAACCATTCTGTGACTCTCTGATTCTCTGATTGCAGCCTTACAAAGAGATTTTTGAGGAATGCAGTTGGAGATTCTTCTGCACCCAAGGCATCCCAGGCAGCCATTTAGGTTCTGCTGCTGTTCAAAGGTTCCCAAGTAATCGAGGTCTTCAGGATGAGATTTATGGGGATTAATTTAACTCCGGGCACATCAGAGCTGCTCTGGAACATCCTGGAGCTGCTGCCAAGAGCTGTAACCAGATGGGGCACTGGTTAGAAAGTCTCCAATGTCATAGAGTAATGGAATAGTTTGGGTTGGAAGGGACATTTAAAGGTCCTCCAGTCCCACCCCTTTGCAATGAGGTGACCACAGCTCAGCCCAGAGGCAGCTGGAGTTGCTGAGGTTCTCCTGAAAAGCCCCATGGATCAAGAGTGATCCCAGCATCAGCATCACTCCTGGGGTAATAAATGCGTTATTACAGCAGCACTGGCTGAGGAGAAAACTCCTGGGTTTTCCCTTCTCCTGTGGAATGCTGCAGGCTGAAATGGTGCCCACAGCTCAGGGTTTGGTGTGTAAGATGAGCTTTCTGCAATGGGGAAGCTGAGGCAGGGTTTTGGAGTCACTGTGTCCAGAGGGGCTCTTTGTGAATCCCACTGGGTGAGGGAATCACCAGGCTCTGATCTTCCCAAAGCCTCTGGAGTCTTCTCAGAGTACCCACAAGGGCTCCCTGGCCGGTGCTGGTGAGATCGAGCAGAAAATCAGGGTCAGGGCACTCGGTGGTTTAGGCTTGGGAGTGACACCAAGGAAAGAAACAAAAGCTTTAAATATTTTAGAATCTCAGGGTCTCTTCCTTAAACTTTCATTTCGGAAAGTGTTTTCCAACATAACCAGGATGAACATAGCTCGAGCTGTAGAATTTGGGAATGTGAAATGAGTCTCCCTCCCACCAGGAAGCCTGACCTGTCCCCTCCTTTTACAGTCCTCGTGCTGAGCACATCCAAGGCCACAATTTCCTTCCTAATGGGTGGAAAGTAAACAGCAAGTGTGGGACAAGGACCCACTTTTCAGGAGAAAAGGGCAAATTGAGGAGGTGACAGGTCCCTGAGGTGCTGTAGGAGACCAACATGCTGCAGGTGGTGAGGATGGGTCAAGGGAAATGGGAACACTGGAAAAAGGATCTCTCCAGAGGGAAGCTGAAGGAAGCTGGAGCCAGGCTTATGTAAAACCTTTCAGTTGCTTTATCTGAGATGGGATCCTCTCTTGCTACAATCCAGAGGAATGTAGGGAAACTGAAGCTCACCTGCCTCCAAGGCTGCCAGAGCCAATATTTGGTTTCCAACGTTCCCAGTATTTTCCCCTCGAGCACTGTCAGGGTCCCGGGAGCCGTGACACCCCTGTGATCCTCCTCCCCCTCCTCCTCCTCCTCCCCTGCGATGGGTATGACGCTGTTCCCCTCCAGCACTTGGGCACTGTCTGTGGATGGATCTGTCAGCCAGCCTGTGCCAAGGAGTTCCCTGTTCTCTGCCTTCCCCTGGTGCTGGGCCAATATTTAATAGTTCTGATTGGCAAATGATTTCCTGCTTGGTGATCATTAAAAAAAAAAAAAAAAAGCTTTTAACATATTTTTTTTCTTTTTTCCCACCTTCACTCCTTTCCCTGGGGAGAAATATGTCCTGTGAAAATGTCAACCTTCATTTCTTGGAATGGTTTGGGTTGGAAGAGATCTTTAAAGTTCATCTAGTCCAACTGCCGTGCAGTGAGCAGGGACACCTTTCCAATAGATCAGGTTGCTCAAAGCCCCACCTAATTTCACCTTGGCTGCTTCCAGGGATGGGGCATCCATTACCTCTTTGGACAACCAGTTCCAGTGCTTTGTCACCTTCATCATTAAAAAAATCACTTCCTTTTGTCTGGATCCACATCTTTTTAGTTTAAAACCATTATCCTTATTTTAGTTCAACTGAGAAGTCTCTCCTCAGCTTCCTTCTGAGCCCCCAAAGAGCATCGTGAGGTGGGGGACATCATCACCATACCCTGAGCTCTCAATTTTTGGCTTCCAGGGATCTGCTGGTCAGCAAGTTCAGCTGTTCTGGGGGCCTGGAGTATCCTCTGCTGGAATCTGGGGCAGGCTGGGCTGCGCTGCTGCTCCTGCACGTGGATTTCAGGGCCAGCAGGCGATGCCATTTGTGTTGGTATAAGCCAGCAGTGATGCCTCCGTGTGCTTTTGCAAATCCTGGGAGCTCTGACTCACCAGTCCCGCTGGATTTCGCTCCTGCTGTTCAGAAAGCAGCCGTGCCTGCAAGGCTGTCAGAGCTCAGAGAAACTCCTTCTCCCAGGGGCCACTCAACAACCGAGCAGGCTCGTTTGGTATTAATCTTTCTGGGATTCTTCTTTTCCATCCCAAGTGATGCAGTGCGAGCTTTCCTTCAAACCCCTCTGCTTTATCTTCATGGGGAATGTTTGTGGGTGACCCTCCCCATGAGGGAATGGCAAACTCTGCCCCCACATCCAGGGAAGGATGGATGGATGGATGGATGGAAGGATGGATGGATGGATGGATGGAAGGATGGATGGATGCAAGGAGGAGAGCACAGAGTGCTGGGAGCAGCTGGGTGTCTGAGGGGGATCTTTGTACTGCAGCCCAACCCCAAATTTGCCTCACCTCGGTCAGAGGCTGGGCTTCCAAAGCTCTTCACAAATTCCTCACCACTTTTTTCCGTTGGGCAACACCTTGCAATGCCCGTGATGCCAAAGGTGCAGGGAGGACCACAGGAATCAGGGAAAACTGAGCTAGGACAGACTCCTAGCTGTAAAAGGCTGGGTGGTGCTGCTCCAAATACCAGAAACGCCAGGTTGTCCCCAGCTTTATTTCCAGTTTTTTAGTTCTTAGGGTTTATTTAGTTTATTTGGTCGGGTTTTTTCCCTTTTAATCCAGAGTCAGCGTAGTGTCAACTGTTGTGCAAATCCTAACTGACAGCAGTGGGTTTATATCCCCTCGAGCCAAGGAGGGAACTGAAACCCTTTCTCACACTCCCTGGTGTTCTTAGGGAGTCTGCCCTACCAGAAAAATGTTGGAAAGCCCTTGCACCTTCCACCCCTCAAAGATGGGTGTCTCAAGTAGCTGGAGGTACCTTTCTGTAGAATTTTAGCTTTGAAAAACAAAGCTCAGAGAAGCCAGCACGACTCCTCTCCACAGTCCTGCTAAACAGATAAACTATTTCCTCTGTTTCACTCCATTTTTAGCAAAATGCCTCTCCCAAGGGCACTCCAGAAGGTGTCAGAAATTCAGGGCTCACAGCCACACCTTTCCAATCATGGAACAGGGAGCAGGACCCTCTTCTCAAGAACAGACATGACTGGGAATTCTTTCCTCCATTTTCTAGGACAATTCTGTTCTTTTCCATGTTGTTTATCCATTATCCAGCCCAAAAAGACACCAAGTCAGTGCTTCACTCCAAGGACTCTTAAAAAAGGGAAGATTTAAGGTGTCAGGGATGGGGGCAGCAGGGCTCAGTGTTACTGTACAGATGTGTGGTAAAAAGGGATTTTCAGTGCAAAAGAAATCATTATATTCATCCTACTGCATCCACACAGTCAATCTTGTCACATATCTGGGATACCTGCCCGGCCTGGGGTTAATCATTTCACCATTCAGGGAAAATAAGTCACTGTCTGGGCAGGAGAACACACAGAGCAGTTTTCACACGTTGGACAGCGGAGATATTTATGCAGTTATTCATTTGCCTTCCTCATCCCACAATCTGAGAAGCCTCTGCTCGGCTCCAATTCCTTCTGCCTACAGTTCTGGAGACATGGCTGAGTTTAGCATTGCAGACTGCTGGGGAGATAAGCAGGATTGTTCTCGGGTGTGCAGATAAGGAAGCAGAAGCACAGAGTGACCAAAGGATTGTGCCCAAAGTCACATAAAAAAAGCCCTGTCACAGCAGGAAAACAAATCTTAGGTCACATCATCCTCGGGCCTCTGGATTATCAAAATTGAACTACTCAGCCAAGTGTTTTGGTGTCTCAGGATGGGTTTGGTGCTGGGACAAGTGGTCAGAGAGGTTCTGCGCAGGATATTCAGGGGACGTTCAGATTCTCACATTTCAGCCTGGGTTTCTTAGGAAACCTTCTCCTGAAGGGATCAGTGACTTGGAGAGCTCTGCTTTAGGGGACACCACTAAAGGCTCTCTATAAGTGTCTGTAGCACTTTTTCACTGATATTCAGCCCCCCCAGAATGGAGAGGGAATCGTGGAGAAGCACCAGAGCTCCAAGTCTTGTAAGGAAACTCAGGAGCAGGCAGGAATTAAAGGAGCTGAACCCAGAGCTTTGGTGACCAAAAGAGAAGTGTTTAAAATGCTCTGAAGTCAACATCCCCGTGAGATATTGGTCCCTTTTAACCTCCTCCTGCCAGATGACTTTCCTGAAGCTCTCTTCAAGCCCCAACCAGCTCCCAGAACCACCCAGAGAGGAACGAGGCGACCTGACAAATACGCGGGCACTTCCCCTGCTATCTCCGCCGAATCTCTTCGCATTTTTATATGGCACCTTAATAACCCCTCATTTCCATTACAAGTGCATGCTTTCCTTCTGCTTATCTCCATCTCCATCCACTCCTGCTCCATTCCTGCAGCCGCCACCGCCTCCGGCTACAACCCCAACTCTTCGGGGCTGCTGGGTGCAGGCAGGACGGTCCCCTGGCTTGGGAGGTGGCAGGACGTGATTCACACCGTGGCACCGCTCCATCTGCGTCAATATTGAACCCGCTGCCTTAAGTTAGGGGGGCAGGAGATGTTAAACCCGGTGCCCTAACGCCGTGGAGTCATTAAGAGATCTGGCTGCGACTTTCTCAAGAGACAAACTCCTCACCTCAGTGCCCCGGGGCCAGATCTCGGCTGCTTTGCCCTGCCTGCCTGCATTCCCCGGGGAGTTACGATCAGATACAAGGCGATTTGCTTCCTGTTGTGTGCTCTTAAGTGGTGGCTGCATTTCAAAAGCAGGGCAGTGATTACGTCCTATCCAGGCTGTAAAAGGCAACCGAGCGCTTTCTGGGAAGAGAAGAGCTCGCTGTAATTGGTGCTTCTTAAGGCAAATCCCATCAATACCATCCTGGCTTTCAACAAGGGGTAAAAACCGTGGGGATGGACCTGAGATTTAGGGTTTGGTCTCTACAGCCAAAACTGCCTGGAACTGCTGGTTTGGCCGTGGCCAAGTCCTGGCAAACAGAGGAGTTCTCCAGGCTGTGCTGCCTGAAGCTCCCTGGGGTTTGGTGAGCTCTGCGCCTGGACAGAATCATTGGATCGTAGAATCCTGAAGGCTGGAAAAGACCAACAAGGTCGCTGAGCCCAAACATGAATCCAGCACTGCCAGGTGCACTGGTATCCCACGTTCCTAAGTGCCATATCCTTTTAAATCCCTCCGGGTGACTACAGCACTGCCCTGGGCCTGACAACCCTTTCAGTGAAGAAATTTTCCCTAATATCCAGCCCAAATATCCAAATTTCCTTAAGATCCAGTCCTTGACACAACCTGAGGCTGTTCCCTCTCCTCCTGTCCCTGTTCCCTGGGAGCAGAGCCCAACACCCCCGGCTGTCCCCTCCTGTCAGGGAGTTGTGCAGACCCACAAGGTCCCCCCTGAGCCTCCTTTTCTCCAGGTTTAGCCCCTTTCCAGCTCCCTCAGCCTCTCCTGGGGCTCCATTCCCTCAATGTCTTTCCTGTAGTGAGGGGAATGCATGGGGAAACACCTCTGTGCTGAGCTGATGGCTCCTGAATCCAAGCTGGGATCCACAAACTGTGGCTCCCAAGCCAAGGCTGTCCCACTCATACCCACACAGAAGTTTTCCTGCACAAACACCATGACTGTAGACGTTTTCTTTTTGGTCCAAGCTTGGCAAGGCACAGGGGGTCTCCACGAGGTTTGCAAACCTCAGCTCAGCAGCTACAGCACCTTCCCAACAAGCCAAAGGCCTAGATCAGATCTCTCCTGAGCAGAGGAAAGGGTGATTCCCAAGAGATCAGAGCTGACCCGACCAAGGAATGTGCTTTAGCCACAGTCAGAGGAAAGCACATCATCCTTGTCTCTGAATTGAAGATACCTGGATTTCGTGGCTGGAATACCATTTGATGGTTGGTGTTCTTTGGGGGTTGATGTTGGGGCTGGCACTGTTTGGTGGTGACATGGACAGTGGGATCCAGGGCTCTCAGGAAGTTTGCTGATGACACCAGGCTGGGTGGTGCAGTCACATGCTGGAGGGAAGGGATGTATCCAGAGGGAGCTGGGCAGGCTGGAGGTGTGGGTCTGTACAAGCCTGATGGAGCTCAACAAGGTCCTGCACAAGGGTCAGGCCAATCCCAATCCCAAAGACAGACTAGGTGGAAAATGGGGTGAAATCAGCCCTGAGTAGAAAACCTGGGAATGTTGGAACTGCATGACCTTTAAGGACCTTTATGACCTTTAAGGACCTTCCAATCCAACCATTCTGTGATTTTATGGAAAGGTTTCAAGATCAGTTGGGGCCCGTTGGGAGGATGTGGGAGGTGTGTCAGCCTTTCTCTGCACCTTCCACCTCCCCACCAGATTATCATGGCATTCATCCCACCACCTCCTCTCATGGCTTTTGTGAGAAGCCTTTCATTTTTCAGAGACTCCAGAGCTGGTCAAAAATGTCCTCGGAGACCTCATATGAAGCTCTCCACCCCCAAAATTTGGTTTCTGGGTCCCACCTGGATTTAGACAAGTGCAAGATGCAGAATCCCCAGCCCTGTTTGAATGGGACTCTCCTGCTCACTCTCAAAGCTGAGCTTTCACAGTCAAGAACTGCATGGTCATCATTTGCAGGATGCTGGGATCCTCCAGGCTTGGACAGATGCTGAACAAGGGTTTTTCAAAATCACACCAGGGACCTGAGGGTTCCTGCATTTTCCCCTTTTTTTTTTTTGGTTGTAGCCCTCGGTGACTTAATAACCTCCCAAAATGCCCTGACAAGTGTTCCAGGACATTGCTCATCCCTTCAGCTTGTGAGTTCATGCACGTTGTGGGATTTGCATGTTGTTGTGTTTGGTAGCCTTCCCAAAGCAAAGTTGGAGCTCTTGCTTAAGCCTTCAATCCAGCTGGGAATGCTCCGCAGTTGTGATTGCTCCCCAAAAACATGTTGACTTCTTGGCTTGGTGCACTAAACTCTCCTCACATTAATAAAGCCTGGAAGCATCTGTAAGGCAAAGATTAAGCCAAAACGCCCAGGAAAAGCTCAGATCAGCAAAACAAGGTGCAGGGAAGGTTTTTGAGAAGTCAGCTGATACAAAGCTTGGTAGAAGCTTTGGTGAAGCTGCATCAACAGAAAATGTGACCTTATGCCTTTATGGATCCATTCATATTTCAATATCCCAGTGGAATCATCTGAAAAGTGTCAGAAACAACACAATTTCAAGAATAACTGGTCTATAAGCATGAGGTGAATGGGGAATAGTAGAGGAGGTTAAAGGAGGTCAGTTATCAGAATTACTGTGTCTGCTTAGAATTGCCTCAAAGGTTTGAGAACAGCCCTGTTGATGGTAAAAATCCCATTTTACTGCAGCCAAAATGCAGTGGTGTTGTTGAACTGCAGGGTCATTTCTTGTGAGTGAAGAAATCAAAACTGCGAGGAGAAAGGGAAATAAAAATTGAAATCTTGGGGTATTCCCCACTTGCAAAGCAGTTTGGAAAGTTTGATTTTCATTTTGGCACAGTGTGGAAAAAGCACCAGCATCCAGGAAAGCTTTCCCTGCTCCCCTTGCCTGCCCAGCTCTCCCTGGGATGGAAGGCTGTGATGGAAGCTCTCCACAAAGACTAAAACTCCTCAGTCCTTAACCATGACATCCTTTGGCTGCTCCCACCCACCAGCCTGAGGCAATGGGCACAAAAGGAAAGCTCATTTCCAGTCCCCTTGCCAGGGACCTTAATTAGGCAAGTGAGGAAAACTTGGGGCAGGTGCAAGGTGCACCTTGAGCGCTGTCACTGAGTGAGAGGCACAGCCTCGGGGGGGGGGAAAGGGATGGAGGGAGGGGACAAGGTTTGGTTTACATCCTGAGGATTGAGGAGGTGACCATCCTGGTATTTTCCTACCCTCCAGCCACCAGCAGCTCTCCCTGTCAAGGAAGAGGAGCTTTACCTGGTGCTGGTCCCACCATTAAGAGTGAGGCTGTCGTTAAGTGTAGACCTGCATTTTTCTATTTTTTTGGGAGTGTTACCAAATCCTGCGTGTCTGAAGCAAAACCCACGGCTCAGGGCCTGGCTGTGTGGTGCATTGACTGCACAGTACCACACAGAATACTCCATGTGCCCCCTGAAATTCAGGTTTGCACAGCATTCTGTGCTGCCACGGCCCTATCCAAAGACCTGAGGATGACCCCAGTCAGAACTTTTTGGCTGACCTCAGTGGCCTTGAGTCAAGCTTGGTCCTGTCTGCGCAGGAGCCTTCATTTCTTAGCGAGAGAAAACGTCTTTGGAGCAGGTCCAAGCCAGACCACAGGGAAGAGGAGGATTTCCTGGCCTTCTGCCATGCCCTCCAGAGAAGACATTCACAGGACTGATCAAATCCATCCTCCGCTGGCCCTTTACTCACCGCCCTTTCTCTTTCACAGCCACCAGGGAGTCGGCCTTCGTCCACGCCATCGCCTCCGCCGGCGTCGCCTTCGCCGTGACCAGGTCCTGCGCCGAGGGCTCAGCCACCATCTGCGGGTGTGACACGCGCCACAAGGGCTCTCCTGGCGAGGGCTGGAAGTGGGGAGGCTGCAGCGAGGACGTGGAGTTCGGGAGCATGGTGTCCCGGGAGTTCGCGGATGCTCGGGAGAACAGGCCCGACGCCCGCTCGGCCATGAACAGGCACAACAACGAGGCCGGCAGGACCGTAAGGGCATTTCAATTTCATCTTTTTCCCGTTGTTTTCTTACTTGGTGTAATGAATGGTGGGATGGAATGGTGGGAGTTGGGCTAGGTGAAGTTTAAAGGTCTCTTCCAACCTAAACTATTCCAAGAAATGAAGGGTCACGTTCTCACAGGACGTATTTCTCCCCAGGGAAAGGAGTGAAGGTGGGGGGGAAAAATGTTAAAAGAACCTTTTATTTTTTTTTTTTTTGAATGATCACCAAGCAGGAAATCATTTGCCAATCAGAACTACTAAATATTGGGTGGGAATTAAGGGGACTCAAAGACCTAAATCTGGGCAAGTTTATGCCACAAAATGGTAATGCTTGTCCTATGATGGTTTTAGATCAATGTGCCTGTTATGTGGAAGCTCCACATAAACTCACCCACACAGATCCCAACACCTGCCTTGGACTCAGCCATCCAGATCTCTTTTATAGAGGGCGGATCAAGGCAGATTTAGGGTGGGATTTCATCCCATCTTAGGATATTTACCCCCAGAAGTTGTGAATGCCCCATTCCTGGAAGTATCCAAGGCCAGGCTGGACAGGGCTTGGAGCAACCTGGTCTAGTGGATCCCTGCCCATTCCAAGGTGGTTGGAACTGAACGATTTTTAAGGTCCCTTCCAACCCAAATGATTTTGTGATTCCATGATTAGAGTTATTAACTCAGTTAATGATGTCCTAATTGTGCCTGTTCCCTTCCATTGACTGTGGGGCACCCAAAGTTTGAGTGCAATTGCACATTCCCCTTCTCTGCAGGCTTGAGGGAGGAGAAGAGCAGGAGAGCTTTCCCCACCACCCATCTTCTCAACCCTGTTCTATTTCCCAGCAAATATTTAAACAAAATTAGAGGCAGTATGAATCTGGTACCTCCTGATTAAACTTGGATCAGGCCCTGAAGCTGTTTCTACTTCAAACAATCCTGGAACAAAATGTGTGGGGGAAAAGAAAGCACAAAATCTGACTTATACACAACGAATCTTCTGCCTAAGTGGAATAATCCCAAAAGGGGAATAGTCCTTTTTTTTTTCCATCTTAAGAATAGCCCATAAATGCCAGAAAAATGCAATTTGTGAGAAACAATTTGTAGAACTCAGCCACAAAGCCCTTTCTAACAGAGGTTATGCCACAGCTCTGAGATAACAGAGAACAGGTTAATGTGGTCTCGTCCCCTCAGCAGAAGGTCTTGCACATATCTAGGAGGACATTTGTGCAAAGCTATCAAAGCTGCTGTGCTGGGACACTTCTCCTCAGGCAGGCTGGGGTTTCTTGAGAGCTCCTGAAGTGGATTCTGTGAATTCCCAGTGCTGTTATCCCACAGCAGAGCTGTTGGAATACAACTTTTGAAAGGGAAATACCACCAGAAACCAAAATTGTCTGCAATGGAGACGACCACAAGCAATAATGTGGTTTCCTCCAGCTCCGGCCTAAATTATCCCAGGCACTCCCCCAGGGATGGGGCAGTGCTGGTGGCAGTTACTGGGATAAGTAGTGGGAAGAAGAGGGCTGTGGAGAAGCTGTGTAGGGTGGAAAGGAGGGATTTCCTTTAAAGTGAGAATCTTTGGAAAAAAACCCAACATCCCTGTGATTGCAGGCCTGCAGAGGTCTTTTCACTCCAAGCCTTGTTCCTTGACACTGAGTTCTTCCAGGACATTTTACAGCTGCCAGAGATAAGACAGCAGACATCACACCATGACCTGAAATCCCACTGTTTTAGAAAACACTGGTGTTTTCCATCCTCACCGTGCCAGCACCCATGGGACAGCTCTTCCAAGCCTCCATACTCGAATGTTTCCACCTAAACCTGAGCCGTGGGCAATGTTCCATATGCGTTCCCATAGGAACTCCAGCCCTACCACTCCGCCAGGAGTTTTGATTAAGTTCAGCGTGATTACACCGACCAAACCTTCTGTGGTTCTCTCTCAGGGCTAATTACAGCCCGCTCTGCGGCGGGTGATACTCCGTAAATAACGCAGGAAAGCACCTGGTAAACACCAAGGTGCTGATTCATGGCAAATCTCTTGGACTCAGGCTGGCACTCGCCTGTTCACGTACCCAGAAATTTGCTGATCACTCTGAAAATGCAGATTATCAAGCCGTTGCATAAGGTTGTCTCCCACCTCAGAGTACTACTGGAGGGCAACACCTCTGTTTATTTAAGCTCTGTTTTATAAGAGGCAAAAACAAGCAGCAAACTTCTGGGATCAATAGTCACCCTCTCATTTATCCCGGGAAAGTGTTTTATGTTGATGCCTGAGCCTTTCAAATCAAAAGTTGGGCTCTTATTTTTTTTCCTTTGAAATGATTTTAGAAAAATCATAACCCTGGCTTTAAAATACAAATGAATTCCTTCTCAGTTTCTGAAAGTAGACACAGCAAGGCTTCAACCATTTTTGCTTAAGTAAACACAAAACATATGTAAAGGATGGAGTTCTGTTCTAGATAGTTAGGACAATTCATATTCCTTTTATTTTCAACAGAAAAGCTGCATTTTTCATTTATGGAAGGTCCATAAATGACCTATTTATGAGTAGGTCCATTTATGACCTATTTATGACCTATTATTTGAGTAGCTTTGTGTGATCTTTGTTTCTCTGCCCAGATGTGTTTGGATTTTTTTCCTGGGTAACAACACTGCAGTATTCCTACATGAACATTGATAAGACAGAAGTTCATAAGATCAGAAATCTCCTTGGTGAAAATTTTTGGTAAACCCTTAAATTTGAGTTGGGAATCAGAACCAGTCACTGAAAACCTTAAAGGACTGAAGTTTTAAGGTTTAGACCCAGCATTGACTGGAGGTTAAGGGGATTTTTGTTCACAAGAGGATAAATATATCTATGAAAACATTTATAATTCCTTGGAAAATCATGGCAAAGCAGCAGAATTTTATAAATGTTTTAATGACAGGTTAACGTGTTCCTTCTCCTTTGCCTTTCCTCTGTTTTGCAGTCCATCATTGAGCTCATGCACCTCAAGTGCAAGTGCCACGGGCTCTCGGGCAGCTGCGAAGTGAAGACCTGCTGGTGGTCCCAGCCAGACTTCAGGGTCATCGGCGACTACCTCAAGGACAAGTACGACAGCGCCTCGGAAATGGTGGTGGAGAAACACCGGGAATCTCGCGGCTGGGTGGAGACCCTCCGGCCCAAATACAACTTCTTCAAGGCCCCGACCGAGAAGGACCTGGTTTACTACGAGAACTCACCGAACTTTTGCGAGCCCAACCCCGAGACTGGCTCCTTCGGGACCCGCGACAGGATCTGCAACGTCACCTCCCACGGGATCGACGGCTGCGACCTCCTGTGCTGCGGCCGCGGGCACAACACGAGGACTGAGAAACGCAAGGAGAAGTGCCACTGCATCTTCCACTGGTGCTGCTACGTCCGCTGCCAGGAGTGCATACGAGTCTACGACGTCCACACATGCAAATAAAGCGGGTGGAAAACCCCCTTCGCTGGGGCTCCAGGGTGGAGAGACGGATTTTTTTGAGCCTAACTTCCTCTGAGGTTGCGGACATGAGAGAAGTCTACTTTTTTTGATATTAAAAGAATAAAAAACTGGACAAAAAAAATATATATATGATAAAAATAAAAAAGGCTAAAACTGGTTGGATAGAATAGGTCTAATGACTTCTGGGCTATCCTGAGGTACATCTGGCAGTCACACAGGTTCTGCCCCGACAGTGATGCCTCCAGCAGGAGCAGCTTTTTCCATCAGCCCACAACACCGAGCTGGAAAGAAGAGCATCAGCAAAAGCACGGATTTGCTCTGCTCTCACCCACCTGAAGTGACTCGTGTGATTAAGTGTCCTTTGAAAGCCTTGCATCTTCCTAAGCATCTCCTTTTCCCTCAGCCAGGCAGAGGCTGTGCTGAACAGCGGCACTGAGCTTTCCGAGAGATCTCTCTGCAAACCCAAACGGCCAGACTGTGTAACACGAGCAACAGCAGCAAAAGAAATAAAAACAGATAAATTAAGGAATTTTTTTAAAATAAAGAACATGACTACTTCTTTGCTTTTGCCTTGGAACCAGAGAAGTCTACAAATCTCTAACAGAGCTAGAGAGTGGGCAAGCTCTTGATGTGAAGTCTTTAGGGTAGTAACTTCTGCCAGATTTGACATAGGACTCCATGACCTCTGTAGAAAGGGAAGGAGGGGGAAGAGGAGGGAGAGAAAGAGAGAAAACTGCAGATGGCTTCCTGTAAATGCCCTGTTGGCACACAGGTGATGTGCACAGCATGGAAAAGTTCAGTGTCTGGTGTGTGAAGTGAAGAGGACTCGGTGTGTGCATTGAGAAGGACACAGTCCCACAGCTGGGAGTGCTGCTGCAGCTCTACAGCCAGTGAGTCTTCCTTGGAAACACACAGAGGGCTGGACACTCACTCCTGAGCACAGGACATCCATCTCCTCGGAACCCCAGGGAAAAAGGATGGAAAGGGAAAGTGCTCACTCTTCTCACCTCATTGAGGAGTTCTGTTGCCAGCAGTGGAAAGTGCACTTAGTTCATCCACTCTCTGCACCTGATGCAGGCTTCCCAGGCACTTGGCAGCAGCCTGAGCCCACAGGTCTGTCAGGAACATGGATCTGAAGGACTCATTGTCACCATTAATTTCCATGAGGGTGAACCAACCCACCATCACCACCACACCCCTCAAGCTGGAGCAGTCTCAGACTCGAGCCAAACCTTGTTCCACGCCTAATTCCTACAGCCATTCCCACATACCAAAGTGGCACAGACTAAAATGGACAAACCCCAGAGTCTGAACGAGCCCAGAGTTTGGGTAAGTTTGGACACAGAGCCAAATCCCAGCTTTGCAGTGCTGGCCCAACTCTGCTGCTCAGCCCTGACTCCCCATCTCTGCATGTTTATCTGCTTCCAGTTCCAGATCAGGATCACAGTTTACAGAAACAGATCTCACCTCCTCCATGGGCATCAGGACTTCCTTCAGGGTATCAGACAGGAGCTCAGCCCATCACCTTGGTGTTTACAGCACTGTAACCCTGCTTGGGTTATTCCTGGTCAATACTGGGATCAAGGAGGGGTGAACCAAGCATGGAGTCGCAACCTGGTTTAGCCCCAGATGGACTTGCCCTGAGTCCTCTTTGCCTCACCCTTTGCTTTTGGGTTCCTATCCTGGAAAAAGGACAATGGATTGGTGCTTATTCTGTCTCTTCAGCACAGGAAGGGAAACAGGGCATGAGTTAATTCCAATTTCATGGCAACGTAATCGTGGCTGTTGGCTGGTTCACTCCTGGAAATCTTCGTAGAGAAATCAGAGTGCTCCTCTCTGCCTTTTCCCAGGAACCAAAGGAGGGAGTATGAAGAAGAGGAAGGGAACAAACAGAGCTTAATCCCATCAGAGAGAAAACAGGAGGAAATGATGCCTCCGAGGATTGACTCTGAGTCACAGCGTCTCCTGGGACTACTCCTAGGCTGGTGCAGTTTATGCATCACCCATTTGTCTCAGGGCTGTGCCCAAGGGCACAAGCAAGATTTGCTTATTGATGGAGGCACTTCTATCAGTGCCTTGCATTAAAAAAAAAAAAATAGAAAGAAAGAAAAAAAAAAAAAAGGCTGCAGTGAAATGAGAGCAGAAGAGAGAGAAGGAGACAGGAGATCAAGAGAAGCAAAGAGAAATATGGGGAGAAAATCAGTCTGTGATATCTGTCCGTGTAAACACTGCACCCCACGGACAGCCACACACCAAGTGGAGAAGGCAATAGATCACTGAAAACTTAAATAAAGATCAATGAACGGATGCATGGCTGATTTTCATAGAGCAGTCTTGCAGAAAAGGAAAACTTAATCACGGAAAACAGAGAAGGAAGCCACTGCAGGGGGAGATTGCACCTATAACCAACATTCAAACACAACCTGCCAAGAAAGCAAATGCTCCAGAAATGCTTCCACGTATGGGGTGGAAGACATGGATAAATTGGAGAGGATGGGATAAGGGAAGATCCATCTGATTTACTTAATATGATGCAGTGCAAGCAGCCACAGTGAGAGATGTCAGACACGTCCTACCAGGAACTTCTGTCAATAGAGGGTGATCCAACAGTGAAAATTCAAATCATGGCAGGCCACAGTCCCTTCAATCGACTTCAGCGGGGTCACACCCACAACTGGCTTTACCTTAAGATTTTTAAGCCAAGTGGTTTCAAACTCCTTCTTTTATATCACACCAGTGAAGAAATGAGTTGAAGGATTTGGCTTCCATTCATGGGAGCTGGAATCTGACCCCAGCCCATCCACAGCAGGTTCACATCCACCATTTCTGCTTTTGCACCAGAACAAGCCCAGCATCACCAGCAGGTGAAGCTTTTTGGGAAGCGGGGGGTGGAAATTGAAACTGGGCATTTGCTGAGCAACTGCCTCTAGAGGTGAACAAATTTTGACTGCAACAGTGGGATTTATTTCATCTGGCCTAAGCTATTTATCTAATTTTCTGCTGAGATCAATGGCAAGAAACAAATACAGAAGGTGATTCATTACAGTTAGGGTGGTACCGAAATTATGTTTGGTTAAGTTATCTCTGGGTGTATCTCTGGGTGCATTTCTGACTTCAGCTGCTGAGCTCAGAGTAGATGATGAGCTCTTCCATGGCTCCAGACTGATGATGTGAAGTCCACCATGAGTCAAGGAGGTGGATTTTCTTAATCCACCTTACAACCTGATCATCATCTGAGAGGGGCTGGAAGTTGTGCTCCTTTCCTCCAAGCTGGGGTCAGGCTGGAACCAGCTCGGTGGTTGGGGACTCCCCCCTCCCCATTCAAGGGGTTTTTAATGAAGCCTGTGGGCACTTGTTTGGGTTTGTTGTGTAATTAATCATCTCTGTGGTGACACAATGTAAGGGGTTGAGCAGCTGCTACTAAAGTCAATGAAAAATGCCTGCGTGAATTCTGTTCATCAGCCCAAGTACACCAGGGGGTTCCAGCCCTGAGGGGGGGAAAGAGCCTGTGAGGGGTCTGGGAGCTGGGCCTGACTTCATGGTTTTGGAGAGGGGGCTTGGGCCATTGCTCACTGCCACACATGAATTTGGGAGGTGTCTTTGGAAAACTGAGATCCCTCTCCACTGCCTACACTGGGTGCCTCCAGTCAGGATTTCCACTGCACTGGTGAGAAAAATTTAGTCAATGATGAGTGAGGTGCCATCCTTCCCTACAGGAGATGGTCTAAATACCACCTCAGGTTCTCCTGAAAAACAGTAAGACCTCACTTCTGGAAGGGTCTTGGCATTTCACTCAAAATATAAACATCTGCTGACATTTTAGAGGTGCCCTGCAATGTTCTGTTGGGGTCCAGATGTTGTTTCAATGGGCTAAGACCCACAGAAATCATAAACCTGGGCAGACAGAGAATGCTGGGTGTCCAAAATGACCCGAGATGTTTTTTGTGTAGGCAGCTGAATTGGACACTTCTCTAGAAATGGTTTTCTGTCAAACCTTCTCCCCCACCTCGGTGTAATGCTCCAGTTTGTAATCAGAAGGAAAACATAATTAGTTTTCCACAAATGGGAGCTGGCCGTGTTCACCTCTGTGCTCCCTGGTGTCCTTCCCTTCAGTGTCCACCGGTGAGGTTTGTCCTCAGCAGAGGGTTTGTACCAGGGGTGTGTCTGGCAGGACAGGGGAAAAGGGACAAGCTGTCACACAACAAAGTAACAGATGTAAAAAATAAAAGTAAAAAAAGGACCATAATTCCATCCTCTCACGTGCTGCTACCCAACCTCTCCTCCAGCTGAGCAGATGGGTCAGATGGGCCCCATCAGTTTCACACCCAACTTATTAAAGGCAGTGGAGTTACCTGTGAGGGGTGAATTTGGCCTCATCTCTTTTCTTTCTATGAAAGAAATGGAAAGTTTAGGAGTTTGGTTGGTTTTTTTTGGTGTTGTTTTTTCTTTCCCTTGGTTTGGTTTAGTTTTAGAATTTGGGGGCTTCTCTTTCTCAGAGAAAATGAAAATATGGGGAGGGAAGTGCATGATATTTTTGTGGCTTGACCCCGGTGTCTCTCTCAGCTGAGTGTTGTGCCCAGCACTCCTCCAAAGCATTTTGAAGTCTCCAGAATTGCTTCCACTCCTCATGGGAAGCTTCATGTGCAGAACTAAAGCAGTTCAGATTTAATTTTTGGAGGGGATTGCAGAGACAACCACGCCACAAAATGCAACAGGGCACAGAAATGTCTGAGCCAGCACCGACCACAGCCCTGCTGTCGTCTGAGCTGAGCATTGCAGGTTTTCTGTATTGACAAACCTCAGAAAACAATTTCTTCTGCCTCTCAATATCAAATATTTTTGGTGTTTTCATTGCATTCAGATAAACTGCTATGGAAATGTCCATGGATTATGTTACATTTGTCATGTGTATTCCTATTCTTACCATGTCCCCATCCTTAAATTCATATACAGGAGAAACACTCTGAGCTTTGGGTCATTTTTTTTCTTTTTTTTTGCTTCAAAGATTGGTTTCAGTGCTGAAAATCTGGTGTTTGATGTTGTTGGGGATATTCAGGGTTGCAGCATGAGCACTCTGCAGGAGCTGGGAGTTGTGAATCCAGTCCTGGGATCCACACTATGGAAATTACTCCGGACTTCCCTTGATGCTTTAAGGAAATCTGGAAACGGGGCCATGGAAGGCACCAAACCCAACTGCCCCGCAGATATCAACCCTTGCACCTGATTCCACGGGCTGCCCACAGGGAAACAACTCCTGGCTCTTCCAGAGTCCTGCTGCAGGGCTGAGGCTGCGGGGAAGGGATCATCCTGCTGGCAGTGGCAGAGTGAGGGGGATGCTCAGATCTGTCACTCCTGAACTCAAGCAGTTGTTGGGATGCGAAGATGTAAGGGAGTGTTGGGTGATGGGAGAGAAGGTGGGCAGGACAAGATTTCGTCTCTTCTTCATACCTATTTTCCTGTTTTCTACCTCCCTCCAAGCTAAATCTTGGCTGTTTTAGTAGGGATTTCTCATCATGGGAGTATCTCATTTTTTTTAGATTTCCCCTCTCTCACTGGAGGCAGCGGTGGCATCTGACTGAATTATTTTATTTCCTGGCTTAACCCTTCCATCCTCTTGTTTCCTGCCCTCCCTTGTGTTCTCCAGCAAAGTTCCTGACCTGCAGCTCCTCATGCCCCAGCTCAGGTCCCCGTTAACAGCTGTGGGGTGCCGATTCCTCAGTTTGATGGGAATGGAGGATCCTCTGGCCTCCCTTTCAAGGAAGGGCTGTTCAGTCCTCGTTCCTGACCCCTCCAGTGTCTGCATGGCCTTGGGCAAATCATCTGCTCCCACCTTGCTGCGTTTTCCAGAGGGGTCTTTGGTGCATCCTCACCTTGGAGGAGGAGATTTCTCTCAAGCACGAACAAGAGGTCAGGAGTTGATTCCCAGGCTACAGTGGGGTTTGGAATACAAAGTGAGATGCTTAAAGGCAGGTATCTACATGTGTGCTGGGTGCTTAAACCCCCATACAATCCAAATTATGGGCTCCATTTGCCTAAATTTAGCGTTTAGGGCTGAACTAAATTATTGAAATGGGTGTCTAGAGCCATCTGGGATGCTCCAGGGTACCCCAGTGGCTCCTAAAAGCTACCCTGGAAGAATGTGGGCTTCCCTTGAACCTCAGGGCATATCTGGCAGATCCATGCAGATGTTTCTCCACCAGAGATGGGTGCTTAGATGTCTGAGTCCCATGCAGACACAGGCTTGTGGACGTCCACAAGTGTGTGCCCTCATCCATGAGTAGGATCCCACTCCAGATTCCAAATTCTCTTTAGATTCTCTATGGTGGAAAACTGTTCATGGTCACAATTCTCTTCTCAAACCAACAAAAATCAGGTACAAATGTCTCAAAGGGAGCAGAAGGTGGACTTGTTCTGTTAAAATAATTATTTGAATCCACTTCACTGCCTGGTTTGTCTTGGCTTTGGCCCCAAGGGAGCATCTCTGCTCTTCCTTTTGAGGAGCACATAATGGAAATGGACAGGTCTCACCAAGTTATCCACAGGTGACATCCTGCTCTTAGGAGAACCCCACCCAGACAGAGAAAGTTCCTGAAGCCACAAAGGTCTTTTCCACATGATCTCCTGCTCTGTCTCTTTTCTTACACATGTTCTGCACATCAAGGGAGGTCTTGGACAGCCCTGCATGGAAGTTGGGAAAGTGTGAGGAGAAGCTTTCCCTGCTTCCCTTTCTCTCCCAAGATTCTTCTTATTATTTATTACTATTTATTTATTTCTATCCATTCATTCCACACCACCAAAAATCCTGAGCACAGGCTGAGCGAGCAGCTGAGTGTCACCCATGGTTTGGAGGGGTGACACCCTCATGTCAGAGCTCCTTCCCAACACCTTCCACCTGCTGCTACCACTTGGAAAGCACAAGAGGTCTGAGTCTTCTCAAGCCAGCCTCCCAAAAACTCCAAAAGGCTTCTGTACAGATAAAAATCCTCCTGGGTCTCTCCTAGTTGTCCCGCTGTCCCTGTCCCCAGCTGATGGCACCTCAACCTTCACCTCTGCCTCCCAGTTGGGACCCACTCCACCAACCCCTTGTGGCATCACTCGCTGTCACTCCCAGCACCAAACCTGCCCGAGCAAGACCTGTCGTAGCTCTGGACTCTCTGACAAGCCCACCAGCAGTGTGGAAGACATAAAACACAAACCTGTAACACCCCAGGGGATTTCCCCCCACGGTACAAAACATGCTTGTCCGGCAGTCAAGGACAAGTATCTTCTTGTGAGTGGGTTTTTTTTCCACTGTTGCTTTCCCTTCCCACAGACTGTCTGCCTGATTACATCGCCCTCTTCAAAGCCCCATGGCTGTCTGTAACCCCTGCCCTCACCCCACCCCGGCACCCCCCGTGTACAGATTGCATGTATGATACGACCTGAAATTCCAAAGCTATTGTACAAAGTAGAGCCGTCACCTTTTTTTTTTTTTCCTCCCCCCCTTCTCTCAGTATTTTGTCAAGTCTGATGATTTTTTTATGATTATTTATTTTATGAATAAATGTATATATTAGTAAGAGTATATATTTGCGGAAATAACTCATCGGGACAGTGTTTTGTTGCTCTGCTGTTGTGCTTGTGACCTCATTGGCTTTTACCCTATTTTCTACTGACAGCACATTAGCAATGTCTTGTAACTGTTTTTTGTTACCAGTTAAGTTTGATAGATGTGTTAACTTTATAATGAAAATTAAAAAAAAAAAAAGCATTAATTTTAACCTGTGTTTGGGTGCTTCTTCCCACTCTTCCGTAGTTTTGACTGGATGGTATTTAATATCACAGGTCGAAATTCTGAAATTCAGAAATAAGAAATAAATGTGCCTTCCTCTTGCAGGACAGGAGCTGTGTGCCTTGGAAGAAGAGATGTGACTTGTATTGTCACCATTTAACCCAGCACAGCTTCTGTGGGAGGTGACAACCCAAAAATGAATAAAACAAATCCACTTAAACTGCCATGAGTCCATTTCTCAGCTGAGCATCACCAGGACAGCCACCCAGTTTCTTCCTCCAGCAATAAAACCCCAACATGGCAAAAGGGATGAGCTTTCACCATGTCTCTGGAAGGCCCTAAAAAAATTTGTGTTGTTTTCCCAAATCCAACCATTCCTTCCTTCTTCTGTTATTACATTAATTTGGGAGTGTCTTGGACAATCCTGCAACTTCCAAAGTTGCAATTATGCTGGAGTAAGGATTAGATTGCAAGGATGCAATTGCGGGGTGGGGAGACACTGTTGACAGATAAAATAGGGAAAACCGTGTTCCTTCCATTGGAACCACCATGGCTGGCCTTCCATCGAACCTTCCATGGGCTGTGTGCAGATAAATCTGCTCCTAAAAGGAGCCCTGGAAGAGCCTTCCCCTTCCTTCTGTCCTCAGGGAGGAAAGGCACCCTCGTGCAAGGGTTCATTGATCCAGAAAGCAGCACAGCCCCTCTTTGGAAGTTTCAGTTGGACTGGATGGGGCTCAGGGCAGCATTTCCAGGGGCTCTGTGCCTGTTCACCTCCCACCCCACCCAAACAGAATTCAGATCCCACAGGAATCCCCGTGGCCTTCACTTCAGGAGAGTTTCAAGCCACCCAACTTTATCCCTCACAGACCAAGAACCTCCTCTAAAACCAGTCTTGACTTCTTTATAACTGATAGAGGGATTTAAGCACATCCAGAGATTTATCTCAGTTATTTAAACCACAGACCTGAGCTGGTATAAATCACCCTCTGGAGAAATCTGTTTTCTTACTGAGGCTCTAAATGAACACATCCATAAATAAAAACCAGTTTTTCTCCGGGAAGGGAGGTGGGACACCCCAGACAAAATATCCCTTTCCCAAAAACACCCCCCATGCCTGGCTTTGAACCACACGGGTTAAACACCACGGAGAGTTTTCAGCATTCCGGGCTCAGCATATTTTCCAGAAATAAATGATAAACATTCTTATTAAAGAGCACTTGAGATAAGCCTATTTGTTAAGCTGTGTTGCCTGCTTTGCCAGGTTTGAGCAAGAATCTTTTTTTTATTTTCTTTTTTTTTTTAACCTTAATGGGGAAAAACTAAGAAATGAGTGGACATCTCAGTTACTCTCTGTTTACACATGCTATTAACCCCTCCAGATCCTCTTGGGAAAGAAAGAAAACAAAGTCTTAATAATTTATTGCTGCCTCTTGACCTGGACTTTTCATTATGAAGTTTCATTTTATTTTTGTGCAAGAGTTGTTTCCCCATGGGAAGGCAGCACAAACCATGGCCACATTTGGCCATGGCAATGGCCTTTGCTCAAGATGACCCAGGTCACAAAAGTCACCTAAAACTGTTCCACGACCAGGTGGGATATATTTAACATGAGAGCCAAGAGTCAAACCTCAACCACAGGAATAATTTAAGGGTTGATGTGCTGCAGAGGGGTACCAGGTACCTGACAGTCAGAAGAATTGAGAACCCCATGTTCCTTTGAGGAACGGTGCTCTGAGCTTGGTCACCAGCAAAAAGAAATCTAGAATTAGAATTAAAATTAGAATTAATTAGAATTAGAATTAGAATTAGAATTAGAATTAGAATTAGAATTAGAATTAGAATTGGAATTAGAATTGGAATTAGAATTAGAATTGGAATTAGAATGGTTTGGGTTGGAAGGGACCTTAAAGTTCATCTCATTCCAACCCCTTGCCATGGGCAGGGACACCTTCCATGATCCCAGGTTGCTCCAAGCCCTGTCCAACCTGGCCTTGGACACTTCCAGGGATCCACATCTTCTCTGGGCACCCTGTTCCAGGGCATGTCTACCCTCACAGTAGAGAATTTCTGCTGTATCTAATTTAAATTCCCCCTCCTTGAGTATGAAGATGTTTCCCATTCTCCTATCCCTGCAGTTCCTGATGAAGAGTCCTCCTCCAGCTTTCATGCAGCTGCTTCAGATCCTGGGAGGTGCTGTGAGGTCTCCACAGAACCTTCTCCTCTCCAGGCTGAGCAGCCCCAAATTTCTCAGCCTTTCACCTCAGCACTGACTGAGCCACTCCTCAGCAAACCACGGCCAGGTTCACACCTCTGGTAGCATTTCCTGCCCTCTCCTGACTGCTTTCCTTGCACAGGCTTCCCAGTCCTGCACAAACAGTGCCTCCAACCAGCCTGGGATGTTCCAGATCCATAAGAACCACACAAATTGTCCTGTACCCGAGTCCTTTTGCCCCAGCCTGGCTGAAACCAAGCACCCTCAATGTGAGCAAGGCACCCAAAGCCTCCCTGAAGTCACAGCCTTGCCACACAGGCTTCATGGACTGCCAGGAGTGGGGGTCTCTAGCCCTGATTTCACACCTGAGATGTTTTGGTTCCTGAAATTCTTTTCCCAGGAGAATTTCTGCAAACAAGATAAATGTTTTTGTGCCTGTACCTGTGTTATTCATTCTTTCTCACAGGAGGGGCTTCTTGATGTCTCTCTGGTCTGACCAATGTGATTGAAGAGGTTTGCTTTTGTTTCACCAACCAAATTGGTTGGTGTAAAATAGTATAAAAGGGAGACACATCCCTAAAATAAAGATAATAAATAAATAAATTTAAAGATAATACACACTAAAATACATTTTTAGCCTTCTGAATCATCGGAGTCCGTGTCGTTGTGGTGTAAAACAGCACAACAAGGGTCAGCTCATGGATTCACTCCCAGCAGTGAAGGTGCCCACAGAACCACAGATGGGGAACAAACACAGAACCACAGATGGAGAACAAACACAGAACCACAGGGCACAAACACAGAACCACACACAGGGCACAAATACAGAACCACGCACAGGGCACAAATACAGAGCCACAGACAGGGCACAAACACAGAACCACAGACAGGGCACAAATACAGAACCACAGACAGGGCACAGACAGAACCACAGGGCACAAACACAGAACCACAGACAGAGCACAAACACAGAACCACAGACAGGCCACAAATACAGATCCACAGACAGGGCACAAACACAGAACCACAGACAGGGCACAGACACAGAGCCAGACAGGGCACAAACACAGAACCACAGACAGGACACACAGAACCACAGACAGGGCACACAGAATCACAGACAGGGCACAAACACAGAGCCACAGACAGGGCACAGACACAGAACCAGACAGGGCACAAACACAGAACCACAGACAGGACACAAACACAGAATCACAGACAGGGCACAAACACAAAACCACAGACAGAGCACAAACACAGAACCACAGACAGGCCACAAACACAGAACCACACACAGGACACAAACACAGAACCACAGGTCCCCTGCAGCTCTGTGTCATGTCTGGGAGCTCCAGGGAAATGTCTCAGATCCCCCAGGAGATGTCACCAGGCACGAGACCTTTTAGCCAGGTGACTGAGCCCAGTTTGCCTGAACTTGAGGTCTGAGTTTCCAGTTCCTGTTACAGTTCATGATAAGTTGAGGGATTCATTTCACCATAAGGGCTGAGTGCTGCCCGGATCCCTTTGGAAATCTGAATGCCATATGGATTTGGCACATACAGAGCCTCTGGGAGGTCCCTGTCCTTCTGGATTGGCAGGGGGATACCCAGAGGGGTTACACAGGGATACCACAGATGGTCCTGGACACCTGTGCTCAGCCAAGCAAGTGGAAAATCCCACCTCCACTGGCTGTGACAGGAGCTCAGAGCCTTTGAGCACATGCAGGGAGCGCTTTGCACACTGCCACCCAAATGATGATGCCTTAATCTGCAAGTTGAATCCCGCCTGAGCAATCAGTCCAATCCAACATCCTTTGAAGCTGCGAAATCCGGCTGAAAACAGCTCCTGACCAGCAGCTCACCAGGCCATAAAGAAACACACTGTGACCCAATAAAATCTGAAAGCTTTGCCATCTCATTGCTACCCAGCCTGGCTTTGGAATTTGCTTACTGGTGTCTTTTATTTGCAGGTGTGGAAGGGTTTTTTTCCCCCCATCATGCAGTCATTTGGAGGCACATAGCCAGATTTGCATTCCACAGGGCTACAATCCAGTCTGGGATTTGCCTGCGAGTGTCAACAGGTGAAGTGTTAACTAATGAACTTGGTGGTGGTGTTAAGGTGAGGTTAGCTCGGTTTCTCCTCAAGTTGGTTTCGTGCAAGGACAGCAAGGTTAAATCACTTTAAATCACTGATTTAAAACAGATCTGTGGTCTGGACCTGACTCTTTGAATCCTTGTGCCATTCTTTCTGGATCAAAAACATCCCAACACCCTAAATTTCGTCTACTCTTTAGTCAGAGAGGAGGCACAGAAAGGCTGTGCTGACTGCATCTCACCAAGCCCTTGAGCTCTCAGAAACACATTTGCCCTACAATCTTTTTTATTTTCCCTGGAATATGTGAGATAATTCTCAATTCTGTGTGTGGGAAAGAGCGGTGATAGTGAAGAAGTGCCAGCTTCACTGCAGTGAGAATTTCTTTCATGCAGGAATCCGGGGAGAGCCTTGAACCTGTTTGTTCTGTCCTAATCAATGCAGCTGGTTGGTGCAGGAAGTGTCTTTCATCCTGGGAATGTCAAGGTCTTTATGGCAGCGTATGGAAATCCAGGTCCAAGCCTCCCCTCCCTGTCAGACAGAGACGTGAAGCCAATGCCCTGGCTGAGTCACCAGCCATCTCCCAGGGACTGATAACTCCAGCCTGGTCTTGAGCAACCCCGCTGGAATTCCGCTTTCAACAAGCTGCTGCTTTCCAGAGGGGACAAATTCCTCTGGAATTTCTGTTCCTCAAGCTGCTCCCTCACAAGCAACACACCCAAATTCCAGGGGCCATCAAAAATGAAGAAGGAACTTGGGTCCTACTCTACCTTTTAGACCCAAGTTCACGGAAGGGACCACATGGGAGACTTTGGTTAATCGGGATGAAAATGGGGGAGTTTTTTTGACAAAGAATTGTCAGTTTGAGTGCAGAATGTAATGAGACACAGCCCCTTCAAAAACCTGAAAATGATTTTATCTCCCACATTGCTACACCAGGACTTTGCAGGGGATTTCTCCTTGTTGTGCTTTCCTCAGTGTCCACTGGGACAACGCGGTGTCTTGATGGAGTGGAAGAGGGCAGGACGAGTAAACAGTCCTGAAGTGGGTAAGGGAAGGACTTTGGCTGACAGGAACAGCTAAATCAATAAGGAAACTTGCTCCTGGTTCAGCCACGGAGTGGGAACACCACCCTGCAAGCACCACAGTCACGCAGGAGGAGTTTGGCACATGGAGGGCTGGCGAGGAGCTAACCTTTAGGCTTGTTAATGAGTGATAATTGAGTGGTCCTCAAGAGCGCTGAATAAGTTCCCCGGCTCCCAGCTGCTGGCAGGGGCTGCTCGACACACCTTGCCTTAGCAGCAGATGCTGTTCCTGCTGGGGGAAGAGCAAGGTTACTCATTAAAAGGCAGCAGACACTCCAAACACGGAATAAAATGTGACCGAAAGACTGGCTGTGCAACTTGGACGGGTTCATTTGCCTCCCCTTTAATTAGGATATTTGATAGCTGGGGAGCACAATGAGACCGGGGTGTCATTGTTGTTATCACAATGAAAATCCTTGTTTTGTGGTGATGCCTCTGGGCTCCTCACTCCTGAGGACCATCCCTTGTGCTGGGTGATGCCCAAACACAGCACAGGGTGGTGGACCCTGTCCTAAAGAACTTCCAGGCCCAGTGGTCTGGTTTTGGCTATCTCTGTTTACATCCACAGTGATGCTGACAAATAAAACCAGCTCTCATTGACCTGGGCTGCCTGAGCCACTTTGTCTGTAAAAAACAACTGTACCCAAGGAGCTCACACACATCTACATGTCAGGCAAATCATCTAAATGCAGAAAAAAAGTCAGATTATTAACAGCACAGTTAGTGGTTAAATAGAGAAAAGCCAGGTCCACCTTTCAGCATCATTTATCAAACCTGTAATGTCAAGGAAATTACTTTTTTTTCACTTGCGGCTTGCAATTAGCACAAGCCAATAAAAAACTTAACGTTCTGCTAGCTCATCAAGCAGGTGGTTAGAGCTTGCTGGCATGAGGAAGGTGGGAACTGCTCTGTAAGCACAGGTTGTGTGGTGCAAGCCTGCATAATCCACGGAAGAAATCCTTGGGGCAGCCAGGCTTTGGGACACAATAGTGCTGAGAGGTGAATATGGATCAAATACCCACCACGTTTCTCATCATATTACACCCAGGAGACATCCACTGTAATTAGGGTGAGAACAAGAGAAAAGAAGTTTTCTGCTTGTGGGGTTTGATGGAAGAAATCTCTGCCACAGGGAGCTGTAGGTATTTAAATTTATCTGAATTTGAATTTCAGAAGCAACTGGACAGTATTCACCAAAGAAAGGCACGTGAGGAGTTTTTATACTGAAAGACTCAAGCCTTTTCCATCAGAAATCCCAGCTGGGAGTTCCTGGGGTTGAGTGGGTTTGTCCTGTTCTCCTGCTCTTCCCCAGTCACATTTGGCCTGTGTCAGAGACAGGAGATGGAGCCAACACAACCTGATCCAGCCCAGCTGATCATAAATCCATCCATAAATGTCCATGAAACAGATCCACCAGAGACCCTTCAACATTTCAGGGTGGAATGACTTTCAAAAAAAGGGGATTTATTCTCTCAATCCAACTGAAGAAATGAAGCCAGCGGTCATTTCACCTGACTTTAAAAAGGTTAAAAGCCTGGCAAATCTTTACAGCCAAGCAGAGAGCGGGACACGTCCAGTAAATGATTTGCATGACCAACCTTGGGTGTCTGTTTTAAGAGATGAATCTCCCCCTCGGGGTGACTCTCCTCTCCCTTGGCCACAGAACAAGCCTGGGCTGCCTGACTTGGACCTGGGCATCTCACTTTTAGAGGTGTAAATTAGGACTGATGAAACCTTCCCAAAATTGCGTGCCTCACCTCAGATTTGCAGGTTTCTCGATTGTGAGGTGGAACTAAGAAAAAGTATCCAAATAAAGGTGTAAAACACTAAAGAAAATGTACATATGTTTCAAAAGGTTAAATCAATTTTGGTATCAAAATTTCCTTTGAACATGTCAGCTCCTGGCCTAAAAATAGTTCTCCCTTCCAAAAGAAGGAAAACCTCTTGATACTCACAGGACCTGAAGGGTGAAGGCCACTTCTAACTAGGGAGAAACTTGCAGCTGAAGACACCAAAACAAATTCCATTTTGGACCAAGAAATGGCCTCAATCTCTGCCCAGACCATGAAATAATAAATCCTTAATGGCATTAATCTGAACAGCTGCTGAAGAAGCACAAAAGGCTTGAGTTGAGTCAGCTGGATTTCGACTCTGTGGCTGCAAGGAAGACTGAAACCTTGAAGGTGTTTAAACCCAGCCCTCACCTTGCTAAAGCTTTCCCAGTGTGCCAGTGGTGGTGAGTGGGCTCCAGATCCAAATTCATCAGAGCTATGATCTTTCATTTGCACAAGGATTTCTGTTGGATTCAGGAGCTGGCTGTAAATCCAAATTGGGTTGATTTTGAAGAGTGAATTTAAGGGGCTGTAACTCCACAAGTGCCACAAACTCAGTTCGTGCTGCTGTTTTTAAAGAAAAATGTGGATTTTCCATGGGAAAGGAGAGGAAATTTGGGACACTTCATCCCTAACCTGCTGCATACTGACCACCAAGCAGAATTAAATGATTGTTCCCATTGGGAAATGAAGTCAGTCATGATTTGTGAGGACAGAGGAACTTGCACTTATTCCATGTCCATGACCTTTTAGCCTCAGGAATGTGCAATTCCATATGAAATTCCCCGTTTGTTGGGAATACTCTGAAGTGTCCTGTTCACACAATGGCCTTCAACTATAAACTTCTCAAAACAAACAGAATGCAAAAGTTGCCTCAGGCTTTGGATAGTTTAAATCTTGGATGCCTGGTGGATGAAAAGGCTGGGAATCAGAAGTTTGGAGAAACAGTGGAGGTTGGAACAGAGTCTTCTGTAGGTGTGTTCTCCATGCTCCAAATTCATGGCTGGATGTTCTTTGGCTACTCCACTCCATCCTGGACACTCTTCACCTGGAAACCCTTTCATTAAAGACTGTCTCTTTCATAAATCTCCTCTGACCTCCAAAGTGAGCACTAATCCTTCAGCAGTGCCACCATGGGCAAAAAGAGCTCCAGAGACAATTTATTCCAGCCTGCTGAACCCATGGAGATGCCTCAAAACCCAGCCCTGAAGTAGAGTACCCACCGAGACTGTGAAAAACCAGTTCCAAGCATCTGCTTTAACAAAGACAAGAGTGCAAATCTATAAATAAGCATTTTTCCATATGACTTGACTTCCAGTTTTGTCCTCCTTGTTCACCAGGGGCAGCACGGAGAGACATCTGGTGGCTGAACGATTTCCTGCAAGCAAATTGCAGGAAATGCATGGCTGGGGAGGTGTTTTTGGAAAGGGGGGTGTCTCAAGAAGAACGTGTCCCTTAAGAGACGTGACATCACTGAGTTCCTGTGAAGCACCATCATGTGCTGCCACATCTCCCACTTCAATAGCAAACCTTCCATCCATTCTTTGGGGCAAAAAATGGGTCAAAATGTCTCTGTTGAGACAATGGATCTCTTCTTGGTGCCTCAAATGTTGGATCTCACTGCTGACAGCCTGTGTCTCTCGTCCCAGTCCTCTCTCATTTCAGCTCAGAGGAGATCCAAATGGTGGTGATCAATCTGATCTTGGCTTCTCCTTTTCTAAACAAAATATTGGAGGAAAAAGGGTTTTCTCCCATTACGCTCAAAAGAAGCTCTTCTACAACAAAGGTCCAGGTGGGGCAGAGGGTTGGGTGATCCCTGCAGTCCTCAGAGACAAAACCTGGCTGAAACAAAGAGCTGCAGCACTAAAACCAGGATCTGGAATTTAATCCTACAGAGGGACTGTCAATAATTCCTATAAATTTTCCACTCTCATGACACGAAACCTTCTCAAGGACTTCAGGTGTTAGAGCCAAGCAGTGGTGTCTCCATCCAGACACACCTTTGCTGGTTGTAAATCCCTGCAGACCTTTAACCCAAAGAGTCACCAGCACAGGGGTTTGATCTGGAGTTTTCCTCTCAGAGGATGAAACAATTGGGAAGGAAAAGTGACCCAAATGAGCTGCATCCAGCACTGTCACCCCACATTGCATTGTTTTCCCATTGCTCCTGCCACCTTAAGCCACCTTAAGAACTGAAGTGCAGCATTTCCATTATCCCTATTTTTTTTCTGGGATTTGCTGAGGTACCTGGATCTTCAGTGGCTGTTGTAGGCTGTAAAGTGCCCATCACCAAAAGTGCTTCCACAGTGACAGAGACTCTTTGCTCCTCTGTGTTGGACAAGGTTTTTAGATCAACATTTCCGTCAGGTTCAGGAGGCCAAAAGTGGCAGCACAGGGAGGGACAGACCTGCTCATGAGGTCAGTTTTGGGCATCAACCACCCACCAGTGACAGCAGTCCTCCACGCTTTTCCACCATGGTTTCTTTTGATAGCAAATCATGGTCAGGAACACTTTCCACTAACCCAAGTTGCTCCAAGCCCTGTCCAGCCTGGTCTGGAGCACTTCCAGGGCTGGGCAGCCACAGCTTCAGCTGTGTGACCACAGCACACACGTCATGTTCTTCAACACATCTCTACCCACACCTTCTCTGTGATGGAGCGGAGGCTGCTTATCTTTATTTTACAATTATAAAATTATTGAGGAGTGGAAGCCAGAAGATGATTTGTTTTTCTTAACCACCTGGCTCTGGTCTCCTAAAACTGAGGTGTTGAGTCTTTGCTGCCTTCTGGAGAGGCAGATGGAGATGCCTCATTCTGCAAAAGCTGCTGAGGTGAGGCTGGTGTGCCACACCAGTGGTTAGAGTCTCACTCTACCCCCAGCATGGGTGGGATAAATCACTTTCCAGACAACCAGACCACTCTAATTAATTGCAGAAGGTGAAAGACTACTTTGGATTAGACGTTAATTTTTGGTAAATTAACCAAATAATAATGTGAGATGGGTCCCACAGCAAATAAATCCCCCAGTGTTGCTCTTGCATCACAGGGATTGAATGCCCACATCCCAAGGGCCAACCCAACCCTTGTAAGATGCTTTTTGCCAATATTTGATCCACATTTTGGGTAGGGAATGGGTCTTGCAACACACTGGACTTGCAGCCTGTGCTCTCCAGAGCCGTCCATCCATATCCTTAGGAATTGTACAAGTGATTGCAGCAGGAAAAGGCCCCTGAGGTTCATTCTGAGCATAACTTGATGAGATAAGGCTCAGCCTACGTCACACATGAGAGGCTGCAAACCCTTCACCACCACAGGGCACAACTTAATCTACCAACTTCATTTGTCTGATCTCTCCTAATTTTTACTAATCTAGATGAGAAGAAGATCTCGTGTACCCAGAAGCACATTTCTCTACTCTGGTCATATCAGATGGCCCAGTAAAAGACATTCCCTCTCTCCACAAATTCTTGAGTGGCCTTTTTCCACTGTAGGGTTGATTTTGCCCTGCATTTATGGGGCATCTTTCAGTCCGAGATCAGGGGCTGGAACAATTTCCCCAGCAATACTTGACTGGAGGGACATCCTCACACTTCCCTCTCCCCAAAAAGCTAAGATTATTAATTTTCCATCAAACTGGGAGAATCCATGCAGGCATCTCTCCTCTGGGGCAGTTGATACGGGGGCTCTGTGGCTCAGAGATGCTGCCTGAACATGTGCTATTTGTTTTTGTCATTCCCCATGGGCCATACATGGTTAAAAATCCAGAATCAGCACCTCCACCAAGGACAGGGTGGATATTTCTGCAGGCAGGTCAGTGCCAAGCAGTGGGGGCCAGTTTCCCAGTGGAGACAAAAGGCTTCAAAACATTTTAAATCCAGGGCAGAACATGCAGGTTGTCTTGGTTTTGAAAGACAGTTGTCTGCCAGGGAAAGATAGAGCTTCCCTTGGAATGGAGAATGTAAATCCCCTTCCCTCCAAATTATTGTAATTTTGCAATTAGGAACTTTCAGCCAAAGATATGGGAATAGGAGCAACAGTTCTTTACTAGGAATATTAAAAAAAAAAGAAAATACAAATGCAGTAGTACAAAGACAATCAAGCAAGCAAAACAAAAGTCCTGGAAAATCCTGACAGAGTCAGGGATACGACCTGACACCCTGTCGGTCAGGGTGTTGGGAGCAGTCCAAATAAATCCTCCTGGAGTAACAGACGTGGTTCTGTGGAGCAGAGATGATCCTGTAGAAAGGTCCAGTGGTGGCGAGATGGGTCTGGTCTTCCTCCTGGAGCCCAGTGGAGAGGCCGGATTCCCAGAATGCCTCAGCTGTTCCGGAGTCTGTTTTTATCCAGGTGGGAACGGTTGGCTCCCCCCACACTGGGTGGAGAGACTTATAATGGGATGATGTAATGTGTGATGTCATTGGTGAGCCTTCATGGCCCATTATCAGCAGATATCCCCGATGATGTCATGTGTGATGTCATTGGTGCGCCTTCATGGCCCATTATCAGCAGATATCCCCTGATGATGTCATGTGTGAGGTCATTGGTGAGCCTTCATGGCCCATTGTCAGCAGATATCTCCCCTGGAGGACGGACGGGTGGTGACAGAGATAAGAAACACTGCCCCACCTGGCTTTAATGGCTGGGCCATTATCAGAAGGCATCTGCCCCCCTCCCCCTGGAGTTACAAGAGATAAAGGAAAAAAAACATCTCAACTGCTTTCAACAGATGAAATAAAATACAGTTTTTGGCTACCTAACCCACAACACAGGTGGAGGGAACTGCGCCACACAAAAGGCAACGCTCCGCAAGAAGTAACAGTATGGGGGAATTCATGAGAAGGTGGCAATTTCTGAGAAACCCAGATACACCTCTGAACTCAGGAGCACAGATTTTGTCCACAGGTGACCCACTGGCATCTCGAATGTTTATCTCAGGGACTGCAACAACTCTTGTGTGAGGTGTGCTCACCCTGAGAACACAACCTGCACCTGATCTGAACCGACAGGATGAGTCCCTGAGGTGAGGGGTCACCTGAAGGAGGATTTGTTTCACCACCACTCTCGCAGTTCTTGATTAAGCTCTGAAATTTTGGCCTCCTGTCTAATCAATGAGGGGTAAAATTTATAAAAAGCAATTCTTCCACCCAAAGATACCCAAAACAGCTGAGATCCTTGTGCCACAAGGAAGGTGAGGAGCCTCTCACCCCATTATCTGGTGAGAGAGACAAGGCAGGCAGCTCATGCTGGGCAAGGTGTTTCAGTAAAATACATTTTAAGGAGGAATACTCTGTTTTTCCCACATGATGCTGCAGATAAGACCATGACCTGAGCACGGCATTAATGTGGCCTTGTCACATCTGACCCTCTTTATGGCAGCTATCTCTGCACGTTACCGTGTGCTGTTCTACACACAAAGTGCTTTAGTTGCAAAACAGCAAGCGCTTTCCTCAACGGGGTAATTCATCTGGAATAAAATCTCTTTCCTCTGGAATAGTGACACCATAGAAAGCTAATTCCAAAATAGCTATTCTGGTCACATTTGCCATGAAGACAAGTCCTAAGGAGATGTAAAACTGGCACCACAGACCTCGGCGTCGTGTCCCCTGTAGAGAATTTCTCAAAGAATGTCTATTGTCCTGCTTGCCTCTGACTGAGAGATGATAAAACCAAGAAGCTGAGGGGAGCACAGAAAGGAAAAGCTCTGCTGTCTCCAGTGTTCCACGTTGCATGGGAAATCTGGGCTCTTTTCTGGCAAATGTATTTTAATTACCTCCTTTTGTTTCCAGGACCGTTTCGTGTAGCACTGCCCCTGCCAGGCAGCCCAACAACCTCTCCAGGCATTTCTCTGCCAAAATTATCAGATCTGTTTAAACACTGTGGCATCCTAAAAATAATTCATGCTGGATCTGTGCAATTTATTTTCTGAGTTTTGAGTCCTCACGGGGATGTTTCTCCAACCTGGTTCTGAGTGCTAAAAATCCAGGGAAGAGGGTTTGTTTCTTTTCAGCTCATTTATCACATGGCTGAGAATGTAAACGTGAGGAAAAGTCCAGATACAAAAGGTCTGCAGTTGAATCATAAATGGAATCAAAAAATCAGTCAAAAATTAGAAATAATTCAACAGGGCACACAAAGTTATGCACAAAAATAAATGAAAATCATATTTGTTCATCCTGATGCTGATGTAGGTAGAGGAGACACCTTTAATAATTCTTGTCCAGTGAACATTGCAAACAAACCTATGTGAGAGTCTTGGAATGAGAGAATGAAACTTTTCCTAAGGTAATACAAAGGCTTTTTTTACACTGCAAAGAGATCTAAAGATGTTGTCAGTGAAATCTCTACTAACTCTGGCTTTAATGACTATGCAATAATGATGGCATTAAGATCTGTAGCCAAAGGAAAAAATCATCTGGCAAATTCTCTTTGCCAAATTGTCATCCTTACCAGAGTCTACCTCAGGGGAAGCAGTCAGAGGCTCAGTGCAAGCGAAACACCCTGTACATATTCATAGTATATGTAGTATATATTGATTATGGATGATTATAGGGTATGGAGTATAATTGATTCCAGGGAAATTCAGGAGGATCCGAAACAATAAAAACATGTGTGTGTGAATGAACAGACAAATAATTTCTATATCTGGGACTTATGTACCCATGGACTACCCACAAATGAAAAAGAGAGAGGAAGATCTGTTGGATTATTTCTGCTGTGCTGGGACTGCCAAAGGTTTATTACTATCCTTGCTTCTGCATTCCGTTTATCCAGGATGGTCCTCGTGCCTGGAGTTGCTCTGCTGGGTTTAGTAGGAACCTTGCATGAGTGAGGATCACCTGTGGCAAGGCAGCCCAAAAGAAAAAGCTCTGATCCTCCAGCTATCTCCAGGCAGGGACCTTTCATTTTTAAATTGTTAATAAAGGGACGTGCGCACCACCAGCAGCCACCACCCACCTATTTAACAAGCTTAACTGTGAAATTGGATCCTTCCCATTTACCCTGCCTTTGCCTTTGATGCAGTTCCAGAGCTTAGGTTGCCTTATTTGCCTTTAATTTCTAATCCAGGCATATAGCCAAGTTTAGGACACACTGTCTCTTGTACAACAAGAGACATCTGTACATCTTCAGCTCGGGCTGTAGCAGGTCCATGAGCATCCTACAGCTCCAGGAGAGCCCTCAAGGATCAACCAAAAGCCCCCTGAGCTGCAAAACTCATCTCCAAGAGCAGACAAAAGGAGGACAGTTGGAGATGATCACAAGAGAGTTTGAGAAGGATTCCTGTGATGCTCCTTATCTGATCTCCAAGCCCCTGATGAGGAAAGCTGAGTGTTACCAGGATGAAAGTGTCCTTGAGAAGGTTTTGCTCCAACAAACACCTTCAGTCACCCCTGCTTAGCCCCTTCCAGGTGTATGTCCTTCATCCTGACCTCAGCTGTCCAACAAAGGGTGCTGGGGCATGGCCGTGGGGTCAGGAGTGGGAATCAGCATGAAAGTCATGGAGAACCCGATGGATAATGCTGGGTGTTCTCTCCTGTGTATCCACAGGATGTGGTGTTCAAAGAGGGATACGTGACACTCCTGAACGATGCCTGAAAATGGGCAGACAAGGATGCAGGGCAGCAGAGTAATGGTGGCGAGGTTTGACTAACCAGGAAAAGGCGTGCAAGGCCATGAGCTAATGTCTGAGGGATCTCTAGGGCAGGATTCCTTAGAAGAAGATCTTCTTATCACCTGCTCTGAAAGATCCGAGGATGTTTTTACACTTGAAGAAAGGCCAGGAGCAACATTACACAAAGGTGCTGCAAGTGTTTTTCTGGGACATTCCCCCGTGACCTCAGATGGAAAGCACGATGATGCTCTCTCCTTGCTTGGAGCAGACTGAAGAGGAAACATCCTGAGGTGGGATGGGGAGTAAACACCTTGTCCAGAGGAAGATAATCAGCAGCTCCTCTGTGTCTGGCTCATCACCAGACGTGTCAGTGTCTTGGGCTGCTGTGCAACATCCACCTACACTGGGCTGACTCACTGCTGAGATCCCTCAGCACCAGCAGCCTCAGAGCACATCCTGCCTTCTTCTCCCATCCTGTAGGTGATTCAAGCAAGCAGGGGTGGACTTGTCCTCCCGACAAGAGCCAGGAGAACAAAAAAAAGTCCCCTCCCAAGCCAGCATTATGCCAGGGAGAGGGAGACAACTCTATCCCTGGGAGCGCGCACAAAAGAGACTCGGCTCCAGAAAACACCGAGGTAACGCAACGCCTCCCTCCTCCTGGCCTGGGGTCCCCACGTCTTTCCCCCAGCCTAAAACATCTCAGGCTTCCTGACTGAACTTGGCTGAGCTCTGGAAACATGAATAAGCTTCCCCTGTCCCAAAGCCAACTGGCGAGGCTGGCTGGGATGGGACTCTCCATTTGTTACGGGGAAAACGGCCGGCCAGTCGCCCTCATCCTCAGTGGGGAGAGAAGGACAGAAGATCTGTTTGTGACACTGGGCACACAGTCCCTTCCAGCCCCAAGGACACGGAGGTGGCCCCAAATTGACCCCATTCACAGAGATGCCTTAGTTCTGTAAGTTAGAGCAGAGCAAAGCTGAGGGAGAATATCCTGATTAGGGATCTCCCGCCATAGGACAGTGAGTGCCATTTTGTCCCTTAATTTTCACCCTCAACCCCCTGATACTGGACTTTCTATCAACGCTATAACTCAGAGGGTTGCAGGCTTATTTATATCCAGCTTAACTCTGCTGCCACAGCTTTACTCCAGGAGAAGGTCTGGCATCGTGCTTTGTCACCCCGTCCCTGGCGCTGGATTCTTGCTTTGATAATTCAATTTTTTTACCCCCCTTTTCCTACTTCTGCTCCATCCCTGAGAAAGGCTGGAAAAGGTGGCAGCCACTTTGTTGCCTGAGCAAAGGAGCTGTGACTGTGGGTGTCCATGTCCCAGGAAAGTTGGGGTGCTCCACACACTCCACACCCAGTTTCTCTGGGTTCAACATCCACGCTGTGCCCAGCAGCCTTTTCCTCCCATCTCTGAGACAATGCCTCTCACCAATGCATTTAGGATTGGTGTGTGCAGAGGAAAAATAGCCCAGAAAAGAGATGGATCACATGTGAAAAGCTACTTAGTCCCTAAATAAAAGAGGGGAGTGATTAAATTGCTTGTCTGTATCTTCCCTGATGAGTTGAGGATGGACAGGCAAGCATTTCCTTACTGATCTTTAATGCCATTACAGTATGCTAATTAAATACTTCTCTAAATTTAAAATGTATTGACATTTAAAAACCATGACACATTTTTCAGCCAGCCCACTGAACAACACACTAATGATTTATTAACTGTTTCTAAACGTTAAAAATAGAACCTTGAAAGAAAACGTTTCCCTTTCCTCTTCCCTTTTCTGATGGCGACTGTTAATAAAGGATTTAATCACCCATTTTACATCCTGTTTAAAAAAGAAGGGGCTTTCCTGATAACAGATGCCCCTCTGGCCAACTGGCAAGGAAAAGGGGAATGTATGAGGGATATAAATGTATTTCAGAGGACAGCCAACAAAAAGAGGGAGAGGGGGAGAGAGAAAGAGAGGGAGGAAGAGGAGGAGGAGGAGAAGGGGGGAAGGAGAAAAAAAAAAAAAAGAACCTGAAAGGATTAGAAATTAAAAAGAAGGTATTTTGTGCTGAGCTAAATATTATTTTGTTTCCATTGAAAGGGTTAAGAAAACAAAGACAGAGTTGACAATTTCTCCCGACTGGAAGCTGGGAATGGCCCACGGTGGCACAATGCTATTATTCTTGCATGGGCCCATTCTCACTGGATTTTCCACAAAATCTTTAATAATTTGATTCTTTTCAGCCTCAGCAGCCAGCTGAGCTCTTTAAGAAACAGTAACAAAAACCCAGAGAAAAACCCACTACTGAGAGGGGAGCTTTGGCGGAGAGCTGAGCTGAAGCCGATTAGTTTGGCCTGAATAGAGCCAGCCGGGTCCTCGAGCTCTTGCTCAGCCTGGAGCCCTCTGTCTCATTCATTGCAGTACAATATCACCACCAGAGCCCAGGCCTAGACACTAAATTACACTATTATAAAACTAGATTGATACACAAACTTTCCCTCCCAGGCTGAGTAGGGGACTTTTTTTTTCAACAACTTTTTTTTTTTTTGGTTGGGTTTTTTTTTTTTTAAGAGGTTTTTTTTTTTTTTTTTTTTTTTGTGATTGGAGCAAGCTCGGGGTCTATTCAGGCATTTTGAAGTATGGGCCATTCATATCGAGCATATCAATTCTTAATGGTGCCACACACACAAATTGCAAGCACGGGGACACAACCCCGCGGGTGCCCCGGGGGGAGGGCGGCAGGAGCTGGCGGGGGTTTTTGTCGGGGTTATCTCCCCCAAAAAACCCAGCAGGGTGGGAGCCTTTCATGGGCCTGAGGCAGCTGGCATTGTCTCCCGGAATTCACATCGGGCCAGGGATGGCGTTGGGTGGGAAAGGCAAACGTTTGACCCTCGCCTGAACATCCCTGAGCATCACCTGTCCCCACCTCTTCGCATCCCTTGGGCCGGTCTGCACGTCCCTTGGGAGGGTGACATTTCCAAATATGCATTTTTAGGGGCTGAAGAAAAGAAAATAAACATCCTCGAGGTCGCCTTTAGGGACCCTCCTCTTTCATTTTGACTGGGTTTGGCCACACGAGCCCAAAAAACACCAGAGATTTTGCAAGGTTGGTTCTGCGTCCTGTGTTTTAACCGTGCCAAATCTCAGCAGCTCAGGGTGGCAAAACCTGATGAGACTACACAGCGTATTCCTGCAGCTGCAAACCTTCCTGCAGCTGGTTTTGGGTTGTTCTTAAACCCTTGAGAAACACAAAATCCTTCTTTAGGAGAGACAAGAGTCCTCAACAAGGAGTCCTCAGCATGGTCACCTCCTTCAGCCCGGAGGGAACTTCCTCTTTCTAACACGTTGTTCATTTTGGGTTCTAAAACACGAATTTAGGAATGCCACTTTGGAAAACAGCAAGCTGGGAGTGGGGAGGGGAGGGAAAAGAAGGGATCTGAAGGAAAGAGGAGTTTATAGAACAGAAAACACCCTACATCTGTGCATCCCCATCCCACACGCCCTCATCCTCATGGGCAGGATGCAAAACAGCCCCTGAACACATAGGACACAAGGGTGTCCATGGAAAGCTCTGCATAATCCTCTTTATGTTCATTTTCCAGAGTATTTTTGGGTGCAGGCTGCATGCCTCCATGAATCCGTCTGATTAATCTTTCCCTGGAATTTATCTACCTTAATCCCTGCCTAGTTGTTTGGGGTTTTTTTCTTGCCCTTGCTGCAATTAAAGCAGATACCATTAAAAAAGGAGGAAATACAGGGTTTTGCTTATTTTTCCTGGGAAAAATTCATGGGGGAAAAAAAATCCTCCATTTCCTTGCCTGTGTTTGCACTCGTGGAATTTATTTTCCCCAATTTTTCGCTTTCTTTTCTCAAAGCCACATCCATCAACGAAAACAATCTCCCCCTCCTCTGCCTCCAAACCTCAGGCTCCCCAAATGCTCTGAATATATTAAAAGCAACACAAAAAGAGCAGCAACCCAACATGCAAATTAAATTAAAACTTACTCTCCGCGAGGGGGAAATAAACAAACAAACAAAACCCCCACAGCTTATATCTCCACAAAGAGGAGAAATTAAAGGAGATTTAACAGTTGGAGGAATTTGGACTCTTGTCAATAGTTTTTCTGAATGGGACCCGTTCCATGACATCAGCACCAATTCTAATATTGTCTGGAAGAGAGAGAGTTTTTCCCAAATCATTCACTAACTGGAAAGTGTTTGGAGTAGCTTCCACTTTGAATATTTGGGATATTGTGGATAAAAAACTCTGAGAAAAGGAATCTTGGCTGTTATCAATGCCATCTTCATCATTCCAAAGTTTTATTGGGGCAAACTGAGCACATGGCTGCAGCAGGTTTGGAACCCTCTAATTAAGACAAGCACAATTAAGAAATGACACAGCCCATGGTTTGTTCCCCAGTGTCTTTTTTTTTGTGTGTTGTCCTGAGTGTGGTTTTGGGCAGAGTTTCTCATGTGAATTGTCTGTGCTGCATGGCCTGGGTGCCTGGGAGTGATATGGAAAACCCAATTAGGGCAGGAGAAATAATTAGCATTGCAGCACATGGAGGAATGACCCTAAAACATCTGAAAGCTGCGGCTGCTTGCAGAGAGAAACAAAGGAGCCCGAGAAGAGAAGAAAGCAGCAATTAGAAAGGAGAGAATGAGCTGGGGTGTTGAACCACAGATCTGCAAATGGACACAAATTGTCCTGATTTTCCTTTTTTTTTCTCCCCCCTGCTTTCCTCTCAGGGACGGTAGCTTCAGCAAAAGTCATTCAGGCAGGATTATATCAGAAGTAAAATCCAACTGCCAGGATCCAGTCTCCGCATTTTAAGGCTGGTGAATGTTCTTGGATTTTCATAAATTAATTCTAACATTCACCAAGATCAACGGAATAGATGTCTGGGAAGCAGCCAGGTGTTTTCCTTCCATGTCATGCTTATCAGGCTCAGCACAATTCGCAGATTTCTTCTCAAAATCGTTCTCCACATTTCAACAACTCCGCAGCTTCAAGGCTAAAATTGCTCCTGGCAAGAGGCAGAGGAAGTGGTGGCTGAGAAGTGGCTCAGCAGCTGTCTGGCAGCAGCACCAGCTCCCAACAGCATCCATCAACGAGCTGGCTCTGGGTCAGGGGCACCAGGCACCTCCCTGCTCCCAGCAGGTGACACACCGGGATTTTGTTCCTGAGCCCAAAATCAGCTTTGTCATGTTGGAACCTTGGAAGCTGAGAATTCCAGACTTTCTGTGCTGGCAAACACTGCATTGACCTTTGGCTGTGGAAAAGGCTCCCAAAATTGAGTGACAGCACTGGGATTGTGGGTGTGCAGGTTGGATAGGTGTGTGTGATATCACAGGGTGCAAAACTAAAAGTTTAAGGGTTTAGAATACAGTGATAGATATAAAGCAAGATGGAGGATATAGGGCGAGGCTGAGTCCTTCTTTTTCACCTTCTCCTTCACGGGTCTGGGTGGGATTTGGGAATTGGGCAGAAAAATCCGCATTGCGGGCCAGGGGTGGTTGGTTATTGGGTTAAAAGTAAAAATAATTGAGGTGTCATTTCTTAATTGGACAGGTTTTCTTAAAAAGCCTTGTAAAGAGATAGAGCCTTTTTCACTTTGTTAGCTAGAACTCACAGTTGTGAGACTGAAACATGGATAAGAATTAATAAACATCTGAGTCCAAACACAAACACCATCTCTCAAGCATTTAACCCCACATCTAACAGAAGGAAAGAAAATAAGAACTCTATAGTGTCATTCTCTGGCAATGGAGCCAACAGCAGCAGACTGCACTGATTTCTGTGGTTTGCTTAATAATTAGGGTAAGTATCCCAAAAGATTCCAAAATGCGAGGGAAAAACCCAAATTTTGCTATTTCTGGACATCCCTGCCATAATCTGGTGGCCATAGGGAAATTCATGACAAAACTCTTCATTTGCTGCCAAAATATCCGTGAGCCAGCAGGTCCCAAACTAAAACCAGACTCACCCAGGCGAAAGCCGCAGTGGGAATCTGTGGGCTCGATATTTCTGGGCCTGAGAGAATTTCAGCTTGCTAACAATTGTTAGCTCCTCTCCCAAGGGAAAACTTTCAACAGTTCTCTCTTCCCAAAACATCTTTTCCTTTTCCCAAAATATTTTAAGTGGACAGTGGTTTTTTCTCATTACAATCTTCGCCAGCTGTTGTTTCCTACTACTTAACCAATAGAAACAGGTGTCAGTCCTATTGACCAATGAATACCTTTTTAGCAAAGCATGCTCTAAAAGAAGCAAAAAGATTGTAAATAAAACCTTCTAATGTTTTCTTTGTCAAAACTAGAGTCAAACTATATTTTGTGTCCTGCTGTGACAGGAATCAATGAGGAAGACAAAGTGGGAATGACATAAACCAAAGGGTTTCACTCTCCAAAGAAAATGGGATTTTTATTCCAGCAATGAGGGGGGACCACGGACAGCTGGGATGCCAAGCAGGAATGTTTCCTGTTTCCCAATCCCCCACCCTGTGCCACCCAGCTGCCCCTCAGGGCACGGCCGTGCCCGGTTGGAGAGTGCCCGGACAGGGAAGAAGGGGCCATTGTGGAGATGTGGCTCAGGCCTGGACTGTCTGCCTGGGTCATTCCAAATGGCTCAGCCACCTCAGGTCCCTCCCCAGGCGCTGCCATCCCTCTGGGGACATCCCCGTGGCAGCAGGGAAATCCAGGAATTTGGAGATGCTCCCATGCCAAGCTGGCTGCCTGCGTTTATCCTGAATGTGTGGAATTAGGGGCAGTTGTAAAAAACTCTTACTTCACTTATTCCCTGGAGCATGAGCACTTGTGAGCTTTCAGAGGTCCAAACACTCCTTCAGATGCTTTTACCCCTGTAAATCACTTTATTTCTCCTTTTTTTTTTTACCCTCCCTTTCTCTATTTATGATGGCACAGCAAGGAATTCCCCAGACGGGGACATAACACCACAGCTGTCCATGGCTTGCACTGGGTTTGCATCCCTGATTTTCACTCTGACAGGAACCCAGGTGATCCATCCTCTTCAGGAATGCCTTTCATACCACGGCCCTGCCTCTCCTTCCAGAGCAGACGGGATTTTTTTTCCCCCAGCTCCTTTTATGGAGCTGCAGCACCACAGCAAGACAGGTCGTGCCCTGCATGAAATCCCCCAAAAACCTTCTGTCTCCTAGAGTTGAGCAAAGGGCAGATCCAGGCCCTGGGGTTCTGGGTGGCCTCATCCAGCAGGGAAAAACCTCTGGTGTGACTCCTAGACCAGAACGGGGTCCCCAACTGCTTCCCCACACCACCAACCCCCACACCACCCCACAATTTATTTTTTCTCTGCATTTTTCTGACATTTCCCAACGTGTTTTTTCTTGCGTTACATTTCTCGAGGAAGGCTGCCTGATGAGTGGCAAAATCATTATTAATGCCTCAGGTATTTGTCCTGATGCAATTAACCCCCAACATGCCAGGCTGCACTTCCCAAAGAACCCCTGGTCCACATCCATCCCCACCACCTCCAGGGTGGTGTCTAAAACCCAATCCATGAACAAAAAAGTGTGAGAGCGTGATGAACCACTCATCCCCTCTGGATATGGAAATTTAGAGACATTTAGGCATCCATCTTAATTTTTCCAAGTTTTTAAGGGATAAGTCCCAGGCTTCACCCCACAAATCTTACACTGCCCTCCACAAGAGGCATTGAAGACACTTGGAGGATCGTCCTGTCTAAAAATCCAGGGGAAGTCAACAGCAAAATCCCCATTTCTCTTCTGGGAATGCCAGCTGAGAAGTTGGAGAAGGAATGACACAGCCAAATTTTGGGGGAGCTCAGACAACCTTTTCTGCTTTATCCAGGTCAGAAAGACGTTCCTTTAGATTTCCCTGACAACAGGAATTTCTTACAGCTCTTGCACTGCCTCTTTTCTATGAAATCTAAGGAAATGGTGGCATCCCTGCCCATGGTGGAGAGGTTGTAGAAGATGATTTTTAAGGCCTTTTCCAACACAAACCATTCTGTGATTCCATGATTCTGTGGAATCTCCCTGTGCCCCTCAGGAGAACATTTTGGTGGGAGTTTTCTGAGCACCACTGCGGGGAATTTTCTCCCTTGGAAGGGGATTTGGTGTTTCAGCTGTCTCTGCACCAGGGGAAGGGGGTGAACAGTGCTTGGTGAACAGTGGTGGTTGGAGATACCTCTGGATGTCATCTCGATGTTAGAAACAGCACCTGGAAGGGTCAAAGTCAAGTTTGCCATGAAAAAAAAACCCACTGGAACAGAAAACTGTTCAAGTCTGGTTCTTCTGCAGTGGGGTGTGGGCTGATATTCTGAGCCTGAGAGAATTTTCAGCTTGCTAGCAATTGTTAGCTCCTTTCCCAATGGAAAACTTTCAACAGTTTCTCTTCCCTAAACACCTTTCTCTTTTTCTCAAAACATTTCTAAGTGGGTAATGGTTTTTTCTCACAACAATCTTCCTCAGTTGTTATTTCTTATTACTTAAACAATAGAAAGAGGTGTCAGTTTTATTAACTAATGAATACATTTTTTTAGGGAAGCATGTTATAAAAGAAATAAAAAGATTGTAAATAAAGCCTTCTGGTGGTTTTTTTCTCAAAACTGGAGTCAAACCATCTTTATTTCATATCCTACTGCAACAGTGGGGTGATGCAGGAGGGGAGAGAGCTCAAAGTCCTTTCAGGCAAAGCCACATTGCAGCTCCCAGAGTGCAGCTCAGAGCTGTGCCTCACCATCCCTCCTTTTCCAGGGGGAAACTGAGGCAGGGAGACTTGCTCAGACAGCAGGAGAACACACCTGACAGCTGACATTTCCTCTTCTGAAATCACCCTGCTCCCAGTGACCTGAGGAAACACTCATTAAAAAAAAAAAAAATATATATATATATATATATTTTTTTTTTTTTTTTTTTTTTTTTACCGTGGTGGTTGGAGAAACCAAGATGATCCCTCCTCTATGACTTTTCCTGAAACTACTTTTGCTACTTTTCCAGCAGCCACAGCTTTAAAATCAGATCTTTGGAGAGCAGAGCCCAATCCACCTCCTCTGAAGGAAAAGATCTTTACGAAGTTGGTTGGGAAATCACAAATTTTTCTCAATGCCATCCAGCAATTCCTAAAGAGAAGATGCAACAGCAAAGGATGTTCACTCCAATGTACACTGAGAGGGAAGAAAACACTCTTTCACATCTGGGACGTTGGAATTAAAAGAAAGTTGATGATTTGGGCCAAACCCACTGAAAAAGCCTCAGATTTGGGCCTGATCCCTCCTTGCTTGTGCTGCACTGGGAACACAGCTCAGGGCCCTTTTATTCCAGGGGGAATGGGCAGAAAAAACCCAGATCAGCCCCGTGCCAGGTGGTCAGCTGGGCTCCAAATCCTCTGAGTTTGCTGCTCTGGGATCCTGCCAGGTGAACCAGGAGCTAAAAGGCAAACTGGGATCTCCAGCCCTATTCCTGCATTTCTTGAGCTGCACGGCTGCAAGCTGAAGGAAAATGAGAATTTCCAGCCCTATTCCTGCATTTCTTGAGCTGCAAACTGAAGGAAAATGGGAATTTCCAGCCCTAGTCCTACAGCAAATTGAAGGAAAATAATTATTTCCAGCCCTATTTCTGCAGCATTTCTTGAGCTGCAGCACTGCAAACTGAAGGAAATGAGAATTTCCAACCCTAGTCCTGCATTTCTTGAGCTGCTCTACTGCAGGCTGAAGGAAAATGAGAATTTCCAGCCCTAGTCCTGCAGCATTTCTTGAGCTGCTCTGCTGCAAGCTGAAAGAAAATGAGAATTTCCAGCCCTATCCTGCAGCATTTATTGAGCTGGACCATTGTAAACTGAAGGAAAATGAGAATTTCCAGCCTTATTCCTGCATTTCTTGAGCTGCTCTACTTCAAACTGAAGGAAAATAAGAATTTCCAGCCCTATTCCTGCAGCACTTCTTGAGCTGCATCACTGCAAACTGAAGGAAAATGAGAATTTCCAGCCCCGTTCTTGCATTTCTTGAGCTGCACCGTTGCAAACTGAAGGAAAATGAGAGTTTACAGCCCTAATCCTGCAGCATTTATTGAGCTGGACCATTGTAAACTGAAGGAAAATGAGAATTTCCAGCCTTATTCCTGCATTTCTTGAGCTGCACTGCTGCAAACTGAGGGAAAACAAGAATTTCCAACCCTAGTCCTGCAGCATTTCTTGAGCTGCTTTGCTGCAAACTGAAGGAAAATGAGAATTTCCAGCCTATTGCATTTTATGCTAGCAACTGAAGGAAAATGAGAATTTCCAGACCTTTTTGGCTGCAAATTCCCCAACCAAGGACCCTGCCCCAAGCCCGGGTACCTCCAGCCACAGCCAAACTGGGGAAAGCCCCGGTGAGGAACTGGAAAATCCTTAAGGATGTGGGGCTGCCGCCTCCCCAGCAATGTGGATTTGCTCCAGCATCCCACAGAAGGAGCCAGCCCCGGGATAAAGGAGATTGTTGACTTTTAACACCACCTGGGATCGGGAACTGGGGGAGGAATCAGAGCAACAAACCCAGGGATGGAGGAGGAGGAGGAGGAAAACAAGAGGTTTACAGCCTGCCTTGAAAAGCCCTAAATAAAAAATAAAAAAAGAGAAAAAGAGTGACATTCTTGGCTCCCTCACACCTATTAGCTTAGGAAATGGTGCCCGGTGTCCGCTGGGACCTGACTGAGACCAAAGGCAGGGGACCTGTTAGCAGGTACTTGAGAGAGGCGCTGCTGCCCCCAGGGGGGCGAGAAGCCCCCGCAGCCGCCCTCGTTGGGCTCCCCTAATGACCATATAAAAGGCTCGGGGGGGCAATCAGCTCCCTGCCAGCCCGCCAGCCCCGCACGGACCCCCGGAGCACCCCGGAGGGACGGCGTTCCTGCATATCCATCCCTCCCCGGGGGCTGGCCGAGCTGTTTTCCCAAGGAAAAACCGGGATGTGTCACACTCCGGCTGGGAGAGTTTGGCCTTTGATGTCTGCGGAGCATCTTTGGGCATCCCAGATGTGCGTGCCGGGATAAAGCCGAGCCAATCCCGCGCGGTTTGCAGCGGGATTGATCTTGTTTTCCTGCAGAAATTTCTTTGGTGGAAAAAAAAATATTTTTTTTCATCCATCATCTCTTTTTTTGGCCCCATATCCCTGGTACTGAAATGCATTTTAAGTTCGGGGAAGTCTGACCGGTGGTTTTCCTTCATTTTGCCTTGTAAGGGACAAAAAAAAAAAAAAAGAAAAAACAAAACAAAACAAAAAAAAACAAAAAAAAAAAAAAAAAAACAACAACAACAAAACAAAACAAAAAAAAAAAAAAATCCCCACCTGTCTGAGGAAAATGGAACTGTTTTATTTCAGCATTTCCAAAGGAAGATGTGCAGACTCCAATCTTCAGCGTGACTCAATGCCATTTTTGTTATCAAAAATATTTTTATTGGTTCAAACAATTATCTTCAAATGGATATTTGAATGCCAAAAAAAGAAAAAATTGAACTGGCTTTGTCTCCATCACTTCTGAGCCATTTTTCCCCACTCATTTAGTTTATTAAGAATGTAATTTTTGATTTTCATAGAGTCACAGCCCTTTTTTAATTTATTAAGAATGTAATTTTTGATTTTCATAGAGTCACAGCCCTTTTTATTTTTTTTAACTGGTTTTAAGGGTAGACTTTTACTGAATGAAGAGAATCCTCTGTTTTAAGGCAAGTGGATCACTCACATTTTTGCAGGGTTTAGGAGGTCACATCCAGCATCCACCATCTAAAATCCAACCTCCTGCATCCATCTATGCTCAGTGAGAAGGCTCAGGCGCCCCAAGTAACTCAGACACCATTTTCCCATCTCTTTCCCCATCCCCTGTGCCCAAAATTTACACAGAACCTTGTATTTTCCTTCAAAATTAAATGTTCTTTAGCAGAAGAGATGCTCATGGGTCTTAAACACAAAATACACCCCCGGTTTTCTCTTCCACAGGGAGGTCAAGGTTGTCCTCAAAGATCTTCCCACATCCCGGAGGTCACTGGGGCTTTTGGGGCTGGATCACCAACCTCTGCCTCATCTTCTCTCTCTGTTCCTGTCCTCAAACCCTTCTCAGGTCAGAGTATTTATCAGCATAAATACAGGAGATATTGATCCTTTCCTTTCCTTTCCTTTCCTTTCCTTTCCTTTCCTTTCCTTTCCTTTCCTTTCCTTTCCTTTCCTTTCCTTTCCTTTCCTTTCCTTTCCTTTCCTTTCCTTTCCTTTCCTTTCCTTTCCTTTCCTTTCCTTTCCTTTCCTTTCCTTTCCTTTCCTTTCCTTTCCTTTCCTTTCCTTTCCTTTCCTTTCCTTTCCTTTCCTTTCCTTCCTTCCTTTCCTTCCTTCCCTTTCCCTTTCCCTTCCTTCCTTCCCTTCCTTCCCTTCCCTTCCCTTCCCTTCCCTTCCCTTCCCTTCCCTTCCCTTCCCTTCCCTTCCCTTCCCTTCCCTTCCCTTCCCTTCCCTTCCCTTCCCTTCCCTTCCCTTCCCTTCCCTTCCCTTCCCTTCCCTTCCCTTCCCTTCCCTTCCCTTCCCTTCCCTTCCCTTCCCTTCCCTTCCCTTCCCTTCCCTTCCCTTCCCTTCCCTTCCCCTTCCCTTCCCTTCCCTTCCCTTCCCCTTCCCTTCCCCTTCCCCTTCCCCTTCCCCTTCCCCTTCCCCTTCCCTTCCCTTCCCTTCCCCTTCCCCTTTCCCTTCCCTTCCCCTTCCCCTTCCCCTTCCCTTTCCCTTTCCCTTTCCCTTTCCCTTTCCCTTTCCCTTTCCCTCTCCCATTTCTTATAAAAAAGAAATTAAATAATTTAAATAATTCAACCCCAAGTTTTTCTCCAGATCCGGGTTCCTGTGCATTCCCAGCTCCACTGGGAGCTCCCATCCCTGAAATTGGGCACAAGAGCACAGGAAATCAAGGCAAGGGACACTGAAGTTGTTCTGAGGTAACTTTTCAGGTGGAGGGCCCCAACCCAATGTCAGAAACTCTCCCCAGATCCCCAAACAACTTCCTCCCCTCAACAAAACCGACGAGTTTTCCCCTCCTTTTCTCCATCCCTGTTGATTCAGCTCTGGAACTGGAAAAAAATAAATCTGCATAATCAGATCCTTTAACTCTCAAATGCTCTGGGTTTTTTTCTGTAGAATCTCTGCAAGCAGTGATTTCTTCTCAGGAAACTAAGAGGAAAAACACACACAAAAAACCCCCCAAAAAACAACCAAACAAAAACAAAACAAGGAGAAAATAAAAGGAACAAAAATTAAGAACAGCAGCTCATGTCTCCAGTTTCAACACGCAGGAAGTACCCACAGAGGCTCTGATTTCAGAAGGAAGAGGTGCTGCTCCCAAATTCATTCTGACCTTCTGCCATGAGAAGTAACATCAGGATATTCCCCGTGATAAATCACCAGCATCAGGGAACATTTCTGGGCTGAGGGAGCCATCCCAAATCCCGTTTTTATAACCAAACACCGACTGAGAGTTGCTCACCCAAGAACTTTGTGCCATGAGAGCCTCTTCCCCTCTCTCTCTCTCACCCACAGGAGTGGCCCGGCCTCAGAGCCACCCTTCACCTGTTTTTGTCAGCAATTAATTGATTTCTGATTGACGTTTTAAAACATTATTGATTGATTTTGAAACATTAATGCATTTGCTATCTAAATATCCAAAATTGCCTTAGCGTATTTGAAGGTTATTGGAGGCATAGTTGGGATTTTTTAAAACTATAAATCCAGATTGTGGGAGGACCTGGAAAAGGAACTCTGCACATGGCTGAGGGGCAATCAGTGCTGAGATGTTGTGAGTCCTTGAAGAACAGCCATGGATCAAAAAATCTTTAATAAAGCTTGATAAAGAGGCCAGTTAATCACAGAAAAGAGGGAATTCTCCCGAATTCCCACTTTCACACCCCTCAGGCCCTCCCCAAAATCTCCTAGAGGCACCCTAAGAGAAGAACGGAGCTCTGAGCTGCTCAGGTACATGAATGGCCTTTGCAGAAATGTCTTTGATGTTTCTTCTCTTCACAAGAACAGCTGGAAGTTCAAAGCATTTATCAAAAAGCCAAAGGAATTCCATCACTGTGTAGATCTATGTTAAAAAAAGAAACAAAAAAACCCCAACAAATTTTAATAGGACTCGCTGGGAAGGCTTAATCTGATTTTTCTTTCCCACTTGAAATCCCAAGTATGAGTTGCATCCTGCTGGTAAATGGCAAATGCAGCGCTGAGTTTGGAAAAATCTTTCCTTGGAAGTCTCTGCTGTGTAGGAACAGGGGTTAGATGCTGTTTTGCAGGAGCTTTCCTGTCCTCCCAAAAGCTGGTACAGAAAAAACCCTCTCAGACGTGTCCACGTGAGTGCTGGATAAACCATTCCAGCTTTGGCCACCTTCTCCCTCTGGAGGGTTTAAGCTCTTGATCTGAATTTCACATAACCAACTTCCAAGTTTTGAGTTCCCACTGCCTGGAAGAAAACATCCCAGCCAATCTGGAAGAAGGAATAATCCCAAAAACTTTGATGAAGACCTGCATCTCCCATTCCAAAGGTGCAGAAGTAAAGGCTAAGCCTGAAATGCCCAACTTGGGTTTTATTCCTGTTTCAGTGGCCCTGATTCCCCTATCCAAAATCAGATCTTGGGGAAACATCAAGTTTTAATTTGCATGGATTTATTTTGCTGTTGATGCAGAGGAAGGCTCATCTTATGATCCCAGGCTTCACTTCAGGATCTTCTCCCTCACTGATGGCATCCCAAACATCACCTATTTAAATTTTGGACATTTATCCTGGCCAAGAAGATTGTCCCAAATCTTTCTTTTTGCTAGAGGCAAACAGCTGGGCTGGTTTCCACCCCTTGGGCACCTCTGCCTTATTTCTATTGTGAATTAATCCACATTTTCACCTCCCACTGCCTGTTTTTAGATGGATTTAAAAGCCTTTGAGCAGGTAGTGCTCATTCCCCAAGGCACCTTTTACACCATCCCCTGAAAAATCCACAAGTCCTTCCCCAAGGATGGTGGTGGGAGGCTCTGAAGCAGAAAAATGTGGGAGAGAGGAGGTGGTTTGGGGAATGGACAAGGACAATGACAAAGTTGATGCCTTCAGTTTTATTTCCCTGTATTTCAGGCTCTGTGCTGCCCAGGGCTGCAGCTCTGAGCTCACAGTCAGTGTCACTCAGCTCTCTGCACACAGCACGGACACAAAACAAATCCTTCTCCTGCTGCACACCAAGGACAACTGGCACAAGTTTTCAGGCCCCAAAGCACAAACAACGGGGGCTGCAGGGAGAGAACAAGAAGGGTGGGACTGCATCAGCTGGAGCTGGGATTGGACAATGAAACCCCAGTGTGCAAATGGACCCAAACTGATCAAAGTGTGAGAGACCAGGTGAGCGTTTGTCCATTTTGGGTCCATTTTGTGTCCATTTTGTGTCCATTTTGTGTCCATTTTGTGTCCATTTGTGACCATTTTAGGTGCATTTTGTGACCATTTTGTGCCCATTTTGTGACCATTTTGTGCCCATTTTGTGCCCATTTTGTGTCCATTTTGTGTCCATTTTGTGACCATTTTGTGTCCATTTTGGGCCCATTTTGTGTCCATTTTGGGCCCATTTTGTGTCCATTTGTGACCATTTTAGGTGCATTTTGTGCCCATTTTGTGACCATTTTGTGCCATTTTGGGCCACCTTGGGTGTAGCCCTGGCCAGGCTCTTGTCCCGCCCAAGGTGGATCCTTCAAGGCCTTTCAATAAATCTCTGCTTTATTCTCCAGCTCTGTCCAGTCTCTGTTCCAGCTCAGCCTTCCCAAGGTGTCAATGTCATTGGCTTTGCAGGACACGGGGTCCAAGGCTCTGCTGGAGGATCCCAGCTGAGTGTTCTCCCCTGCTGAACCCAGCCAAAGGGGACTGCTCAAACTTTTGCCTCCCCTCGTTCTTGGGATCAATTTCTCATTTCTGACCCCCCAAAAACACCTCCTAATGGGCTTCCCTGTTTCCTTCCTGTTTTGCAGCTGCTGTTTGCTGCTCCTCAGGCAGATCTACAATCAGTCGGAGCAAAAGTCACTCATGGGTCTTGAGCAAGGACAGGGGAAAAAAATCCCCGGCCCATAAATAAATAAAAAAGGAAGTATAAAAGGCAAGGCTTTCTCAAAGCAATGGCTTGCAGCTAAGCATTTTCAGTCACCTCCACTGACCAGACAGGTTATTCGGAGTAATTCCAGCCCTGGAGATGACATTTGACATGACATGTACATGAGATGTATCATTTAGGTCACTGTGCTAAAGCACCAGACACCCCCTCCCTTCCCCTCCTCCCCTCCCCTGTGCCCCTCGGGGAATCTCAGAGTTCAGGGTCTTTAAAGCTGAATTCCCTGCACAAGAGTTCAGCACCTTTCAACCTTTCCAGACCTATTACAGGAAGAAAACTGAGTGGAAGGAGTGTGGAGGGCAGGAGGGAGGGTCGGGGGTTGTTCCAAGGCAGGTTATTTACAGGCAGGCTTGGAAGCTGAAGAGAAAAGAGGCTTTTTGCAATGGTTGGAAGGGAGATTAAAAAGTCCCTGGAATGGTTCATTTCCATGGCCGTGGCAGAGCAAGGCTCCTCCCAAAAGCCTTATAAATGCACCTTTAATTCTGCAATAATTACTGTATAATTGAGAGATAAAGGCAACAGAGTGGGGTATCACTGTGGGACATTGGTTTAAAATTAAGAATAAAGACATCAGGGGGGAAAAAACAGCACAATCTATCCAGCCATGATCAACTGATTCACATTTGAGGTGGGATTGTGCTGTTTGGTCTGGCACTGAAGAGCAGTTTGGGGTGAGGAGGGGCTCACTGAGTCCCAGACAAAGCCACGTGCATGATCAGATCAATTGTTCCTACCAGAGCCTGCTGTAGGAGGATCACCCATCTGTGAAAATCCAGTGGGATTCATATTTTATTTTATTTTATTTTATTTTATTTTATTTTATTTTATTTTATTTTATTTTATTTTATTTTATTTTATTTTATTTTATTTTATTTTATTTTATTTTATTTTATTTTATTTTATTTTATTTTATTTTATTTTATTTTATTATTTCCCTGCACATGTTTATGTGGTTCTCTAAACCTCCCAGCTCAGAGGAATGTATAAAACTATCAGTATATGAAGGATACAGGCCTGAGTGAGATCAATTCACTGGACCACCCTTCCCACACAGGGAAACGGTGGAATTACCATCCTGGAGATGTTCAAAATTCATGTGACTGTGGCACCTGTGGACATGGTTTAGTGGTGGCTTTGGCAGTGCTGGCTTAACAATTAGATCTGATGATCTTAGAGGCCTTTTCCAACCTTAGCAATTCCATGATTCCGTGAAACAGGAATGGTTCAGAAGCTGCAGGGAGGCAGGTGGGACATTGTGATTGACAAACATTTCCTTGTCCCACCAGGAAAAACTCCCTAGGCCTGTCTGTGGTTACATTTGCAAGGAGCACAGGCAAAGGGACAGGGGGATGGAGCGGGAAGGGAAATGAAGGAGTCGCTCAGGTGTCACCACGTGGTGTTGAAGTTACCTCCAAAGCACAGAATGCCTGCCTGGCACTGGTTGGGACACTCAGGAGGTGACAGTGAAGGACTGGCCAGAAGCAGGGACCAGGATGGACCTTCCAGGAGGTGTGTGCATCTGTCCTGTGGGAGCAAAACAAGCCAGGGCCTTCCAAAAGCAGTTCCAAGTATTGACTCCATCTAAGGATTTTGGGAATGGAGCCAGGAGGGGTTTCAGAGTGGCTCTTGTTGCTCCCCACTGCAGGCTCTCAGCAGCGCTCCTGGGATGCACCTTCTGGCTGTGAATGACTCCTGAAGTTCTCCTGAAGTTCTGAGAGCAGAAGGCACACAACGAATTTTGGGAAAGTTGGATTATCTTGATACAACTATTCCAGAACAATCTTTGTGAGAGGTCCCTTCACCTCATCAGAGACCAGGGAGGTCTGGGCAGGTGGTGGTGACAGAGATGATTCAGATGATGCCTTCAGTTTTATTTCCCTGTATTCCAGGCTCTGCGCTGCCCAGTGTGCAGCTCTGAGCTCACAGTCAGTGTCACTCAGCTCTCTGCACACAGCACGGACACAAAACAAATCCTTCTCCTGCTGCACACCAAGGACAACTGGCACAAGTTTTCAGGCCCCAAAGCACAAACAACGGGGGCTGCAGGGAGAGAACAAGAAGGGTGGGACTGCATCAGCTGCAGCTGGGATTGGACAATGAAACCCCAATGTGCAAATGGACCCAAACTGATCAAAGTGTGAGACCTGGTGACCGTTTGTCCATTTTGTGACCATTTTGTGTCCATTTTGTGTCCATTTTGTGACCATTTTGTGACTATTTTGGGCCCATTTTGTGACCATTTTGTGTCCGTTTTGAGACCATTTTGTGCCCACCTTGGGTGCAGCCCTGGCCAGGCTCTTGTCCTGCCCAAGGTGGATCCTTCAAGGCCTTTCAATAAATCTCTGCTTTATTCTCCAGCTCTGCCCAGTCTCTGTTCCAGCTCAGCCTTCCCAAGGCATCACAGACATGGGTCTGTTGCACGTTGGAGAGGTTCCCACACACGGGACAAGTGTCTCCATCCATGTCTTTTTTCCCAGGGTTTGTCCAACTCCGTAAGGCTTAAACCAGGAAACCTTCTCCTGTTATCCTCGTGGCTGACTCATCCTGCAGGATTCACTCCCGCCACGGACCCAGCTGTGGGACACAGCCCTCCAGTAACTGTGTCCCAAGTTCTCCAAGCTGCAGCTTCCTTAGGAAACTGAACATTCCCTGCTCCATGGAATTGCATGCCTTAATTTTGGCCACACAAGCTGTTCTCACACTTGCCATGCACTTGCATTCGGTGTCACAAACACCCTGACCAATATCCAGGGATCATTCTATAAAACTTCAGGTCCTGTTTGAGCTGTTTGGGTCTCAAGCTCCCTATTCTCACCAGGTGGCTGTATTTATTGATTCATGTGGATGAGTTATTCCACATTTCAATCCAACTCCATCCCCCTGGGGGTTTATCACATGCTGCATCCTCCAGGCCTGGCCGCTCTCACTGGAAGGACCAACGTGGGTGATTGTGATCAGCCCTGAGCCTGGTGTCTTGGTTTTGAAAGACAGTTGTCTGCCAGGGAAAGCTAGAGCTTCCTTGGAATGGAGAATGTAAACCCTTCCTCCAAATTATTGTAATTTTGCAATTAGGGGCTTTCAGGCAAAGATATGGGAATAGGAGTAACAGTTCTTTAATAGGAATATAAAGAAAATGGAATACAAATGTAGTAGTAGAAAAAACCAAGCAAGCAAACAAAAAAAAGTGCTGGTAAACCCTGACAGGATCAGGGATACGACCTGACACCCTGTTGGTCAGGGTGTTGGGAGCAGTCCAAATAAATCCTCCTGGAGTAACAGACGTGGTTCTGTGGAGCAGAGATGACCCTGTAGAAAGTCCAGTGGTGGTGAGATGGGTCCGGTCTTCCTCCAGTGGAAAAACCAGATCCCTGCTGTTCCTGAGTCTCAATTTTTGTCTGGGTAGGACAGTTGGCTCCGCCCCCACTGGGTGGAGCGACTCACAACGGGATGATGTCATGTGTGATGTCATTGGTGAGCCTTCATGGCCCATTATCAGCAGATATCCCATGATGTCATGTGATGTCATTGGTGAGCCTTCATGGACCATTATCAGCAGATATCCCCTGGAGGATGGACGGGTGGTGACAGAGATAAGAAACACTGCCCCACTTGGCTTTAATGGCTGGGCCAGTATCAGAAGGCATCTGCCCCCCTCCCCCTGGAGTTACAAGAGATAAAGAAAAAAACCCTCAGCTGCTTTCAACAGATGAAATAGAACACACATTTTTTGGTTACATAACCCAAGACACCTGGAGAGAGTCTGAAATCCTGGATGCTGAACTTCATGGACTGAGAGTGGACACCACCTCATCACCTCACAGCTTCATACCACCATCCATGGACAGTTTGCGTGTTGGAAGGTTAACCAAGATCAGCAAAACCTCTGCAAATGGATCCCATATTTTGGAAGGGAACATCCTTGAGTTTGTCAAAAGCTGGAAATGAATTTAAATAATCTGTTAAATGAGCTGTAGTTTGTGATTTAATAGTGACAATTGGCCATATTTGCCTAGTTTAATTAAGGAGAATTAATCCAAGGATTTCATCCCATCTGAAGGGCACAGGAGCATCCTTAGAGTTGCCTGCTTCTAGCAGTTGGATATAAAAGGAGAGTGAGGAGCCTTGTTTGGCATTAAAAGTTTTGATAGCTAAAAACAGGTAAAATTATTCTGTAGCAAAGTCTGGAACAGCAGGTTTCCTTTGGAAGTTATTTGATAATTTGTGGCTCCATCCCAGATTTTTCTTGCTCTGTCCTAAATGTATTCTCAGTCAATATTTTTCTGTCCCTGCTCTTTCAATGCCCATAGGAGCAAAGCACACTCTGCTTCCCCTTCTTACTTCCAGAAAGCCTTGGAAAAAAGGGGTTCTAGAGGTTAGGTGGATATAAAATATGTAAACATAAACCTGGAATTTTTGAATGCTCTGTGCTAGAAATGGGCACAGCTTCCCTTGGATGTAATTCCTTTGGTACCAAAAATTTGTGTTTCCCCATAATAATTTCACCTACACCTTCTGCTTAAAGGAGGAAAATCTAATTTTGGTCATGTTACCTTCACAACTCTACATTTCATTTCTTTCTGCTTCCTTTGAGACCGTGGACATCTTTTCTTTGTGTCCTCCTACAGCAGTGCTTGCTTCAGTCGTGTTTCCCAAAGCCCACTCAGACCCTTTGGAGACCTTTTGCTGACCACTGGGCTTGGAAGCAGGTGGGGAACACCTGTGTTACATCAAAAAATATCAGTATGGAATAAAAAACTTTAAAAAAATTATTGAAAAATTTTTCTCCCAGCTCCCCACCCCACCTTGTCCCAACCCATCCGCCAGATATAAAAGAGCATCCGTAATCTAATTAATGTGAGCACTGCCTGTCACGGCTGGAAGGCAATTTTGAAAGACTATCGCCCTGTGTGTTTTACTCCAAAAGTTAATCTCCTCAAAGCACAGGGACTTCCCACTCCCCCCCAGCCCCACAACCCCTTCATCTTCCTCCTGATCCAGTGGTGGATGTGTCTGGGTGGAGGAATGTGGAAGAGGGAGGCGTCCCCTCCTCTCCTGCTGTACAAAAGACGATTTTTGAGAGGAGCTGCTGCTCACCCCAGACTTCTCCCACCACAGGAGGACCTCAGGAGCAGCCACAGCTCCCCAGCCTCACTCTGTGCCCAGCCAATTACCCCATCCCTTCCATCATCCACCTCTTTGCTCCTTCTTTTCCCCTTCCCCCTCTTTTTTTTTTTCTTTTTTTGGCGAAGATTAAAAGATCTCACGTGCTTGGAGAGAAGAAAGAGCCTCCAGTCCATCCCCACCTTGTCAATTATAAGCAAGGGGCTGGGGAGGGTTGCACACAGTTATTGACTTTAAGCACTTTGGAAAGGTCATCTCCAAGGTCTGAACCTTCCCTTCGCCACTCTGAGCTCACCTGGGCCCATTAGGGAGGAATTTCTGGTGCCTCCCGTGTTTCATTTTGGGCCCACTGGCACTTCTGAGGGCTAAATAGACAAGGTGGGGAGGGAGGAGGCGGGATGGGGGCACCGAGGGGAAGATGAAGACAGGTGAGGGGAAAGAGAAGTCATTGAGGGACTTCAAAGTGGAACAAAGACCCATCCAGATGTGAATAATTGCTAGGTCAGCACGTTAATCACAGGCAAGGGCTCCCCTGCCAGACACCCCTGGTCGCTTCACGGGGGCACGGAGGGGAGCAGGGAGGGGGACAGGCAAAAAGGCAGAGATATAGAAACAAAGCTTTGATACAGCAAAGAGCAAGCCTGAGAAAAAAACATTTTCCAGGTGATTATGTGAATGATGAGCCAAGCTCTGTTTTATTAAGGGCACGGGCAGCCTGTAATTGCAGAGGAGCTGCAGCTTGGGGGGCAGCCATGGACACACAGCCCTGTCACAGAACCCAACAAAAGCCCCATGTCCCCACCTGACAGAACATTTCCTGCCTGCCCAGCACAATATCTGGGCTCTCAGATCTCCGTGTGGTGGGAGGGAACGATTAGAGTTTTGTTCTTGTGCCTTTGAGTGAATTATGACTCCAACAGCCTCTAACCAAAGGTTGAGAAGATGCTGGCTCGTCATCTTTGCTTTTTTCTTTTTTTTTTTTCCTTTTCCCCAGTCCCGTGTTCCCGTGCCACAACACCAGCTGTGTTTATCTTGGAAAGGTCTTTCTTCTAAATCAAGCCACAAGGTTTCACTCGCTGCAGACAAAACACCTTCCCACGTGGCTCTTTGCTGTGTAAATAAACATCCAGCATCTAAACAGCTCGGGGAGATGCCACGCTGCTGACGTTTGCATGTTCTCTGATTATAAAAGGAGTTTCTTATTGCAATTGCAAGATTATTTCAGGGCAGCATCTGGTATCTCTCCTTCCCTGTGCTCATTTTTCAATAGGTGTTTTTTATTTAAAAAAAAAATCTTATTTTTAGCCAATATTCTTATTATAATATCTGACCCCTTTCTCAAGTTAAATATGTCAGATCTGTGTTTCCCCTAAGATATATTTGGGGAGTGGATTTAGAGCTGTGGTGTGGATTGGAGCTGTGAAATGCCATTTTTTCATCCTCCCCTCCAATCCCCTTCCGCTCACCACCTCCAGCTCCTGTGCTAGAATCCTCCATTCCTACCTTAGGGAAGTTTGGGCACAGTCACTCCACTACCAGCTCCTCCTTGGAATCCCCCTGATCCAGCTGGGATCTTAACACTGGCACAAAAACTCACACAGGAAATTCAAACGAGGTTCCCCCTTTAGGATTCTCCTCCTCCATCCTGGGCAGAACAGTTTGTAGCAAGAACCTTCCAGACTCACCTGCCCAAAGACCTCAGCTTTCTGATCCACAAAACCCTGGATTTGTAAGGAATTGGGATTTGTAAAGGAAGGGCAGAGACTGCTCTTGAATTGATTCTTTTTTATGTAATTTGTGAGGTACTGTGAGGTACTTGTTGGGAGTGCAGACACCAGGGAGCTACAAAATCTGGAGTCAAGAATAACCAGAAAAGAGAGAAGTTCCTGACTTTAAAAGTATTTCTTGATTAAGCAAAGTGTAACTGAACAGAGTTGAAGGTTTAGTTTTGGACACACAATTTTAAGTAAGATGTAGACAAGCTGCAAAAGGGTAGAGAAAGGAAAAATTTAACATACCTAGGGAAAAATTAACTTTAAAGAGGCTTAGAAGAGATTTTGGTTTGGAAAAGAGGAGGCTGAAAAGTAGAAGCAGAGGCCCTCACTCAGCAGAGGGTTTAAGGACAAGTGTCTGCCCAAAACACTTCAACTTTTGATGGAAAAGAACTATTGATAAAAAATGTTTCTCCCATAAAGTCCTTGATGGTTCTCAGTCATGTCCTTGCCGTGACCAAGAGCTCTGTAGGATCTCCACAGGACAATGAAGAACACGATATCTGCACAGATAAAAAACCCCAAATCACATCATACTTAAAAATAAATGTTGGAAGCATAGGAGGCCTCAAACTACAAGAGGAGAAGAGTTCATGGGGGGAGGGAATGAAACAACATTGCAGTTCCTATATGAATTTATAAGGACAGTGAAAAAGCTGGGATTTCAGGCTGTGAATGGTGAGGAAAGGACACCATGGACACTGATTATCCGTAGAGTTCAGCACACACTCCTCACAGGAGCTTTTCTGTCCTCTTTGCAAAGAATTTCTTGCTCAGCTGCCAGACCTGGGGAGGGTTCAGTTCTTGCCCATCCGTCCCACAGCTGGGTTAATTGTGGAAGAGTTCCTCATCAGAATTCCCAGGGAGTGCAATAATTCCCTCTGTGGCTGAGCCTGGAGAGATGGGGCTGTGCCAGTGGTGGCTCGGAGGTGCTGCTTGGCTTTGGCACCACCGCTGCCTCATAAACACCTCTTTGGCCTCAGCCTCATCAACATCTCATAAACAAAACTCTTTTTGGCTTGGTATAGGGTTCCAAATTAGTGTTTATAGCCGTGCAGAGAGCAAGCTGCTTGCATAAGTAATCCTGAAGCAAATCTTGCCTTCTCAGCCAAAAAACAAAACAAAACAACAAAAAAAAGGAAAATGCTCAGCTGCATCTCCCGCTTTGCTGCACGTGCATGGGGGACATCGGTGCCACCAGGTCCCATTTGGCATCAACTCAAGGGACAATGCTCTGCTCCTGCAACCCAGGCTCTGATTCCTCGAGTTAAGGAATGTATTTCATTCCCTAGGTTGATGATCTGTGGATTCCAGGTGCCTGGGAGTAATGAAATGGTGCAGAGCTGAACAAGTCTGGTGTTCAAGCTGGCACAAGCCAGCAGGGTGCAGGCAGCAGGGATGGGATTCGTTGCAGCTTCACCTCAGATGGGAGCTGCTCGCACAAGAACCCTCCCAGGGTCAGCAGGAGGAATAGGAATTAGGGAATCATTTATCTGATTTATCTCAGGTGGTTGTGCTTGGGCAGATAAACCCTAAACAGCACTGGAGAAAGAGAACCAGAAATCCACAAATGTAGAAGCAGAGGTTGCAACACTCAGGGGACAGAGTGACAAAGTTTGGGATCCAGGTCACTGTAGCAGAGCTGTTTGATCTGTGTGAAGGTTTTCCTTGAGCAGGTCTCAGCTCCCTTTCATTTAATAATGAAAACTTCATTAAAAACAGTCAAGCTGCTGCCATTTGTTGGTTGAAGTGCCGTTCTTGGAGCTCTGAGCCCTCAAGGAAACTGCAATTCGCTCCAAATACCTAATTCTTACCTAATTTTCATCATTTCCAACTGCGTGGTGGGGTCAGGGTTGCATTTGTGAGTCTGAGACCAATTTCCCGACAACTCCTGGGACATCTGTGCCAGGCCCAGCTGTGCTGTGTCCTTCCTCCCCCTCTCCATCACCTTCATCACAAGCTTTTTAAAGTAAGAACTGCCCCTCTTCAGCAGCACAAAAAAATGGTCTGGGTTTGAGGATTATCCATGTTTGGTTGAATTTTTAGCCTGGCCCCTGGCACTAATGGAGCCTGTCCAGTGCCTGGCTCAGTTTGGGAGCTTGAGGAAGGCATTTTGGATGCAGCTGCACAATTTTGAGGGAAAAGTGAGTTTGGATGCCAGCCAGGTGTTTCCAGTTGCCTGCATGAGTGATGACCAGCCCTTAGCCCATGCACAAATTCAGTTTTAAGCTCCTAAACTCCTGCACAAAACCAAGCGCAGTGGAGGTTTCATTTCATGGAGAATTGAGATGCCGCTATTATTAAAAAAAAAAAAAAAATAAAATGGCAACATAAATCAGCTCCTGTGGCTCACGGACCTCTTAGCCAGGAGGTCTTTGTCCACCATCTGCCTGCCAGTCGTGTTCCAACACCACCACAATATTTCTCAGGAATATTTATCAGTTTGGGGTTTCAGAAGCAGGAGAAACTGTTGCTAAAAAAGGAAGAGTTCATTTGTAAAGATCAGTCAAGGTAAGGGGGTAACTCAAATCCACCTGTGCTTATTTATTCTGTTCTAGAGGAAAGTCAAGGAAAAACTCGGCAAGGCCTGAGTGAGCTGATGTGTGTGTCTCAGTTTGGGGGGGATTCGTGACAAAGTAGAATTGGTGCTCTTTTCCAGCTCAGTTTTGATGCTCTTCCAGCTTTTACTGCAGTGTCTTGGTTTTGAAGGACAATTATCTTCCAGGGAAAAAATAGAGCTTCCCTTGGAATGGAGAATGTAGATCCTCTTCCCTCCAAATTATTGTAATTTTGCAATTAGGGGCTTTCAGGCAAAGATATGGGAGTAGGAGTAACAGTTCTTTACGAGGAATATTAAAAAAAAGAAAAATAAAAATGCAGTAGTACAAAACAAGCAAGAAACAACAAAAGTCCTGGAAAACCCTGACAGGGTCAGGGATACGACCTGACACCCTGTTGGTCAGGGTGTTGGGAGCAGTCCAAATAAGTCCTCCTGGAGTAACAGACGTGGTTCTGCGGAGCAGAGATGATCCTGTAGAAAGGTCCAGTGGTGGCAAGATGGGTCTGGTCTTCCTCCTGGAGCCCAATGGAGAGGCCGGATTCCCAGAATGCCTCAGCTGTTCCCGAGTCTGTTTTTATCCAGGTAGGAACGATTGGCTCTGCCCCCACTGGGTGGAGCATCTCCCAATGGGATGATGTAATGTGTGATGTCACTGGTGAGCCTTCATGGCCCATTATCAGCAGATATCCCTGATGATGTAATGTGTGATGTCATTGGTGAGCCTTCATGGCCCATTATCAGCAGATATCCCCCAGAGGATGGACGGGTGGTGACAGAGATAAGAAACACTGCCCCACCTGGCTTTAATGGCTGCCCCATTATCAGAAGGCATCTGCCCCCCTCCCTCTGGAGTTACAAGAGTTAAAGAAAAACCATCTCAACTGCTTTTAACAGATGAAATAGAATACACATTTTTTGGGCAACTTAACCCACAACATGCAGCAATCACTGTTACGTTGAGCCACCAAGTCAAATGAACAACTCTGATTTTTTTAAATTTGCAATCCCAACAGAACACCCGGGGCTGCAGCGTCATGGAATAACAGAATGTCCTGAGCTGGCCAGGACTCACAAGGATCATTGAATCCAGCTCCTGACCCTGCATGGAACAACTCCAAAACTCCCACCACGTGCCTGATGCTCCTGGAATTGTCACCTTGAAGCCACCATCACTACCCTGGGAAATCTCTTCCAGCCTGGGCAGCATTGACTCAACAGCTTTGTCCTCAGCAAAAAAAAAAAAACAAAAACAAAAACAAAACTGTATGTAAAATTGAGAACTTATCTAACCCTAGGTTATATAATATCAAATAATATATAATATCAAATAATACATAATAGCATATGTATTGTGATCCCTGACCCAAATAATCCAGAGCATACAGTTATTTTTTTGTATTTTCTTGGAGCTCTGAATTTTCTATAGCCACAGGTAATCCTGCTCAGAGGAACATGGAGGAATCTGCTCCCTCTCTCTGCTCTAAGCAAAATTAACTCAATTTTAAATATAAAATCCCCTCAAGGATGTCCCTAATTGGGTTGTTCTTATCACAGTCCTTCCATTTCTGCAATACAGCACGAAAAGGGTCGGGTTTTCTTTTTTTACTTTTGCTGTCAGAGAGGAAATGTGACTCACTATGATGAATTATAGATTTGTGCAATTAATTGTCCTCTCAGAAATTTCAGTTTCCGTGACATCACTTTGTCTACTCATCACATCCTTCCTCGGAGAAGAGAGTGCTGCATCCCAATCTCTTTTAAAGTCAGAACATTCAGCTAAGGTCATAAATGGGATGAAGGGAATTACAGAAGGATATGAGGGTTTTTCTTCCCAGTTGGGATGAAATGAAGATTCTGTGGTTATAACTGTCCTGCTATCCCAGAGCAGTTCTAATTTTAAAGCCCATCAGGCTTTAAAACCTAACCTATAAAAACAATCCTTTACAAATGCCAGAAATTCTTTTATTCAGTTTATGTATTTTGAGATAGAGTCAATTCTGATTTTAATCCCTCCTCTCTCTGCTCATGGGTCAGCAGAACTCTGTTAGAATCCTACTTGGAGGCACCCAAGGAGGTGTGGGAGAGAAAGATCTCATCCTTGGTGGGCCACAAGCTGGAAAGGGCTCCAGTTTCTGCAAACCCCCCTCAGACTCTTTCCCTCTCTGGGAGTGCCTAGGGTTTACCTCCATCAGATTTTCTGTGCCCCTTCTTAAGTGTTTTCTTTTACCATTTACTACTTTCAAACAAATCTGACCACTTTGAAGCCTTTCAAGCAAATTTCCCTTTTTGTTGCTTGAGTGCCTCCTTCCTAAGCTTGAGTATTTACCACAATAAACAATTTTCCCTGTTCACTATAAAATTTAAGCGCTGGTTCCACAGGATCAGCTTTGATCAGGCCATATTTCAAAAATCTCCCATCTTGAACCATAAATTCAAGTGAGGTCAGGAGAGATAGAGCTGCCCCTGAGCTGAGGCTTCCATCAGCCTCTGGGAGAAATACAGGGATCACCATTTCCTCAATAGAGAAGAAAAAAGATGCCAAGGGGGTGCTGAATGTCTTTGAGCAGAACTTGGAGCTTGTGAGAGCAATTTCAGCCTTGATTAACAAGGCCACCCCTCCTCTCACACCTCCTCACATCGTGTTCTACCTGCACCCCATGGGAAGGTGCCCCTGAGGGAAATGCTCTCATGATTGGGAACTGGGTTTGGGATTCACCTCCTCTTCTGAGATTTTCACTCTGATTTGGTCATCCAGGGCTCTGCTGAGTGGAGACATCTTTGGATTCCTCCTGGCATCTCCCAGATTCATCACTTTGGAGTCTCTGGTGCGTGTGCCATGGTTGTCAACCTTCCTGTTTGTTGTAGGTGCTCCAAGGCATCCCAAAGAGCTGTAAAAATATCATTTTTTGACAATTCAGTGTGGTTCCAGACCCTGCGGTCAGTGGGAAAAACCTCCTACCTACAGAGGATGTAGTGAACCCTGGAATCATCAGATTGATCCCAGAAGGTTTTGGGTTGGAAGGGAACCTTTAAACTCATCTCACCCAACCCCCTGCCATGGGCAGGGACACTCCAACGGGTCAGGTTGCTCAGGGCCTTCTACAAACTGGCCTGGAATATTCCCAGGAATGGCACATCCACCTCTCCCATTCCAGTGTTTCACAATGCTCATAATAAAAACCGTTTACCTTAACCCAAAAATCACCTTCTCAAGGCACCAACCTGTCCCCATTGACTATGGAGACAGCCAGAATGAGCAGCTCAGAAGAAAAACCTCATTTTCAGGGGGCTGAGCTGATTTCCAGCAGGAATGGGACATTTGTCACCTCTTTGGACAACCCTTTCCAGTGTTTCACAACACTCATAATAAAAACCTTTTAACTTAACCCAAAAATCACCCTCCCAAGGCACCGACCTGTCCCTATTGACCTTGGAATGAAGTCACGGAACTGGCTGGAATGAACAGCTCAGAAGAAAAACCTCATTTTCAGAGGTCTGATCTGATTTCCACCAGGAATGGGAGATTCATCACCTCTTTGGACAGCCCATTCCAGTGTTCCACAATGCTCATAATAAAAACCTTCTACCTTAACCCCAAAAATCACCTTCCCAAGGCACAAACCTGTCCCCATCGACCATGGAGACAGATGAAAAACTTCATTTTCAGGGAGCTGAGCTGACTTCCACCAGGAATGGCACATCTTCCACCTCTCTGGACAATGCATTCCAGTGTTCCACATGCTCATAATAAAAACCTTCCACCTTAACCCCAAAAATCACCCTTCCAAGACACTGACCTGTCCCCATTGACCTCGGAATGAAGTCACGGAACCAGCTGGAATGAACAGCTCAGAAGAAAAACCTAATTTACAGGGGGCTGACCTAACTTCCAACAGGAATGAGACATTCATCACCTCTCTGGACAACCCATTCCAGTGTTTCACAAAACTCATAATAAAAACCTTTTACCTTAACCCCAAAAATCACCCTTCCAAGGCACCAATCTGTCCTCATTGACCATGAGGACAGCCGGAAAGAGCAGCTCAGATGAAAATATAATTTTCTTGGGGCTGAGCTTACTTCCACCAGGAATGGGACATCCTCCACCTCTCTGGACAACGCATTCCAGTGTTCCACAATGCTCATAATAAAAACCTTTTACCTTAACCCCAAAAATCACCCTCTCAGGGCACCAACCTGTCCTCACTGACTGGAGACAGCCAGAATGAGCAGCTCAGAAGAAAAACCTCATTTTCAAAGGGCTGAGCTGATTTCCACCAGGAATGGGACGTTCATCATCTCTTTGGACAACCCTTTCCAGTGTTCCACAACGCTCATCATAAAAACCTTCTACCTTAACCCCAAAAATCACCCTCCCAAGCCACCAACCTGTCCCCATTGACTACACAGACAGATGAAAAACTTCATTTTCAGGGGGCTGAGCTGATTTCCACCAGGAATGGCACATATACCTCTCTGGACAACGCATTCCAGTGTTCCACAACGCTCATCATAAAAATCTTCTACCTTAACCCAAAAATACTTTCCCAAGGCATCGACCTGTCCCCATTGACCACGGAGACAAATGAAAAACTTCATTTTCAGAGGGCTGACCTGATTTCCACCAGGAATGGAATATCCTCCACCTCTCTGGACAACCCATTCCAGAGTTCCCCAATGCTCATAATAAAAACCTTCTACCTTAACCCAAAAATCACCCTTCCAAGGCACCGACCTATACCTATTGACCACGGAGACAGCTGGAACGAGCAGCTCAGATGAAAATCATTTTCAGGGGCTGAGCTGACTTCCACCTCCCTGATACCACCTTCAGGAGTGGCAGCTGGCTCTGTTAGGGCTGCAACCACAAGCGTCTTATTCCTGCTTGTGCTGCAAACTCGCTCTGGGGTATTTGCGTGTCCCTTCTCGCCCCCCTGCCCCGGGGGCAGCAACACTTCCTTTGTTGTCTCCTGTGTCTTATTTAGACTCAGGAGCTCCCTCCGGGGCAGGGACTCTCCTTTGGAACACCTCACCCCGCAGGACTCGGATCATGGCCGAGCCTCTCGCTGCAGGAGTAAATAATAATAACATGCATTAGCTGCTAAGTAGGGGAATTAGGGGTTAGCTTATGTGTAAGCACCGTGCATGCTGTAATGATATCCTCGTGCTTAATGCAACTGGATCCTTCCATTATTAAAGCAGCAGGAGAACTGATGTTTGATCTACGGGGCTAATTCTAGTTTTTGGAGACATCAAACAGCTGCTTTTCTTTTTTTTTTTTTTCTCTTTTTTCTTTTTTTTTTTCCTTTGGCAAATGCGCATGCTATAAGCAAATCTGAAATTACCAGGTTCACAAGTTGAGTTTCATGCAGAGAAATGTTTACTTTGATGCCAGAGGACCTGGCTCATTTCCATTTACAGTAAATGAGGAAGAAAATTGATTCGCAGCAGCAGGAGGGGTGTCAAACCTTTATTGCTGCTCAGGACATGTATGCACTGCTAACCAGGAAGATAATTAACCTAAATTAACCTTCTGCCTTGAGATGAGTCATAGTTTGGGGAGGGGGGAGGTGGGAAGCGGGGGTGGAGAGGGTGTAGGGAGGGGAACAGTGCTGAAGAGCTGTATGGACACGTCCTGTGCATTTCCAAGCAGAAACGATGGGCCCATGCAGCAACTGATTAGATTTAAATGGAAATTCTCGATGGGCATGAAGGAATTAAAAAAACCCGTGATGTTTTAATTAGGGCTGGACAGTGAATTGCATAAATTGTGCTTGTAAATTGGGGCAGAAAAGTGCATTTCCAGGTGCTGCTGAGGCAGGAAATAGTAAGTTCATGTCTTTGGCCTGCCATTATTTACTGGCCTCAGCTGAAGATCTGCAGCTCTTCTCCAAGGGTGGGGAAGAGCTGCCACGGGTGGGAGTCTCTGCTCCAGATTTCTTGGATGAGGTGGTTCCCATCAAGGCAAGACTCACATTGCTGTTATCCACCTGCCCAGTTAATAAAATCTGAATTCTTTATTAATTCAAAATAAATAACCATATAACCATTCCAGGCAGTCATGGGGCAGTCATGGGTGATGGAGGTGGAAAACTGGCTCTGTTTCAGTTTTGTTTGGAGTAAGAGCCTAAAATCTGGATCCTTCATTTAGTGATGTTTGAACGTTCGAGATCCAGAAAGATCCAGCAGCCAAGTGCTCCATTCCCCAGGAAACCAATCACCAAAACTGACCTCTTGTGATGGAATCACAAGGTTGGAAAACACCTCCAGGATGCCCAAAAGCTCTTCCATGACCACTCCAACCTCCTCCAGGACGAGCAGCAGGGGCTGGAATCTCCCTTGTCTGGATCCAGGCCCTGGACATGCTTTGGATCAGGGAAGAGCTGAGTTATTGCTTTGCACTTCCTTCACCACAGAATCACCAACACCTCCAAGATCACTGAGTCCCAGCATTAACCCAGCACTACCAAAGCCACCACTAACCCATGTCCCCATGTCCCCAAGTGCCACCTCCACTTGTCCTTTAAATCCCTCCATGGATGGTGACTCCACCACTTCCCTAGAAAATCAGGCAAATTCAGACAAACTGGATTTCTTTTATTTAGGGTTTTTTGGACTGGTTTTTATCTTTGAGGGGAGCCTAAGGATTTCAGATGCCCAAATGGCTTGGACACGGCTCTGTAGGAAATCAGAGTCCTGGGATGGAGGCAGAAATCCCTGCAGAGTCACTCATCCAGAGGGAGGTTGTCCTGGCTCCCTAAGGATGGGTGTCCTGCTGATGCTCCATGGGAACAGTTCTGGACCTGTGCCCACAGCTCTGCACACCCCAACACACACACCTCCAAATCACCCCACACACCCTCAAAAGCACCCCACATTCACCATCTCTACTCCCACCCCACTGGGAGAACCTCCATTCCAGTGAGGCTGTGCAGAGCTCATCCCAAATTAACCCTCATTCCCATTTCACAATTTCTGCCCTTCAGAGGCAGAATCCAGGATACTGGGCAGGAAATGCCTCTTTCAGGGAAACAAATCCCAGGCCAGAGGCATCCAGACTGAGAAAGGAACAGGCAAAGCTGATCCAAGAGCCTTTTCTGCTCAGCCTGGAGCTCTCAGCTCCCACCTGAGGGACAGGTGACTGGTGTGGATCCTGTCGTTATCCATCCTCCCCCTGGAGTGGTGGAGATAATCCAGGTGTGAGGATGGTGATGATACCTCAATATCATGACCAGTCAACCCTCCACTTCTTTTCTCTCACTCATCTGTGAAAGGGAGAAGTTATCAGTGACCCAACACAGTCTTGACTCATCCCAGGTCGTTTTTTGGGAGAATTTATGATGCTTTAAACAAAAGGCTCTTGGGGAGGTGTGGGAACATCTCAAAAAAGCCAGACCTTGATTCTGTTTTCTCTAAATGTTTCTTGCCTTCAAACAAAATCAAACATTAAGTGATTAAAACCACCCAAAGCTTAGGAGCAACACAAAATGGCTATTCTGGAGCCGAGCATAGCATTCCACTCATCTCGAGGCAAAACGGTTTTGACATTTTTTGGTTCTCTGAACAATTTGGGAACCCAGTGAACCAAAAAAAAAAAGCAGCAGTTGTGTGCACCACCCTCCACCTGGCCAGCACAAACATCAACAGCTGAGAAACCTGAGGTGGGAGCAAACGCGTCCTGCACCTCTGGCAGGATGCATCTGAACGTGTCAGCTCCCAGCAGGGATTTGGGGATTTTAAACTACATAGGCCATCCCTCATTTCCCCCATTAACTTTTTAAGCTCAGTTTTGGCTAAATCCAGCCTCAATTTAGCAGTCCTGTTGACGGAAGTCCCTCCACACCCTGGTGGATCCATGCAGGACCTGCAAGAAAAGTGCTGCACCCACTTCCCCAGCCCAAACCGGGGTCTCCCCTCCTCCAGAGACAAACAGGATTTCTTTTGAAGTCTGGATGTCTGTCCCTGGGCCAATAAAGTGCCTCATTTTCCCGGCAAGAAGGTAAAGGTGGTGAAAGGTGTTACAAAGCACCTCCTTGTGAAGTGCAATTAGCAGCTGGGTGAAGGGGGGAAGTGTTGGCACAACAAGGGGAGGCGACGGCTGTCGCACCTCGCTTGGGATGGGCCAGATGGGCCAGGCAGGAGCCCAAACACCAGCCCTGGAGACAGTCTGGCAGTCCCGGGTCACTGGAGCCCTCCAGGGAGGCACAGGGGTTTCCTTGCTCCATGTCTCATCCTGCTGGTGACACTTGGAAGGGGTTGGAGGAGCAGAAGGGAGCGGGAGCTGCTTGAGGAGCTCAGCAAAGCAGATAATTTGGTCTGAATCAGGAGACAGAGCCATGGAAATCTTCTGTGGCTGTGTTTTTGTATTTATATTCTTATCCCCATTCTTGGTATAAAAATTGGCCATACAACCAGCCCCAAACCCATCTACCCCTACAGGAAAATACATCCCTCATAGACAGTGTTGTTTTAGGTCTTTCTTGGCTCCTCTGTTGTCTCCAAAGGACGTGGCTGTGGAGGGAAACAGCTCAGAGTCAGAAATAGGGAGGATTCAGAATAGAGGGGGGAATGTGTGGCTACTGTGAGAAAAAGGGACATGGAAATGTAACTCTGTTAAAAGATATTCCAGGCAATTTTCCAAGGTAGCAATGCGTCTCTGAAAAAAAAATACCAAAAAAAAAAAAAAAAAAAAAAAAAAAAAAAAAAAAAAAAAACCACCAGGGAATGAGAGGAAAATGGAAGAGCAGTGAAACTCCGTAATGTAGTATTTGGTGTTTAATCATCCAAAAATGATCCCCACAAGGTTCTCACTGGAGCTGGTGGCAGTTTTGGTGTAGACTTGGTGACAGACTCTAAGTAACACAATCTGCCTCCATCTGATCCCACCATTAAATGAAATCAGTCTCAAGCAAACAGGAGAACCCAAGGAGATCCCTGGGACCAAACCACAATCACACCTTTAAACCTAAACCCAGCTCCCTGCACCAAACATCATCACATCTATGCAGTAACCCTCACATCAGCCTGCCAGCTGGGGAGAAAAAGTCTGGGTTTGGGACTCAGGTGCATCAAACATTCAAGAAATCCGGGGTTTGCACATCTGCTTTTATCAGCAGACAGCTCACTTGTACAAACACATCCAGTCCAAGGGCAAGGCGAGCCCTCTCCAATATTAAGCCACTAAAAGACAGGGGAATGGGTTAAGGACTGGCTAGCAGCCAATGAGGTTTGCAAAACAGTGGAATCTAATAAAAATAATTGAAATATTTAAAGGCAGTTGCTTCACTTTATAAAGAAGCACCTGCAATGATTACCCAAAACATTTGCAGGTGGAAAAAGGGCTGAGCACGTCATTGGTGTTAATATCATTTATGCTCAGAGGGCAAATTAGGCATTGTAATTGTCAGGAAACACTGGAGCTGTTTCAATAGTGGGATGAGCCTGATAATGAGGGATGATTCCTTTAGATCACCTTCAGTGTGTAACAGTGCAAAGCCAAGGCTTGGGTCTATTAAAAACCTGACATCAAGGCGAGAGGTGTTCTCTGCAGTGCGTCCCAAGGATCCTTTACCTGCTTCAGCCTGTCCCTGTCTCGAGCAAACAGAGGCTAATTCACCTAAAATCCCTGCAGCCAATCCAGCTGATACAGCTCAGTGCATTTCCACTGACTCCTGTGGGAAGCTCCCATTCCATTCCAGTTGAGCATTTGGCCTTTGGGATTTTGGTTTGGGTGCTGATCCATCACGCCCCAATGCCTGGATCCTGGAGCACAAAGGTGTCACTTCTGATGCCTTCAGTTGTATTTCAGGCTCTGTGCCACCCAGGGCTGCAGCTCTGAGCTCACAGTCGGGTCACTCAGCTCTCTGCACACAGCACGGACACAAAACAAATCCTTCTCCTGCTGCACACCAAGGACAACTGGCACAAGTTTTCAGGCCCCAAAGCACAAACAACGGGGGCTGCAGGGAGAGAACAAGAAGGGTGGGACTGCATCAGCTGCAGCTGGGATTGGACAATGAAAGCCCAATGTGCAAATGGACCCAAACTGATCAAAGTGTGAGACCTGGTGACCGTTTGTCCATTTTGGGTCCATTTTGGGTCCATTTTGTGACCATGTTTGGTCCATTTTGTGTCCATTTTGTGACCATGTTGTGTCCATTTTGTGTCCATTTTGGGTCCATTTTTGATCCATTTTGTGACCATTTTGTGCCCATTTTGGGCCCACCTCAGGTGTAGCCCTGGCCAGGCTCTTGTCCTGCCCAAGGTGGATTTTTAAAGGCCTTTCAATAAATCTCTGCTTTATTCTCCAGCTCTGTCCAGTCTCTGTTCCAGCTCAGCCTTCCCAAGGCTTCATTTCAAAGAATAAATAAAGGACAGAGATGCACAGGGAAGAGGAGTTGCACATCCACATCTTTTCATCCAAATGGAGCCACACAAGCAGCCAGGCCCCAGCCATGGCCTCAGCCTGCCACCAAACATTTTGGAAGCAGAATCACCAGTTCTCTTTTAAAATAGGTGTATTTTAGCACACACCCCACCCTCACTCTCCTGGGTTCCCAGCAGGATATATCCACCTCTCTAGACCTAACACAAAGCCCACTTATTTCCACGGAAAGATGCTTTATTCCCCATAAAATTTATCCTAAGCACTATTAAAATTCATTTCAAGAGTAGGTAAGCAGGAGGAGTGACCCTCTGCTTGTGCCACCAGGCAGCTTCTTGGCATGGAAAAATAAATGCCTGAAGAGCCTGGGGCACAGAAAATGGTGAGCCCAGTTTGTGCCATCCCAGAGCCAAATAACTTAGGAAGTAAAATATGGAAGAGGACAGTCAGATGTTGTTTGATGCTTTGTTACCATTTTTTAAAATCCTGTTTTACTGATGGTGATTTGGGTGTTTTCCATTCCAGGAGAAAGATGACTGGAGGGGAATATTCTTTCACCTGAGGAGCACTTCAGCCTTTATAGAGAATTCACAAATTTAGGAATGACTTTTCATACAGAAGCTGGAGAAGACACTGTACAGACAAGTGCAAACACAAAATAAAGCCCCCTGGCTTTTTTCTGGCCCTCATGGACCCTTTGAGGGACCATGGAGATCTGGATATACCATCAGTACAATTTATCTCACCCCAAAGCAGGAAAGCTGAACCTCATCCTTAGTTCCTACTGGCTCAAGGATCTGAAAATCTTCAGAAGGGTAAATTGTCCTCCAGGAAGAATGACAAACGTGAATTCCAGAGTATTTTCATAATGTTGGCCCCAAAACTTAGAGGCTTCTTCCCAGCTCTGACCAATCACCTCTGCTGAGGAAGAACATCTCAACATCATTGTCATCTGGGGTACAGCTTCCTTCCCAAGGGAGATGTGTCCGAGTCCTTAAAGTCCTTAAAGACTTTGTGCTGTTGCTCATCTTTTCAACAAATCAGTCAAGAAGGCCTTCAGAGGTGGTTTAACCTCAATTTAAGAGACTAAAACCTTTGCCAGGAAATTTCCTGAAGTAGTGGGGTGAGTGGAAAAATTGGATTCATCTTTCCCTTTGAGGATTTGAGCCTTGGTGCCCACAGGTGGGCACAGATGGAAAACTAAGCCAGGTATTAAGCCAGATTTTGTGTGTAGCCATCAACCTTTCCCAGAGATCTGTAAATTCTTTCCTAAAGCAAGTATCTAAAATTAAACAGATGACTCAGTAGATCAGCTGGGGCTAGAAATAAAGAATCAGCTTTCAACTTGGAGTGGAATTAATCTACTAGTTAATGAGATAAACTCATTAAATCATAGAATCATAGAATGATTTCGTTTTGAAGGGACTTTAAAGATCATCTCATTCCAGACCCTGCCATGGGCAGAGACACCTTCCACTGTCCCAGAGTGATCCACACCCTGTCCAAGCTGGCCTTGGACATTTCCAGGGATCCAGGGGCAGCCACAGCTGCTCTGGGCACCCTGTGCCAGGGCCTCCCCACCCTCACAGGAAAAATTCCTTCCCAATATCCCATCTAACCCTGCTCTCTTTCAGCTTGAATCCATTCCCCTTAATTCTATCACTACACACCCTTGTAAAACCAATGTTGTCCTTGTTTCCTCAGCCAGATTTTGGATTGGTATTTAAAACCTGCCCCTGAAATCACCAGGTGGAGCTGGTCTTGTATAATGCCAGGGATCACCTGACCCTTGGTGTTGTTACCCACCAGTTTTAGGAATCTAAAGGTTTAATTTTTTATTCTTGAACCTTACAGCTCAGAGTCTGTAACTGCCCCAAAAAATGCCATCATGTGAGGTTGGATTTGCAAAGCTGAAGGTAAATCCGAGAGGAGAGGAGAGGAGAGGAGAGGAGAGGAGAGGAGAGGAGAGGAGAGGAGAGGAGAGGAGAGGAGAGGAGAGGAGAGGAGAGGAGAGGAGAGGAGAGGAGAGGAGAGTCCAGCTGCTGCAGGAAATTTTACATCTGAACGTTTTCTCTCATGGCAGGACACAGCACGAGAAAGCCTGCCTGTTCCCAGGAGACACTCACCTAATTGCACAGAGTCAGCAAGTTGAGGCCTCTGGAGCAGTTTTGGATAACATCCCATGCCTCTCACCTTGCACAGCCATGCCCAGTGCCCTCCAAATCCTGCTGAAGCCTCCTGCAGCACCAAGGGCTGTTGGACCAGGTTCACAAACCTGAGCACCATTAAGAGAAAATCCTACCAATATCAGCACTCTCCGCTCACTTACACCTACTTTGCATTTTAAATGCCAGTAAATGACTGCCCAAGGGAGCAGAGAATCAGACCCATCAATGTGGGTATATTTCAGCAACCCAGACCCCAGGAATTTTGGAAGTGTACCAGCACTAAGCATTATTAATGCATATTGAAAAATCGCTGGAAATCTCCCCAGCATTGTTAAAGAATCATTTAATTATTATTAACTGAGTCACGGAGGGCAGGCAGGCAAGTTTATGAAACCAATACACTGAGTAACTGTGGACTCTGGAGGATGAGATGGTTCTAATGCCAAGGTTGGTAATTAAACTGTGGCCCAGGGCCGGGTGCTGATGCATTCAGCAAGTGCCCTCTGCTGGACTCCCATCCCAGCCGGAATCTTCCTCATCCATCCCTCACCTTCCTCCTCTGCAAGGCTGGGTGCACCACGGCATCCTCCCGGCCTGACTTCCAGCCCATTGCCCTTTTTCCAGCAGCCACCTCCCATTAGGTTTCTCTGGAAAAAAAAAAAAAAACCCAAATGAGCAATATGAAGTTACACCCTGAGTCAGGGCAGCTTGCTTGGGCTGGAAAGTGGGCGCTCTGGGGAAGCTCATTGCCCTTTCCAACCCCATTCCCAGCAGGGACTGGGAAATGTCCATCTTCACTGGTTTGTTCTGGGATGACTAAAACAGGTGGGGCTCAGATATGATGTGAGAGAGCAATTAAACAGCGGAGCTTTCAATGCCCAGCTCCCAGGGCCTTGTTTAGCTAATTAGGAAAACCGTGCATTCATTGCCCTGAGGTGATTGCAGCACCCTCAAGAGCTCTGCCAAGGTCAGGTTTTGCTGCTGACCATTCACAATGGCCCACGCTGACCATTCACAATCCACAATTCCAGGTTTGCTGCTGACCATTCACAACGGCCCACGCTGACCATTCACAATCCACAATTCCAGGTTTGCTGCTGACCATTCACAACGGCCCACGCTGACCATTCACAATCCACAACGCCAGGTTTGCTGCTGACCATTCACAATGGCCCATGCTGACCATTCACAATCCACAACTCCAGGTTTGCTGCTGACCATTCACAATGGCCCACGCTGACCATTCACAATCCACAACGCCAGGTTTGCTGCTGACCATTCACAATGGCCCACACTGACCATTCGCAATGCCAAGCCACAAGAGCTTGATTAAAGACAGTTGGGCTTCCCTAACTGGGACACATGACAGTCCTAGATCTCCAGCTGGTGACCAGGAGTCCAGCACTCCACTGGCCACTGCCAGTGCTTTTGTTCCATTCACATTTTCCATCCCCGTTGCCAGGTTTGGCTGCCAGGTACTCAAGGCAGGAACGGTCTCTCCTTAGGCCCAGCGCTGCAAGGCCTCTAGGCATGCTTATAATGCAAACAGAGAGATTAGATCAAGTCTGGCCTCTCTCTCAACGCTGTAGGCAGCAGAAGAGTGGAGTGTTTGCTTCTTATCTGGAGTCTTGGGGGATTGGCCCAACATATTGACATAAACTCCTGCCAATGTCAGTTTACACTGAGGAGAACGGGTTATAGAATGTGTTGGCTCGGGAGCAAGATCCGAGTCCTGGTAAGGCATCCCCTCTGCAGGGCCCAGAACCTCCCATGGAGAGGAAGGGACCATCCAAGCCCCTCACAGCTTTGGACCCCCAAAATGAACAGGGGTTCCTGGGCAGGGGGCTGTAACTCAGCAAGGCTCCGAGGCCAGGAGTGTGGGACAGGTCCTTAGTGGGCTCGGGGTCCTCCAGACACCTGCAGAGCTGTTCAGAGATATACAGAAAGCAATACTGTGGGAAATTCAACACTTAGAGGAGGGAAAGGCAAATTTCAAAGTGATCTCAAATGAAAAAATGTGTTTTCACATCAAGAATTGTTGTGAGAAAATGAAAGTGCAACAAAGACTTCACTGAGTCAGACCAGCGGTCAGGGTAACTCAGGAACCTGTCTGGGACCCCAGAGACATGAGATGCTCTCCAGGGGGGTCACTTTCTGCAGTCGCTGCCCTCTTGTTGTCCCAGCTGCCACCTCCATCACCCAGGGATGCTGGAGAGAGCCCCTCTGCTGCTTCTGCATCCATGGGGCTGAGCCTGCTATCCAGAAATTTTTGAACCCAGTTTTTGAACAATATCAACAATTATATTATGTGCCCTCAACAACCTTCTGTAGCTACAGATTCTGGGAATCACCTTTTTTTTTTCATGCTTAAGAATTAAAATTTATGGAATCAATAAAGTTGGAAAAGACCTCTGAGTCATGGAGTCCAACTGACCAAATGCCTGCATGTCCAGTGAACCAAGAGCCTCATTCCCAGACTCACGCCCTGGGTGTTTCCAGGGGTCTTGGGTGTCAGTCCCTGGTGCCTCAGACTGTCACAGAACCACGGAATATTCTGATGGGAGGGGACCCACAAGGATTATCAAGTCCAGCTCCTGGCCCTGCACAGACACCCCAACAATCCCACCCTGGGCATCCCTGAGAGTTGTCCAAACTCTCCTGGAGCTCTGGCAGCCTCGGGCCATGCCCATTCCCTGGGTAGCCTGGGCAGTGCCCAGCACCCTCAGGGGGAAGAATCTTCTCCTGACTATGGCTTCAAAGGGAACAGGACTCCCCCAAGGCCTGTGATCAGCTCAGCTGAGCCTCTCAGGAGGAGATCCCAGAGATCCCAGGCTCACATGCCTTTTTTTTTATCTCTGTCATCATTAGAAAGTCTCAGGTACAAGTTTAGAAGCTGAGGACATCTAAATGTAGGTGCCCAAGTCTGGTGCTCAAACCTACCTGGAAACATATTTAAATTAGAAGAGAGATTTTTGAAATTTAGCCAATTTGAACGTTTTGGTTTTCAGACACTGCTTTCTGTTTTTAAGTGAGGAGATTAACCAAAGAATAGGCTTAGAGAAAAATTCAGTTTGGAAGGGACTCCATCTCCCCTTCAACCACCTGCTCCAAGCAAGGCCAGCTGTGAGGTCAGACCAGGCTTCTTTAAGAAACAAAACACAAAATCTGGAACTAGAAAATCCCAAAACAAGACCAAGAGCTAAGGAGCAACGTGGTTTTGAAACATGGCTTGATTGCTAAAGTCCCTGGCAGGAGTTTAATCCAGGTGTGAGGGAAAGCTGTGGATGAGCACACCACAGCAACACCAGTTAACTGTCCACAACCACAATGACAATGGTCCAGAGGTGAGGCATGGAAAGGGAGGGATCAGCAAATCTTCACAACCACATAAGAATGAGGAGCAGGCCAGGGGTTGATGTGAATTAATGACAACCAGGTTTCAGTGAAGAGCGAGACAACCACGTCCTCCAGCCCCTTTGTGCTCTGTGAGGGACACTGGAAACACACAGGTGGGAGCTGAGTGCTGTAAATTGGGCCACACAGCAGAGAAAGGCCTTCAACATTTCGGCTAAATTAAGGATGGTGAGGATTCATCCATCACAGGCTGCGTCCCAGGGAGAGGAATTCCCTACAACCCTCGTCTTACAACAAAGGAGGAGCAGATCCAAGTGGTCAAACAGCAGCAGCTTCAACAGGAGAGAATTTACAAGAGTCAATATGTGAACTATTCAAGAGTGTTTCTGCTTGCTGATTTCAAATCTACAGCCCTTATCAACAAGGAGAGGGACCATAGTGGCTTTTCTTTAAGGCAGATTAAGAAGGAAAGTAAAAGTAGGTATTTAAGATAAGAAATAAGACAAGTGAGTTGTTGTATTAAAATAAAACCAGCATAACGTGTGGAGTAAAATAGACATTTTTTGTCCTAACTAGAGCTCAGGAGTAGGGAAAATCAATAAGGGAAATAAAGGGCTTGAAGAAATATTTATAGTCAGCAGAGTCAAGGTTGAAGAGAAGGCACTTTTCTTGTGCAAGCAACAAAGAAACCCTGACGAGAGCATTAATTTGTTACTCCAGGGGAATGGTGGAACCATGGATAATAACCAAGAAAAGCCCTGGGTGTTCAATAAAGACCTCAGTTCTGCATTTTGAGAAAAAGCTGCACAAGCTACTTCTACCACACACTGCTGATGATCACACTTAGGGCTCTAACCATAAGCAAGGAGATGGTAATCAGCATCTCCCACAGCTAGCCATTAATAAATCTGCAGATTCAGATCATTTACATCCAGGAGGTTTTAAAGAGCTGGCCAAGAAGGCATTGGAGCCTGTTCAAAAGTCTTTGAACCCCAGGGAAGTTCTAGAGGACCGGGAGAAAATGAGTGTTTTGTCAGTGTTTTAAGAGGACAACACAGGTTCTAGAGTGCCAGCCTGCCATTAATCCCAGCAAAAAAACAATAATGGAATAGCTCATATGAGATTTGTTTATTATGGAATCAAAGGAAGGTAATATAATTGCTGCCAATCAACTTGGGTTTATGAAAAATAGATCTTGTCAAATTAATTTGATGTATTTTGCGATAACAGCACAAGCGTGGTTAATAAGGGGAAGAGTGCTGATGTAATTTTAACTTGGATTTTTCCTCAAGGCAACTGCCTGGGTACTGCATGATATTTTGATTAAGAAACTGGAGTCCCAAACATGGCACACATTAAAGGGATTAAAAACCAGCTAACGTAGGTCTCGGAGCGTTCCTCTAAACAAGGGAGCACTGCCAGATGGGTGTGTTCCCAGCCAGGTCCCACTGGGAACCGTTCCTCAACGCGCTTTTTAACATTTTCTCCAAGTCCTGGGAGAAGAAAAAAAATAAATTAAAAATTGCTGATGGCAACACAAGGCCTACTGGATGAGCAGGTAAGGAAGAGGCTGAGGTCAGTGGGGTGGAGGGGAAGGATTCCCATGTTCAGGTGGGTGAAGGCGGGTGAGGGCCAAATGTGGAGGCAGATGTGGTGAAGGGAGGAACGTGGTCGTGTTCCCCCTCCTGGGAAGGAGCAGTGCAGGAGGGATTTGGACAGCACAGCAGGCAGCCATAGGAGCAGAGGCTGAGGGAATTGGTTTGTTCAGCTGGAGCAGGGGAGGCTGAGGTCAGATTCATTGGGAGCTGCAGCTGCTCCAGAGGGGCAATGGAGGGGCAGCTCTGACCTCTGCTCCCTGAGACTGGGGACAGGGCCAAGGGAAAGGAGCTGTGTCAGAGTTTTCACTGATTTAGTGAACAATTCCTTGGGTGGATGATAATCTGTGAGGAGAACAATGGTGGGACTCCATCCCTGAACCATCCTGGGTAAAGATCCAGCATTCCTGTTTGAGGATGGGCAGCGCTGATGCTGTGTAAAGGAACCAGCCCTGAAAGGGGTGCATTAAAAGCCTGGCTGCTTTTCCCACAGCAGGAAAAGGACTGGAAGGTAAAATAAATGCATAAATGCAAGAATTCAGTGTGCATGGGAAGGAGAGAGTTGGAAAACCAAAGGGACTTTGGAGACACAAGTCAGAGTTTTCCAAGTAACAGAATCATACAATGAGGTTGGAGGGAACCCTAAAGGTGATCTTGTTCCAAGGTTTAGGTTGGATATCAGGGAAAGGTTCTTCCCCCAGAGGGTGATGGAGCACTGACCAGGTTCCTCAAGGAATGGAGACATTCCCAAGGCTGACAGAGCTCCAGGATCATTTGGACAACGCTCTCAGGCACAGGCTGGGATTGTTGAGGTTGGATGATCCTTCTGGGCCCCTTCCAGAATATTCCCTGATTCCATGATTCAGCCCAGTCTGCCTGCAACTTGGGTTTATCAATGAAATCCCCAGTGCTCTGGATGCTGGGAATGGAGGAAATGTTGAATTTTTGGGATGTGCTCATGACTCCACACTCCCATGAGAGCCCCAGATTCCCCTGGGCTGCTCCGGCAGGCAGTGCAGGGAGAGGTTCTTGCTGGGCAGGATCCAAAGCAGGGTATCAGGGATGGTGGAGGAGGTGCTCGGTGGTCCTGCTAATTCCTCCCTCTGCCCAAGCCGAGCCAGGCTGCAAACTGAAATACCAGGAGGCAGAGTCATGAAAAGGTGCTGGGAAATCCAAGAGGAGCTGGAGGAGAGTCCCAGGAACGGAGGCAAGGTTGGAAATCATTAGAGGAGCTCAGTTCAGCAGCTCCATGGACAGAAGGATGGTGGTTTGTGAGGCCCATGAGTGGCTGTTCAGAAATAAAGAGCTCTTCAGTCTGTCACACAAAGGTGTGAGGAGGACTAAATGCAAATAAACAAAGTCAGCTATAATCAAGCACCAAACATGGCACCTGTTTTAGCACTAAACTTGATTGTGTGATGGGGAAATTTAGCAGGGAGTTCACACCACGCTGGTTGTAGGAGAGACAAATGTTTTATCTAAAGGAATTTTCTAGAAGGATTTTTTTCCTTATCTGGTCTGGTAGAGGAATAGCACTTCTCTGGCTATATAAACTCTTTCCCTAAATGAGGCAGAGGATGAGGAGGAACTCTTCCTCTGAGAACCATGGAAGAATCATCACATGAGTCACTCCCAGCCCAATTAGGCTTCCACACAGACACCATCAGATGGGAATTCGTCATGAATTGCCTGGAGAAAGAATTACACCTGTGAAGACCACGAGATTCTCAGAAATCCTCTCATCCTTTCTGTCAAGGGAAGGCTTTCTTTGAATTCCTCCCGTTTTTTGGACTCCTCCTTTCCATTTGTTTGTTCAGATAAACTCTTTACATTGAACCTCTCCTGTGAGGAAAGGCTGGGATTGCTGAGCCTGGAGAAGAGAAAGCTGCAGGGAAAAATGGTTTTAAATGGAAAAAGGAGAGATTAAGGCGAGATATTATGAAAAATTCCTTCCCTGTGAGGTTGCCCAGAGAAGCTGTGGCTGCCCCTGGATCCCTGGAAGTGTCCAAGGCCAGGTTGGACGGGTCTTGGAGCAACCTGGGACAGTGGAAGGTGTCCCTGCCATGGTGGGGTGGGACTGGATGGACTTTAAAATTCCTTCCAACCCAAACCATTCTGGGACTCTGTGTCTACGAAACAGCAGCACCTTCTTAGGGCAGCACTGCCAATGGCAGCTTTGGTGCCTCTGTTGAGATTGAGGCCCCCACCCATTTGCCTTCCCATTTCATCTCCTACCATTGCTCAGCCTAATTTTTGGACTCTTATATCAGTTAAATCAGCCCAAATCCAAACCCATCAATGCTAACTGCATTAAGGAGCGTTTCATTTTATCACTGTCCTATTTTGGAACCGTCTTATATTTACACTTAATACATAAATATCCAGAAGGAATTCAGCTGTGGGACCAAATCTATCAGAAGGACAAACCCATCAGAAATCAGGTAAGCCTACAAGAGGGGAAGTGTCTGGAGCAGGGAATGCTCCCCACACTGCCAGGCTCCATCTCTTCCCATCTCTTGCCCACGGAGCTTCTCTGTGGGCTCAGTATTTTCTGGGCCTGAGAGAATTCTCAGCTTGCTAACTTGCAAGTTCCATTCCCAAGGGAAAACTTCCAACAGTTTCCTTTCCCAAAACATCATTCCCTGTTTTTCAAAATATTTCTATGTGGGTAGTGGATCTTCTCAGGTTCTTCTCAAAACAATCTTCCTCACCTTGTGTTTCCTGTTACTCAACCAATGGGAAGAGGTGTCAGTCCTACTGACCAATGAATCCCTTTTTAGTGAAGCATGCTATAAAAGGAACCAAGGGAATTGTAATAAAAAGCCTTCTGATGTTCTCATGAAAGACTGGAATCTGTGTCTTCTCTTCATGTCCTTCTGTGACACTTCTCTTCAGGGTTTGCTTGCAGAGGCCCTGCCACAGACAGACTCTTTTCTTGCTGTCCTAGGTTACAATGTAAGTTGTGCCCAAAGTCTGTATTCTATCCCCATCTCCATGAGCCTTGGTTTAAAAGTGGTATAAACCCTTTGCATACAGACATATATACACACACTTATATTTTTTCTTTTCACATATATATATGTTTCTTTATATATATATCTTTATAAATATGAATAAAGAATATATATTTTATAATACTTCTATATATTAAAATATATATTTATATAATATATTTTTATCTTATATAAATTATTTTTTATTATATTTGTTATATAAATGATATTATTTATATATAAACACATATTTCTTTGTATATATTCCTATATAAATTAATATATATTGATATATATATTCTTTTTATATATTTATTTCTTTGCTCTTCTTTCTATTTAAAGACATCTATATACACAGACCTTAGAGACACATATACCACATACATACATACATACACTGAATGGAAGTTCAGAAATAAAGAGCTCTTCAGTCTGACACACAGCAGTGTGAGGAGGTTTAACTGCAAATAAACAAAGTCAGCTATAATCAAACACGGCACCTGGTTTTATATATATATATATATAAACACATACATATATATATATATATATACACATACATATATATATATATACATAATTTTTTGATGTTTTGTGTGTACCCCTATGGCTTCCCCATACCTGTTTCCCTTTTGACAGCCATGGGATCAGTGTCACCCAGCACAGATAACACAGCTCACCCACCTCATCCCTCCTGGCTGTGTGCTGCAGTTTGCTGGGGTCACACAAAGGGATAAACAGGGAAGTGGAATCGCCAAGGACTTATAATTGTAGGACCAATGTTAACAAATGGATGCAGATATTTAAGATAAAGATTCATTTTTCCAAAGCATCCACCCATCAGCACCTGAAAGTCTATTTCTAAAGGCTCACAGGGTCAGGGATGTGCCTCTCATGGTCCATCTGTTCCTGCTCAGGAGCCTTTGGAAAGATTCACCCAAAATCCATAGCAGGAAGAAATACTTCAGAATCAATTATTCTTTGTCCCAAATGTATTAATCATTTTCCCAGGCAGGAGCTGCACATTATCCTCAGCCTTGACTCTGAAGGGATGCATTTACACAAAGAAGAGTTTTTATATGAGAGGTCAAACCCCTCACAAAACATTAAATATGAGTATGCCTTGGGTTGGGTAGCCAAGAGATTTGTACTCTATTTCATCTGTTGTAAAAGCAGATATTTCTTTATCTCTTGTAACTCCAGGGGGAGGGGGGCAGATGCCTTCTGATAATGGGCCATGAAGGCGCACCGATGACATCACACATTACGTCACCGGGATATCTGCTGATAATGGGCCATTGAGGCTCACCAATGACATCACACATGACATCATCCCATTGGGAGATGCTCCACCCAGTGTGGGTGGAGCCAACCGTTCCCACCTGGATAAAAACTGAGACTCAGGAACAGCAGGGATCTGGTTTTTCCACCAGAGGAAGACCAGACCCATCTCGCCACCACTGGGCTTTTCCTACTCCATTATCTGCACCCCACAGAACCTCATCTAGGATTTATTTGGACTGCTCCCAACACCCTGACCAACAGGGTGTCATGTTGTATCCCTGACTCTGTCAGGGTTTTTTCCAGGACTTTTGTTTTGCTTGCTTGCTTGTCTTTGTACTACTACATTTGTATTTTGGGTTTGTTGTTGTTGTTGTTGTTTTATTCCTATTAAAGAACTGTTACTCCTATTCCCATATCTTTGCCTGAAAGCCCCTAATTGCAAAATTATAATAATTTGGAGGAGAGGGAGCTTACATTCTCCATTCCAAGGGAAGCTCCAGCTCTCCCTGGCAGACAACTGTCTTTCAAAACCAGGACAGAGTATTATTATGAGTATTATCTCATGGGGGTGTTTTCAAAAAGAGACAGCAGGGCTTTGAGCTTTTTATAGCTGACAACTGAGCCTTGTGATAAAATTTTGGGAGCCAAGGGCAAGGTCCTCATTCCAGGAGCCAGTGCTCAGTGCCAGACAAGGCAGGTGAGCAGCAGGGTGGGAAGGTGGCTTTCCTTAGGGAAACACCACGCTTGGCAAGGGATTGCAAACAACACTGAATTGGGATGGACCTTCAAGGTCTCACCACACCAAAACCTTCACCACCTCACCAAGGAGAGACACCACGCCCTCACAGCAAGCAAATCACAGAATCACAGAATTTCTAGGTTAGAAGAGATCTCCAGGATCGAGTCCAACCCAGCCCCAACACCTCAAATAGATCATGGCACCGAGTGCCACATCCAGGCTTTGTTTAATCACATCCAGGAATGGTGACTCCACCACCTTCCTGGGCAGGCCATTCCAGTGCTTTATCACTCTTTCCATGAAAAAACTTTTCCTAATATCCAGCCTGTATTTCCCTTGAAGCAGCTTGAGACTGTGTCCCTTCAGACCCAAACCAGTGAGGGAGGGCTCAAGGTGTTCCTCAGCACCTGCAGCCTCAGGGCACAACCTCTTTTCCTCCAGCTGTTGCCCAGCACAGCCTCTCCTTCATGGCACCATTCCACTGGGACACTCCAGGCCAGCATCCCTGCTCCCCTGGCAGCTGACAGCCCTTTGAAGGGCCTGGGTTTATCTCCAGGATTTTTCTAATGAGCTCTTAAACCTTCTATCAATGACACATTCCATCAGTGGATCAAGGCACCTAAATAAAATTGACATAAGGCAAGGCCTTTTAATTATCCAATTATTTTGTTTCAAGCAGCAGCTGGTAAAAAGTAAAAAGACTTAGTGTTCTCCTTTCGTCTCTGTTGACATAAAATCAAGGATCAAAGTGCCTTAATTTTTGGCCTCTGATTTTCCTTTCCTTGATTTAAACACGCCTGTTATGAGTTCAGTGGCCTTCCTGCCCCTTTGCTTATTTAGCAGTGATTAGGGAGTGCTGAAGCTGCAAAGCCTCCGAGTTTGCTGTCATGGCATGGAGCCCCCACGGCCCTGGGAGCTGATGCTGGGCAGCATAGGCCCTCACTCCATCACAAAAAGAGTTTTCAATCCCAAGAGTGACACAGGAATGATTTATCCATGGGGAATTGACACAGGCAGAGATGAAGGGCTGCGTGGGAAGTGTTTGGGAGACAAAAGCACCTGGTGCAGGTCACGCCCCTGTTCAGGGACCTGCTGGAGGTGCTGGTTTGAAATTCCATCAGTGTTGGATCCCCAGATTGGAGATTTTAAATCCTGCTTGATTTTTATTTCCCCACCTTTACAGAGCAACCTGTAGATCCAGCTTGGATCCCCTCTGAGTTTGTTAAAGAACAGATTCTCTGTGGATACTCATGGTCACACCGATTTTGCACCAGGTTTCATCTGAAGGAAGAAGTTTCTGAGGAAACCTCATCACAATGGGCAATCTGGCCCACCCAGATCAGGCTTGCCCCTGGAGAGGTTTGTCCCTCTCTCCAAGGAAACGTGATCCCAGGCTCCAGGGAGGTGGAAGAGATCAGGGCTGTCACACACAAATAAATCCCACTCAGTGTCCTGGTTTCTCCTTGCTGAACCTGGACCTGCAGCTGTGGTGGGCTGCTAGCCTCTAACCGTGGGAAATGGATTTGTAGAGATTTCTCAAAGCCTGACAGAAGGCTCACATAGTGTGCATCTGTATGCAAACTTTGAGATAGAAAATGCTGACTTAGAAATGCCATGGGATAGGACAGACATTGTTGAGAGAGAAATGGAACTGGAAACAAGTTTCAAAGGATGACCTTGCAAATAAGACTGGATACTTTGAAGAAATAGAATTATGAAAGGTGAATATATGGAACATATAAATATGAAAATAGAACTATGAAAGATAAATACATGGAACATATAAATATGAAAATAGAACTATGAGAGGTGAATATATGGAACACATAAATATGAAAATAGAACCATGAAAGGTGCAGTGCAGTAAGACCCATGAGGGTAATTTTGGATGATTTAAGGCATCTACAGCATTGTATGGCAAATGCTGATAGACCAAGAAACGTTTATAATGGATTGTAATTAGGAAACAGTTTGGCTTCTGATTGTGTGAATTGTAACATTTGTACTGTCTCACCCTTCACATGAGACTGAAAATGGAATAAAAGTTTTTAAAACGCCTCTCAGCTGCCCCATCTCTGGGTCAGAAGAAGGGATAATCCAACACCTAACCTGGGATGCAGAGTCCATCTATCTGCGTGCATTCACGGATGGGGATGTTCATAAATGGATAGACAGCTCTGAGGGGGGAGCGAGAGCCCAGGGAAGGGTTCCCAAGAGTCAGCCTCGACAGCAGAGGCCGTGCAGGAGTTTCTGAGGAGCAGGGAGGCGGTGGCAGAGCTCGGTGCAGGAGGACACCCCCCTGGCAGGAGCAGAGCGTGGGATCCTGCATGGCCCCGGGGCTGCTCTCCCGGGAAGCACGGGCAGAACTCCCTGCTCCTGCAGGTGTCCCTGTGGATGAGATCCAGCAGACACCAGCACTGTGCAGGAGGAGAGCTCTGCAGAGAGCTCTTCCCTCTAAACAAAGGGTACCACCCTTTGGTGCCACCCAAACGAGCAAATTTTGGGTGGTATCAGGTACTCCCAGCTCCCCCACGACTCTGGATGTCCTTGAATAAAATCTTTTTAATCCTCTCTTGCAAGACTGGCACTAAAAAGCTTTCACAGCCCTGCCAAGCTGGGCAGTTTTAGGTAAGCTCTGTGTGGGCAGAGCTGGTCTGGAATTCTTCTTGTCACTCAGATCAGCCGTGCTGGAAGCTCTGCTTCTAATTCATACAGCTTCCTCTCACCCAGTGCTCCCAAACCCACAGGAGAAAACCTCTTTTTCTATGGTGTTGGAAAAACCCAGCTCTACAGAGACAGGGCATCTGTAAAAGATTTTATCCATTATCAATCTCGTAGAAGGGTAAAGCACAAGAGACATAAAACTCAACGCCATTCTATCAGAAGCCAACCTATTTCTTTGTTACAATATCTTACAAATGTTTTTTTCAGCCTATCAGTTTTTGCCACACAATGCTGCCAATAGCCTAACACAATCCCCTATTATTTTACCCCACGTGGTCTTGCTAAAATGCATCTTTAGCAGTTCTAATTCCCCAAAATCTCTGTTTGCAAGGCCATCATTTGAAACTTGTTTCCAGCTCAATTTTTCTCTCAACAATGTCTTCTCTATCCCATGTAATTTCTGAGTCAGCACGCCTCACCTCAGAGTTTGCACACAGATGCACAAGACTCTGTGAGCTTTCAGTCAGGCTTTGAGAATCCCTTAAAATCCACTTCTCACACTGTGGGACACGGCAAATTCCAACCTCCCCACCACCAGGAGAAGCTTGCTGAGCTATCCCTCACCTCCCCTTCCTCAGCTGCAGCTGTGAAAAACAAAAAAATTAAATAGATGAGGGATTCCAATGCCAAACCAGCCTTTTGCCACTAGCACAGGGTGGGAGGTGAGGGCCACATTGGCCTTCCCAACCAATCCCTACAACAAAATGGTGACTCCATGAGTTTTTTGAACACAGGACATGCTCAAAATAATCACCACTGTCAGGAGTCTCTCCTAGGGTGAATCTCTGGATGATCCCACACTGGTTTTACGAGGAGACTTTGTTTAGGATGTTGGCTAATTGTAGGGCTCCTGTTGATAAAGCCAAGGAGGCCAAGGTCAATCCCTCAGCTGGGAAATGTGATGTCTAGAGGAGCTGGACAGTAAATATTAGCCCCAACAGCCACCACACATTGTGTTGCTGATGTCTCCAAGCTGGAAAAATTCCCCTCACCAGCTCTTCTCCTTCAGTTCTGTCCTGTCATGGGTCTGGCTCCTTCTGTGACCTTGGCCAAGCTCCTTTGCCTTGGGCTGTTCAGTTTTGCAGCTTTATAAAGGTTTATTCGAGTCCAAAAATTGACAATGTCCAATTTACTCTGATAAATGTGCACTTGTACAGTGCACTCAGCCACTTGGTCACTTTATCTACACCAAGGGTTGGACTCAGTGATCCCTGTGATCCCTTCAAACTCAGAGTATTCCATAATTCTGAGGACACAGCCCAGTTGCTGTGCTCACTGTCAGAACCAAGCCCACATGGAGACAAAGACCTTGGGAAAGGTCCAACCCTCCTCACTTTGAACATCCAGAGAAGGTGGCAGCTTCTCCCGTCTCTCTTTAGGCTGAACCTTCCCTCAAAGTCTTTCTGGATTTTTTTATGGGCAGCAAAGGGCAGGTGTCCCTCCCAGAGTGCCAAACCAGCCCTGTGGCCATCTAAAGGCAGGTGGGGTGAGCACCATCCTCACTGAACTTGCTGCACCTCAGTCCAAGCCAAGGGGGCTGAGATTTCTCTGAGTTGGTGCCACAGGTGGCTCCAGGTGTTCCAAAATCCTGTGATGTCCATGGTGCCATTTAGCAGGGGAGTGACCACAGAAGAATTGGGACAGCAGAAAGTCGGGAGGCAAGGTTTAAATCTGAAAAACCCCAGATGTGGCATCACCTGAGGACTTGGGGCAGACTAAGGAACAGAAAACTCAGACCTCAAAGAGAGAGTCCATCTCTGAGGATTCAGCTTCATCTGGGGTTAACAGGAACAGCATTTGGGAAAAAGAAACCCAGAGTTAGGATTTGAGCATTCCCATAAACCAAAGTTTGAGGTGTGGTATCCTGCAGACACAGGCTAGCTCAGATTAAAGCTGCATGGGAAGCTCAGATAGAATCGAGGCTTCCAGAACTTAATCAGATCAGCAATCCCAGGTTATTCCTCTCAAAATTAAAGGAGAATTAAAGAAGAAAGCCAAGGCAGAGCTCAGCACTGGGTCTCGCTCAGAGGAACACAAATTTCACACAGCAGACACAGGAATGACAAACCCTAATTAACATCTGGGAGCAACCAGTGAGGACCCAGAGACTTCTATTGTAAATTAAATATCAGTGTGGTCAGAGGGTCAATAAAAATAGGCTTTCACCTGCTCCTAATTATTTCCCCCACTACAATAGCTGTTTGTTCCCACTCAGGGGAGGACAGGGCTGTGCAGAGGGTGGAATTCACCTCTCTGAGGCAGCTCTGACCTGCTCACACTCAGAGCTTCGCGAGGGCAAAAGTCCTTTGCATAAAGGTGCTTTTTACCCCCGTGTGAAGCTCAGAGCACCTGAAAAATTGCATATTTTAATCTGCTGAGCCCGTGGCTGCTGCTGGCTGGGCTCTGGCAGCAGTGGAAGTGGCTGCAATCCAGCTGCAGAACCAGCCCTCCCCGTGTGTTCGTGTGCAGGCAGCGTGCGTTCATGCATCTATGCAAACGCACTAGCAGCGTGTTTTTAATGCGTTCAGATTTCATCACAACCTGAATTTAAAAACAAAACAAAACACCAAAAAAAACCCAACCCAAAAAAAGAACCCAAAACCCACCCACAAAACCCCAAACAAACAAACAAACAAACAAATTAGAAGAAGAAAAAGAAAAAAAAAACTGAAAGAAAAAAGTCCCACATTTTTTAAGCCTACAAAACAAATGCTCTTTTCAAGCCACTGGCAATTACAGAGAGGTCCTGATCCTTTCTGCATGTTACTGTCAAACAAGTTTTCAGTAGGATTCAATAAAGTGATCTGACATTTCTTTGGAGATCTTTACACACAGTAGCTCAAGCCACGAAAGAACTTCACTTCTGGCAGCTCTGTGAATATTTTATTTTGCCCAAAGCTAGACAGGTGTGATCAAGAAGAACGGGGGGGGTGAAATATATTAGCAAAAGGCCTTTCAGTGGCAATACAGGTGTTTGCTGGAGTGCAGTCAGTTTGGGTTGTGTGTGTTTTTTTAGAGAAGAAAATCTTAGTAGGGTTAAGATTAAAGGCACAGCACATTTATTTCTTGTAGGCTGAAAGTGAGGGAAGCATTTTCTAAAAGAGAGGGTAGAGTTTGCCCCTGCAAAGGGCATTTTGAACTAGGTCTGAAATGAGGATTAAACTCCTCATTCCCATAAGCTCAAAGAGACTTTGGCACATCAGATATTCCCTGGATCCAAGCCCTTCCACCAAGCTCTGGGGAGTCACTAAAGAGTTAAATGAGTTTATAATTCACAGAACAAGTCAATACATTCATTCAAACAGTTACAGAAAGGTCACAGGCTGGGATGCCTGAAACCTGCTTAAGCAACAATTTTTTGCTCCTAAGGTAAGGCGAAACACAGGGCACAATTCCTGGAAGAGGCTGGAGATCCTGCTAAAGCACCAGGACAGGGAGAAGAAGCTGCACTGGGCTCTTTGAGATCTGGGGAACCTCCTCCCAACTCAGAGGCTCAGGGGAGTTTGTTGGAGATGAGAGGCGAGTTGAGAAAAATCTGAAATTGAGTGTGTGTAGAGGAGTCTTTAATTCAGTGTCGAGGACAAAATGTGACAGAGGAGCTGGGGCCAGCCTGGATTGATGCCTTCAGTTTTACTTCCCTGTATTTCAGGCTCTGTGCTGCCCAGGGCTGCAGCTCTGAGCTCACAGTCAGGGTCACTCAGCTCTCTGCACACAGCACGGACACAAAACAAATCCTTCTCCTGCTGCACACCAAGGACAACTGGCACAAGTTTTCAGGCCCCAAAGCACAAACAACGGGGGCTGCAGGGAGAGAACAAGAAGGGTGGGACTGCATCAGCTGGAGCTGGGATTGGACAATGAAACCCCAATGTGCAAATGGACCCAAACTGATCAAAGTGTGAGACCTGGTGACCGTTTGTCCATTTTGTGTCCATTTTGTGACTATTTTGTGTCATTTTGTGACCATTTTGGGTCCATTTTGGGTCCATTTGTGTCCATTTGGGGTCCATTTGGGGTCAATTTGGGGTCCATTTTGTGACCATTTAGTGTCCATTTTGTGTCCATTTTGTGTCATTTTGTGTCCATTTTGTGTCCATTTTAGGTGCATTTTGGGTCCATTTGTGTCCATTTGGGGTCCATTTTGAGACAATTTTGTGTCCATTTTGGGTCCATTCTGTGTCCATTTTGGGTCAATTCTGTGACCTTTTTGGGTCCACCTTGGGTGTAGCCCTGGCCAGGCTCTTGTCCTGCCCAAGGTGGATCCTTCAAGGCCTTTCAATAAATCTCTGCTTTATTCTCCAGCTCTGTCCAGTCTCTGTTCCAGCTCAGCCTTCCCAAGCCATCAGTATGAGGTCCAGCAGGAGGGAGAGCCCCAAATCCCACTGCAGGCTCTGCCCTTGGCGATGTTGGACATTCTGGGACCATGTCTGGAGCTGGGATCCAGGAGAGGCCGAAGGGAAAGGTGAGGGATGGGTGGCCTGGAGGGAGGGAGCAGCTGGGCAGTGGATCAGGGTCATTCATGGAGGAGGCAAAGCTGATGTGTCCGAGCATCTCCAGCTGGGATGGCCTTTGGAGATCCTGCAAGGTGTCAACTCAACCCTAAACATTACAGAACAGGATCCTCAGTTCCTGAGCTCACAGCATTTCATGTGAAAATCCCTCTTCTGGTTCATAACCTCCGTGGGCTGTTCCATCTTTGCACCACTGTACACAGGCTTTCAGTCTCTCGCAGAGGAATGAACAAGAAATCAACCTGAAGGTGTTTCAAAAGTGTGAAGAGCAGTCCTGGTGAGGAAAAAGAAGGAAGAAAAATGCAGATAAAATTTTAAAAAATTAAAAGAAAGAAGAAAAAAGAAAATAAAGAGAAGAAGGAGAAGGAGAAGGAGAAGGAGAAGGAGAAGGAGAAGGAGAAGGAGAAGGAGAAGGAGAAGAAGAAGAAGAAGAAGAAGAAGAAGAAGAAGAAGAAGAAGAAGAAGAAGAAGAAGAAGAAGAAGAAGAAGAAGTCAGTGGAAGGAAGTGGTACATTTTTCTTTAGGTTAAGTCTCACTTTGCATTGATCATACACACAGTGAGGCACGAAGGGTCCCAGCTGCCATAACCAAAGAAATATATTTAAGAGCCTTCAGAAGAACTGAAAAATGACCAGGAAAAAATATCAGGAGAAATCAGGTGCCTCTGGGAGCTGAGTCAGGGCAAAACTCCATCTCAGGGGCTCCAAACCTTCTTCTGGAGGAAGTTCTTCCCTGAACCTAGGGGCAGATGAGGTGGGAGCTCAGTCTCCACACTGAGATGCCTTCATCTGACCAGTGTTTGCTCTGTGACACTTTTAGGGGGTTGGCCCATGGCGTGTCCTCATTTTTTCAGCAGGAAAAGGAAGGTTTGGAGCAGATGAGCACAGATGGGACAGCACAGGATAAAGAGAAAGAGACACAAAATTGTTACTCAAACACAGCGAGCGCTGGAGGTATCTGGTGTGGGCTCTGTCATCTTTTGGGGCTATCAAGGGTGTCAGGGACCAGCAGCCCTTGCCATCAGAATATTGCCTGGATTGTGCTCCCAGCCAGCCCTGCCCTCCTGCAAGGTGAATTTCAGCCTGACCACAGTGGCGTCCTCCCTCAGCCACGGGCGGATCGTGACCCACGAATGCATAAATCACACGGGGAGGTCAGCCCAAGGTGAGCTGCAGCCAAAGGGGAAGAGCAGGCTGAATCACAGCAACAGGTCAGCAGCAAACCCCACCTGCTCTGGGGAGTGACAGCGAGCAGGGAAAAACCCAGGAGAATCACAGAATAATCACAGAATTTCTAGGTTGGAAGAGACCTCCAAGATCATCGAGTCCAACCCAACCCCAACACCTCAACTGAACCCTGGCACCCAGTGCCACATCCAGGCTTTTTTTAAACACATCCAGGGATGGTGACTCCACCAACTCCCTGGGCAGGCCATTCCAGTATTTTATCACTCTTTCTGTGAAAAACTTTTTTCTAAGATCTAACCTATACTTCCCTTGATGCAGCTTGAGGCTGTGTCCTCTGGTTCTGTCAGTGCTGCCTGGAGAAAGATACCAACCCCCACCTGACTACAACCACCCTTCAGGATGTTGTAGAGAGTGATAAAGTCACCTCCGAGTCTCCTTTTCTCCAGGCTGAACAACCCCAGCTCCCTCAGCCGTTCCTCACAGGGTTTGTGTTCCCAGCCCCTCACCAGCCTCGCTGCCTCCTCTGGATGCGTTCAAGCATCTCAAGGTCCAGCCTAAACTGAGGGGCCAGAGCTGGACACAGCACTGAGTGTCCATCCTAAACTGAGGAGACACAACTGGACACAGCACTCAGTGCTCAGTGTCATTCCTGAACTAAGTGGACACAGCTGGACACAGCACTCAGTGTCCATCCCAAACTGAGGGCCAGAGCTGGACACAGCACTCAAGGTGTGGCCTCACCAGTGCCCAGCCCAGGGGCAGAGTGACTTCCCTGCTCCTGTTGGCCACACCATTCCTGATCCAGGCCAGGGGCCATTGGCTTTCTTGGCCACCAGGCCGCACTGCTGGCTCGTGTCCAGCTGCTGTCACCAGTGCCCCCAGGTGTCCAGCCACACCGTCCCCAGCCTATAACATTGCAGGAAGTTATTGTGGCCAAAGTGCAGGACTCGGCACAGGGCTCTGGGAACTCAAGGCTACTGGTGTGGCATTCACCACCAGGTCACTTCTTGGGGTGAAATCAGAGTAAATGGGGCACCAGACTTCACTCAGGGTACCCCAGGGCCCAGATAAATGTCACCTGTGTGCCACAAGTGGTGACAGGGTGACACACGGCGCATTTTCCATCTGGGAAAGGATGCAGGATGTCACAGTAGAGCACGCAATGAAGACACAGAGATGAGTTTATCAGGAGGCTGAAGCTGAAAACTTTATTTTACAAATCCCCTTCGTCCCTTTATAGCACGTTTCACTAAAAGGGCATTGATTGGTCATTCAGCACTGATGTTTCTTCTCCTTCAGTAAGCACCAGGTGAGGAAGACTGTTTTGAGAAAGAACACGGCCCTCATAGAAATGTTTGGGAGAACAGAGAAAGATATTTTGAGGAAAGAAGCTACTGGAAGTTTTCCCATAGGAAAGCAGCTCGCAAGTTAGCAAACCCAGAATACTGAGCCCACAGCAGGAGGCTTTGCCTGCACTGCCAGCCAAGCAGGGGGGACTGAGCCACCTCCAGCCTCACAACATTCCCAGGTTCTTCACCTGCAAACCCACCCTCCACATCTCCACAGAGGATTTATCACCCTAAAAATGATTTTTTTTTTTTTTTTTTTTTTCCATTGGTGCTGTCTTATGCTCGTGGTTGGGTGTGATGGTTTTGGCTTTTTTATTTTTCCTGCTAGGGTTAGTGTGAATAATACATGGGAAATGAAGGATCGAGTTTGGACTTGGAATGTTTATTATATTTTATTTATTTACAGTATTTATAACCTTACAAACTGCGAGCTTAAACTAGTAAGCCAGAAAAATGAGGTAAAATTGAGCGGTTTTAACTTTTTTAAAGGTTATTTAAGTGATAATTACCTAATACTAAGGTGATACTGATATTATTTATACTTTTGATTTAATAATGAGCTAGACACTCATTACTATATTATTATATACTAAAATCTTAACATACAGTATATTACTATACACTAAAATCATTACATATTACTATGTACTAAAATCCTGAATCTAAGTTTCTAGTATCCCAACAGTTGGGAATTTGCTGAGTGCTTCCCTGAATTACTGAAAACATCGGGTTCTGTTTTGGGGAGGAAAAACCACTTTTCTTGCTGTTTATTCAACACAGCCCCACACGAAAGGAGGGCTCCAGGCTCGGAAATCTTCAGGATCTTCGGAGCCTCTCAAAAGCCTTTTAATTACCTTTGAAATAGGACAGGTCTTGCTCTTTGGGGAACATCACGAGACCTGAGAGCAGGAAAAAAAAAGCTGAGAGAGCTGGTCCCACCAACTCCCAGCTCCAAGCCAAACAGGTTTGGCCAGCCCTCATTAAGGTAATTAATATCCTCAAGCCTGTTATTAAGCAAGCAGCAGTAGAAGGGAGTCTCCCCTTTACCTCGGGGTCCTGCCGAGCTCCTCAGCCCAACAAGCAGCCCATTGTCAGCCCCAGGGCTGGGTCCTGCTGCTCAGGGAACCTCAGGAAGTCACCAGATGAGCCCTCATCCCCTGCTGAGCACTGGGGAGGCAACAATTCCAGGTTCCAGCACGTGCTTTGGGCACAGCAGTCCTGGTGGGATGTTTGGGCAGCGGGAGGTGGGCTCAGAGGTGTGGGAAGGGTGGCCCAGCTTGTTCCCTGCTCCCCATGAATCAGGATGGGTCAGGTGGGGCCCAGGGCAGGGTCAGGTCTGCACATCACCCCCAGAGAGCTGGGGTGGGAATTTGGACCTGAATTTGGGCCTAAGGCTTGGAGATTTGTGGACATGGAGCAGTACTGGTCTCATTTCAAAGACCCTGGTGAGCCTTCAAAATCAAATAATTAACGTAAATTGGGAGGGATAATTTAGAAATCGCATTTAAATGTAAGAAGCAGCTTTTTCACTCCTAGGGTCATCAAGCAGAGGACAGGGCTGCCCAGAGAGGATGTTGGAACCTCCATTCTTGGAGAAAGGCAAAATCCAATGGGACATGGTCCTGGACAACCTGTTCTAGGTGGCCCTGTTTGAGCAGAGTGATCTCCAGAGATCCCTGGCAGCCTCAGTTCTCCCATGATTCTATGAAATTAAATATACATTAAATAATGGTGTGCAGCAAATTCACAGGGTCACAGAATCCTGGAGGGATTTGGGTTGGAAGGGACATCAAAAGTCATCCAGTGCCACCCCTGCCATGGGCAGGGACACCTTCCACTGTCCCAGGGTGATCCAAGCCCCAGCCAGCCTGGCCTTGGACACTGCCAGGGATGCAGGGGCAGCCACAGCTGCTCTGGGAACCTGTGCCAGGGTCTCACCACGCTCACAGCCAGGAATTCCTTCCCAATCTCCCATCCATCCCTGCCCTCTGGCAGTGGAAGCCATTCCCTGTGTCCTGTCCCTCCATCCCTTGTCCCCAGTCCCTCTCCAGCTCTCCTGGAGCCCCTTTAGGCCCTGCCAGGGGCTCTGAACTCTCCCTGGAGCCTTCTCCTCTCCAGGGGAACATTCCCAGCTCTCCCAGCTTTTCCTCGTAGGAGGGATGCTTCACCCCTTGGACCACCTTCACGGCCCAGAATATATATAAATATATATAAATATATATATATAAATATATATAAATATATATAAATATATATAAATATATAAACATATATAAATATATATTTATATATATAAATATATATAAATATGTATAAATATATATTTATATATATAAATATATATAAATTTATAAAATACATAAAATATATAAAAATACATATAAATAAAAATATAAAGCATATAAAATATAAAATATAAATATATATATTTATATATAAATATATAATACATCCATGTATATGGATGTATAATGTACACCATGGCAGAGCACAATGTATTCCAGACCTTCCTTTCCTGATGGGACTCATCCCTCCAGCTCCACTAGGAAAACACCACGAGGCATCCAAGGCAACAATCCCTGGAGCACAGCTGATGCAGGAAAGATGCTCTGCCACCAGCCTCCCCTTTTGCTTGTGCAAAAAAAAGGACCTGACCATTTTTTTAACCTCGTACCTGTCTGTTCAACTCTTTTTCACCCCCTCAGCGCCCCCAGGTAGGAAAATTCCTCCCAGAGGAAAGCACTGTTGCAATCTATTTTGTTTCTCAGTTCAAGTACAAAAGTTTGGTATTTTTCCACTGGAAATTCTTCTCGGATGCCTTCTTTCAAACATGCCTGGAAGGAAAATTTGCTTTTCCACTGCTGGCCTGTGAGGACCCCAAGGTGGCAGGCTGCCCTGCAGGAATGTGGGGTTGGATACCGTGGGCAAGGGAGCTCGAAGGAGATGAGCAGCCCCTGGAGCAGCACGCCCAGGGAATGGCTGCTACATCCCAGCCAGCCTTTAAGAGAGAAGGGAAGAGCATGAGAGCTCAGAAAAGCAGCAGCAGTGTTGCCCTGGATGGTTTTCCACAGGTGGATGGAATAGGGGTATCCCAGTTTGTGCTGAGATACCTGCACACAAGCAGCTGCATCTGTTCAGCCAAAAAAAAATCACTTTCAGTCCAAAAATGGCACAGCTGAAGGACATTTCCTGATATTCTGAGCTTGAGAAATCCCATCCCCATCATTCCACTTCCCTGGAAGGGTCCAAGGCCAGGCTGGATGGGGCTTGGAGCAACCTGGGATAATGGAAGGTGTCCCTGCCCATGGCAGGGTGGGAATGAGATGATCTTTAAGGTCTCTTCCAACCAAAATATTCTGGGATATTCTTCAGGGTCGGGGTTCCCTTTTCATGAAGATTTATTTGTCAAGCCTTGCTAACCTCAGGGGTTTCCTCGAGCCACAAATGACAACCACTGGAACGGAAAGTCACTGAAACAGAGAGCATCAAACCCTGACCACATCCCAGGACCAGGACTGGCCGTGGCAGTGGCTCTGTGCTTGGAGGGTTATCCATGAGGATGGGATGAGGCGGGATTTGGCCTTTGCCCTTTAACTGCTTTCTCCTGGTCGTGTGCAAACAGGAGTTTTCCTCCCTGGAGAGGACTAAATCTTCAGTTAACTCCACTGCAAACTGGGGTAGAAGTTCTTGCCCCAAAAATGTGTGAGGTCACACCACCAAAGGCAGCAGAGAGGAGCAAACCACTGAGATCTCCGCTCTCAGCAGCAGCAAATAGGCAGATGTGGGCCTGGAAAAATTCATCCCAAATACTGAAAGCAAAGTTTGGAGACCAGCTTCTAGTGGGAAGTGTCAGACCAAATTCCATCAGGGCTGGGCAGAGCCCGGGAGGCAGGGCAAGCTCCAGCCCTGTGCTCTCAACCTCCCTCCTCCTGGCCAGGCACCAACCTTCACTGCACCACCTTCAGACCCTGCAGAGCTGGAGAAGAGAGGCACTTTAATTATTTCAAATAAAACCTCCCAAAGCTTTATAGGAATGGGTAAAACACCTATGTACAGGCGGAAAAGATAATAAAGGAACAATTTTTTAAAAAATCAGGCTTTGTCTGAGGTGTGTGGTGGCCCTGGGGAACAGAGAATGAAATTCCAGCAGGTTTCAAAAAGCAAACTGGACACTGATGCAGATGGAGATTCAGAAGGGTGACCCCTTTGGTGCCCAGGTGGCATTTCAAGGTGGGATTTTGGAGACAAGTTCTTTGTTCATTTGGAGAGATCTGCTATTTATTGTTTTGCTGCTCAGGTATGAACCTGTGGGCTCCGAGCCTGCTCCAGTGAGCGATAACTCTGCCTTGACTTCAAGAATCTTTGTATCAGGCACAGAATGAACTCAAACCCGACACCTTCCAGCTTCCTAAAGAGAAATTCCCTCTCTTCACATTTCTGAGGCCAAGCAAACACTTTAGCACAGTGGTTGCTTTCAGGGCTGGGCTCAGGTACACGGCCTCAAGTACATTTGCCACGGCCAAGGAGGAAGCTCTCCACATGAGTGGGGGCTTTTCTGGTTGGTGGAGGAGAAATCTCTTCAACAGAGAGTGTCTGACTGGACAAACATCCTTCCTCAACGTTGTCCAGCCCTGATAAGGTCCCAGCACTAGACAGGCAGAATCCCTGCAGAAAACTTCTCTAATAATTCTTTCCCCTCTTGGGCAGGTGCCAGTTGTTCAACCTGGGTAATAATTCGCTTTGTGAACACCCAGATCCCTCGTGCTTGACCTGTGTCCTACCTCAGATGAGTGATCAAGGACCCACACTGGCTGTTGGATGGAGCTCTGCTCCCACGGGAATGTCCACGTTGGCTTGTCCACCCTCTCCTGGTGGCTTGGGATGGAGACTTTTATAGAATTTTTCCTGTATCTCTGAGGGTTCAGCCTCTGCAGAGAAACTACTTAAATAATTAGTGAGACAGCTTTTCAGGTGTGTTTTGTAAAAGCAAAAGTTTTAATCAATGCAAAAATAATAAGATTTACAGAAATAACAGAAAAGCCAAGCACAGGTGCCTGAGAAGCTTCTGGCTCCTTGCTAAGACACCCTAAAAAGCTCTAAAAAAGCTCTTTTGTTCCTTTGTGCTGCTTCCTTTAGTACTTGATGGTTCAGGTGGGCTGTTTGGCCCAATGAAATCAGCAATAGGTTTTGACTTACGCTTTCCAAACCCAATCAATGCCTCTGTGCTGGCACTGAGCCAGTGACAGTCAGAACAGCAAAGAACTTTTTGGGTTCTTTACCTTATAAGAAATACAAGGGGTGAGTCCCAAACTTTTCTCTATATGGAAACACTTACTCAGGTGTGGGGTGCTTTCCTTCAGGCTTGCAGCACACCCAGCACGCTGACACCCAGCTGGTGTGCAAAGCCAGTGTGAAATGTGGGGCTGTGTTTCGTGTCAGGTAGGAAAAGGTGGCCTGTGTAGTTTTGGTTGTGAAATGTGTAGAAAGAGGCCATAGGGCAGTTATAAAAATTAGTTTTAATGAACAAACAGAAAAAGCATGGAAAGAGGCTTTTAGAGAAATATTTTGCTTAGTTATAAGTAAATAATGTGACCCTTAAAGTTTCCCAATATAAGTTTTAAGGGTCTTTTTTTTTTTTGGTTGGTGTGAGTTTTATAGGCCTTTGACATGTAGGATAGAAGAATGCAGAAGTATTGTTGTTTGCTTTGAAAATAAGATTGTTATAAACTTTAAGCTGCTTTGTGGTAAAAGGTTTTGAACTATAGCTTTAGAATATATATAGAAAGAGTTGTAGTCACCTAAATAAAAGAAGGAAGTGAGCTTATCCCAAGCTAAAAATTGAAGATTCTGAAGAAGGAAATCTGGACCCCTCCCCACAGCTGAAGAAGGAAATCTGGACTTCACCATCACTAATTAATGGTCCTGAGAACCTCATCACCACGGATGTTTATTTCTGAACAAGGGAAGCAAAAAGATTACTTCACCGATTTACACCTCTGAGGTAGAGAAATTCAACATCGCCAGTAGGAATCGATCACAATGGGGTATAGAAATTGGGTTTCAAAAATAGAAATTAGGAGAAAACTAGAGAAAAAAAACTGCTGAGAAAAGCTTATGAAGATTCTCAATAAATCCCAGCAGAAATAAGCAGTTGGAGGGGAAACCTCCACTGTACCCAGCGCTGCTTTGCTCACACTTTACCATTCTGTATTAACTAATAAATTGATTGCTGCTTGATATATTGGCCAAGTCAAGTTCTTTATTTCTAATACCAGGCAATCAGCGTTGTCCCTGTGAAGACAAGAAGGATTATATCACAAATTCCTGGCCTGGGATGAACGGGACGCAGCCGTGCCAGCAGCCGGTTCGCGATCCCGTCGGAGCGCGGAGCCAACAATCTGTCCAGGGGAGACGGAAGGGAAATGTATCAACAGCAGAACTATATTTCTTAAAAGGGATTAATTAAATCAAAAGGATTCACATGGCTTCACTCGGTCAGCAGCTCGTCATGAAGCAAAACAAAGGGAGGGAGGGAAAGGAGGGGAAGGAGGCAGGCCAGCTCCGCTCCTGCTAGTAAGCCGGAGCAAATTGGGCAGGAGGCTGCCAGCCGCCCCTCCGTGCCCTCCTGAGGGATGCACGACGCTGGGGAAGCACATCCAGATGCCTGCAGGGAGAGACAAGTGGCTAAATTAGAGTCCTGACCATGAAGGGCACTCAGCAGCTCTTGCTGAGCCCGAAGATGAGCTGCCAAAGGGAAAACGAGCCAGGCGCAAGCTGGGAGCTTCAGTCACACCAGTTTTTTCCTCTATTTTTTTCTCTCTTCCTGGCAGTGTGATAATTTTTTACTAATTATCAGCTTGTGTTGGTTTAGCCACCTCAGCAGCATGGGGCTGGAAACTCAAATATCCATCAGCTCCAAGAGGGATGAGAAAGTTGGGATCAGTGAGAATTCCAAACTTTTGTGATCGTTTTAGCCACCCCAGACTTGAGCACAGCCCCTCTTCTCTTGGTCAGTTCTTTGTACAATTTTAGAAACCTGTAAAAAATTGTAGAAATTGTAAAAAATTGTAGAAATTCTTTGTAGAGTTTGTAGAAACCTGTAGCTTTTCCAAGATCTGTTGTGCTTCTCCATGAGCTAAAAGCTGCTGGTTCCTCAAGAGGAAAGTCAGGATTTCTCTGAAATTTCATGAGCCCAGAAGCTGGAGCAGCAGAAGGAGAAAAATCAGGAACCCCAAGAATCACACAGCGGTTGGTAATGCTGAAATCATATTCCCAAGGGGAAAAAAAAAATCTGGAAAAACATTGAAAATAATTAATAGGGAGAAAACCCACATGAGGTTTTCTCTAAACCAGTGGTATTTATTTTGCAGTTCAGAATAGCTGAGGAGTTTTGAAACTGCTCCTGGCATTTTTAGTGAGTGGGAAACAGGCTCAGAATGATCAAATCTTGTTTCTGAGCACTGCTGGATTTTTTTTCTCCTCTTTGGGGCCCTCTGGCTGCTCTCATTTGGACTCGGCTTGGGAGAGTCACTAAATTCAGCTTTGGTGATGCACCTAAAACCAGCATCTATTTTTCAGCTGCAGAATTGAGTTCAAATGAAGTAATTTACCAGAAATTGTTAGAACAACCTGAATTTCTTTCCCTTGCCTTGACAATATATCAGAGAGGGCAACCAAATTTTCCACAGATGATACTTCACTCGTTCTTCTCTCATATTTTAAAATTTCTTTGGAAGAAGTTCCTATCCCCATTTTACTTTTTGTCCTCAATTGTCCCCCTGAAGTCTCCAGCAGAGGTCACAAATGAATCATTTCTGCCATGGGCTAAACCAAACCTTTGCTTGCAAAAATCCAGAAGTGAAAAAGGCTTTTTCAATATTTTTGTATTTTTTGCTAGTTTGTTTCCCTTAGGCTCACCACTTAGGATAAAATTATCCCCAATTTAGGCCATCAAAAATGCTATTCAGAGCAGTTGAGTGTGAGTTGATGTTTTGGACAATTTTTGGAGCTTTTTTTATTTCATAAATTAATAAAACTGTCTTAGGCACATCCCATTCCCCACCAAACTTGCCAGGAACCACTATTTTGTCCCAAAATTTCTGATTAAAAGCAAAGCAGAAATATCCATTGCCAGGGCAGTTCATATCCGCTCTAATGAGTAATTAAGTAATTGCACCATCAAATCACTCCCTTCCTTGAGGATTTTGTGATAAGGGCAAGGCAGAGGGAAGGAGGAGGTTGAACTTGGATCTCTGACCTTCTGAAGGGCTGATCCACCTGTGATCCTCACACAGAGCTGCTCTTTGTCCTTTTCTTGGTGGCCTGGATCTCACCTTGCTGAGGAACGGGAAAAATCCCATTTTTATAATAATTTCTCCCCCTGTTTAAGATGGAAGGAACCTATTGGAACCCACACAACCCACAGGGGCCTGAAATGTTTGGAAATAAATTCTCACCCTTGTGCAGGATCTTCCCAAGGCACTGGAGAAGGGGACACAGGAACGGGAGCCTGGGTGGCCCTGCCAGTGTCAAAGCAGCTTTTTCAGAAGCTCTTAAACAGTACTTAGGGATAGATCTGCTGGCACATTTTTTATTTATTTTAATGCAGAGCATTTCTTTCTTGGCACTCAAGACGCATTGAATCCGTGACTTAATCCGGCAGATCTGCACCAGAAAATCATTCAAGTGTATTGGCCAAAAGGGGTGGGGAAGCAAAATGAAAGAGGGAAAAAAAAATCAGCAGCTGGTTTAAAGTCTAAATAACTGTGTTGGGTGACAGCTGCAGGAGTGAGGTTGAATTTCTGAGTGGGAGACGAATGGAAATAACCCCAGAGCACAGAGCTGATGTGATATTTCCCACTCCACGTGGAGCCCACGTGGCCAGGCTGGGTTTGTGTGAGAAGAAAAGGAGGACAGAAGCTCTAGTGAGGAATTGGAGAGTGGTCCCACCACTTCTAATTGCAGCTGAGGTGGGATTCATCCCACCTAGTGATAGGGATGAAAGTCAGCAGACAGATAAGGACCCCCAAATTGAGGTGTTCATACAAAATGTCGTCTTAGGCACCTGGTGTTTGAGCTTCCAGAGGAAAGAGCAAAGATGCTGGGCTTTGTCCAGGCACTTAAACCTTGAAGAATTCGATCTGAACAATGTTTTTCCACAAGGATCTGAGCTCCTGAGCACAGACCTGTTGAAAACCTCTGCTCCACCTCCAAATTTCCTTCCCCATCCTCACCTGGGGAGGCAGAAGCCTGCAAAGAGGCAGACTGAATCATCATCACCAGCATTTGGGATTATCCATCTGCTTGGATTGGCTCCATGTGACATGAACAGAAGCTCGCTGGAAATGCCAGGAATTGCCCCATTTTGCTTCAGGGAGGGCCGTGCTTGGATAACCTCAAGAGCAGCCACAGCAGTGCAAAGCATTAGAAGGCATTTCAGAGCCAGCTTTGTCACCTGAGAGGAAAACTATCCGGGCGAGGATGGCAGCTTGCCACAAAAATGTTCCCGATCTTCGCGTGGCGCTCGGAGCTCCGCGCCTGGGACGTGTCCCGACACAGAACCCGACGCCTGACATGCTCCACAGCATTGCCTGGGAGATGGAGAGGCCTGGAGTGGACAGGAGCCCATTCAAACCTGGGGAATTGCAGTGGAGAAACCAAATGTTGCGTGAGAAGAGGGCCCAGCCCAGAATTAACCAATCCCACCTTGCTCGAGGGCTCAGAGGGCCAGGCTGGAGCCCTGCTGCCCAAGATGGGAACATCTCCAGCTGGAAGGATTGGTGGGATGGGTTGCCCTGAGAAGGTGCATGATTTGATCATGACAAAGTGTACACGGCATTGGTGAGGCCACACCTTGAGTGCTGTGTCCAGTTGTGTCCCCTCAGTTTAGGATGGACATTGAGACATTTGAGCACGTCCAGAGGAGGCAGCAAGGCTGGTGAGGGGCCAAAAGCACAAACAACGGGGGCTGGAGGGGAGAACAAGAAGGGTGGGACTGCATCAGCTGGAGCTGGGATTGGACAATGAAACCCCAATGTGCAAATGGACCCAAACTGATCCAAGTGTGAGACCTGGTGACCGTTTGTCCATTTTGGGCCCATTTTGTGACAATTTTGTGTCCATTTTGTGTCCATTTTGGGTCCATTTTGTGTCCACCTTGGGTGTAGCCCTGGCCAGGCTCTTGTCCTGCCCAAGGTGGATCCTTCAAGGCCTTTCAATAAATATCTGCTTTATTCTCCAGCTCTGTTCAGTCTCTGTTTCAGTGTCTCTCTTCCCAAGTCATCATCAGCACGGTGGTTATGGAGAGAGATTTTCCAGATCCTGTCAAAAGACCAATTCAAGGAGTGGGAAAGGCCAGACAGGAGTGAAGCTGATGATGCTGCAAGCAGAGCTGGAGCCAGGGAAATCTGCAGGATGCAGAGGGAGAGGAGAAGAAAGTGATCTCCCTGCTCAGTCCACGCCCAGGGGGAAATCAGGGTTAAGCTGGCCTGGAAAATACACCCAGGCGGCCCATAAGGTCTGGACACAAGGGATGAGGCCTCCATTCCAAACTGCCACATCCAGGCTGCCTCTGGCATTCTCAGTTTCCCCCTTCTCACACTGTTAGGAGAGGCTGGAGGAGTTTTTTCACGTCTGTCCTCACCTGCACAGCCTCAGCTAAAACGCCGCTCGCGAGGACGTGATAAGGTGATGTCAAGGCTGTTTGCCAGCCTGCCCAGCAGCAAGAGGCTGGTTTGACAGCCAGGAATGACAGGGAAAGAGGAGAAACGTGGCTGGCCGGCTGCCCTGCGAGCAGGGAAGCACTGGGGATGTCCATGGATTTTCTCTGAAACGTCCAGTTACATATGGGAGGTGAATGAGGAGATCCTTACCATAGATCCTTACCACGCCCAGCATCACCCTGCAAAACCCAATTCCCTACTCCAGGAGCTGTTTTAGAGGATAAAACTCCCAAAATGTGCTTGTTCCTCCTGGTGACTGGGGTGGTGAGTGAGTGGGGACATTTTGGGGCTTTGCACTTCACTTGAGTGGGGCTCAGTCCCCAGGCACTCACTGGAGAGTGGCATTTGCAGGGATGTTGTAGAGGAGCACAGATCACCACCATCATAATTTTTAAATTATTATTATTAACAATAATAATTATTTATAAATAAAAATTATTATTAACAATAATATTAACAATAACAATAATATCAATATCAATAATAATAATAATAATAATAATAATAATAATAATAATAATAAAATTTTGCTACCGGTAACTGCTCTAAGCTATTGCTGAAGGTGGCAGTGGAAGGGGTGGACAGGAACTTTCCCAAGACAAAACCAGAGAGTTTTGTGCCCTGATCCACCTCACAGGGACATCTCAAAGCCTTACATCAGTGGGAGAAATCAAGGATGCTCCTCCTGGGACACCAGCAAGGCCATACTGAGTGTCCTTCTGGACCTGATTCCCTCACCCACCAGGGGTATTGCCACCCACCGGCCTTCGAGGTGAATTTTGCAGTGAATTTTCAGTTTCTTGGCTGCAGCTGGGACTCGGTAGCTGAGGAGCTCTTTGTCGCAACCTGGATGTCCAAAACCAGGTCGGCTGTAGGCACCTGAGCTTCTCCTGATGGAAAAGCACCTCCTGAAGGAATTCCCAGCTGGGGATGTCCAGCTGCTCTCACAGGAGACAGGTGAGAAGTGATACAGGCATGCGGGTGGTGGCTGGTGTTGGATGGAGCCCATTGCTCACCACTCATCAATTCAATATTCACCCCTCACCTTATTATCCCCAACAATTAATATTATTAATTATTATCACCACCAGCCACCCCGCCTCACCCCCGTGCTGGCATCCGTGTGCTCTGAAAGTAAATTTGCTTTGCAAGGAGGCTGAAAAACGCGCACTTGAAGAGGAAGGGAATAGACCCAACTCGTTTACACAAACAAGCAGGAGAACAGGCTTGTCACATTCCAGGCGTGCTTCCCCCGGCCGCCGGCCCCCTCCTGCTCCCCGGTGAAGGAAAAAGGCTTTTTCAAAAGAAATCCAGCACGGAATGCTTCCCCATCCACAAAAATCCTCAGGGGGATCTGTTTGTGAGGTGACCTGGTTGGATTTGAGCTCACAGGGTAATTTTTACATCCTTGTCTTGAAACATGAAGGGAAAGGGTTGGATTTTCTCCTTGGGAGGGTTGTCATCATCTCAGTCCCTTCCCTGATCGCCATGGGATAGTCCCTGTCCAGGCTGGGGAACTTTTTAGTGTCTAAAAGACAGAGGCTGCACTTTCCATTGGGGAACATTCCTGGATCCACTCTCTGGGGAGATTCCAGTGAATCCCACCGGCACCTTCCTGATGTTCCCTTGGGATGTCTCAGTCTGGGAGCCCCGAGGGGAGGCTGAACCTTAATTTGCAGGGCTGGGGAAGAGAAAATCCAGGAGGGAAATCAGATAAGGCACATTCCTGGCGCAGGTTACTGGAATGGCTCTGTTGAAGCACTAATGTCCATACTTGACCGAGGAGCTGCACAAACCCACTTGATTTATGGAGCAGAGGCACAGGCAGAGCCAGCCTGAGGAGGGAAGGTGCGTTCCCACCCCCCGTGGAACAGGGACAATGTCCCTGCTGTGCGTGAAGTGCTGCTCCAGGGAAAATGGGAAATGCCAGGAGAGAGAGAAGCGCTGCTCCAGCCAGGAAGGCAAACCTGGTGCGTGTCTGTCACTCCTCAGCTCTTTATCAGCCACCTGGGCACCTGGGTGAAGGGATCCTGCTGGCTCAGGGCTTGCAGGTGTGGAAAGAACTCAATAAATGTGGGGGAAAGCAGTTCAGCCTCACCCCACACCACCCTGTCCACCCCACACCACCCTGTCCACCCCACAGCCAATGGGCATGGTAATGATGGACTTTCACAGCTCTCCACTGTCCCCAGGTCTCCTCCACACACCTCCCAACAAGAAGTTGGTTTTCCCTCGTTTTGCTGCATACTTGACAGAGAAAATTTCAGGATGTCGTTAATTACGTTCAGCACACACCTCAGAATGGTTTGGGCTGGAAGGAAATTTAAAGATCATTAATTTCAACCCCTGCCATGGCAGGGATACCTCTCACTATCCAGGTGTCTCCAAGCCCCATCCAGCGTGGCCTTGGACACTTCCAGGGATCCAGGGGCAGCCACAGCTGCTCTGGGAACCTGTGCCAGTCCTTCATCACCCTCATATTCAGGAATTTCTGCCTAATAACTAATTAAAAAGCTCCTCTGTCAGTTTAACCATCATCCCTGTGGATGACAGTTCAATTGGTCTCATTTTGTCTCACAAAAGAGACAGGGTGACATCCATTGCCTGGATGAGTGACCAGGCCTGAAAATGGGCTGGAACTGCCTGTGGTGATGCCTCAGCTTCCCTGGGAGAAATTTCTTTGCCTTCACTCCTCAAGCTGGAGTGGGAATTCAGAAAGGGCTGATGTGAAAAACCACATTGGGATCCAGCCCTGATAGCTGAGATTTGGGGCTGTTTATTTTCTGATCCTAAAAAATATCAGGGTAACACAAGGACTCAGAAACATCAGAAACATGAGCTGCCAACTCTCTGCATCAGTTTCTCCACCTCCCATGGGATGAACTCTGCTTTGATCCCCCCCATCCCAGCAGAAATCCAAGTGATTTCACCCAAAATGAGAGCTGGCAGCGTGGCTCCAGCAGCCTGGGTGTTCCTCAGCAGTTCAGCCTCAATCTGCACTGGGCTCAGCTCTCAGCACAGCCCGAGGTGCTGTGATTATCAGCCCAAACATGATGCTTGGGGTTGTGCTGTTATGGCCCCGAAATTCCAACCCCCTGACCACCACCTCTGTCCATCCCAGCCCTGGAGTTTCCTGGCTTGCAGCTTGTTTATGCAGGTTTCCTCCTGGAGCCATGACTCAGGCCTCAGATATTTGAGAATTTGGTCATTCCTCAGCTAAGTCACCTTCCCAGCACTGGGAGGGACTTTGGAATCCTCGGTGGAGCACCCAAATTCCTGGCTGTGTCATGGCTTCCCCTGTCCCAGGCACCCTGGAGTGATGGAGAAGCCTGCAAGGGATGACGCCAATACATGCCTTGACACCAGAGGCAGTTTTTGGGTGCTGGGGCCAGGACAGAGGAACCAGACCCACATCATTCAGGTCCAGCTTTAAAAAGCAGCAGCAACAGCATCTCCTTTCGGGCCAGTGTGATCTTTCTTGGCTGGGGGTGGAAGGCAGGAGGTCTTGGGGCTCACTGTGGGTTGTCCTGGCATGGGGGTGGGTGGGACATGGACACGAGGTCCTGCACTGCCCCTGCCTGGACATGCTCCCACAGTTATCCCCTGTGAAGATAATTCAAATCCACACCAATGCCCTGACACACCGAGCAAAGAGCAGGAGTTTGGCTGAGCTGCCTCAATTGGGAATTGGACATTTCCTGGAGCCCAGGCACCTCTGGACTCCAAAGAGCTGCAGAATCCCATGGAATGTCAAAACCAGGAGCTGGATACAGGCAAAGGCTTGAGATCCAGGTGGGGGAATCCAAAACTGAGCCTGATGTGAAGGCTCTCATCTAATTCACAGCAGCACATCGCGTCACTGAGATGCCACCCAGGTGAGGGACAGCCCACAGGTGGCACAGCAGCCCTGAGAGACCCTGGCACAGGGTGCCCAGAGCAGCTGTGGCTGCCCCTGGATCCCTGGAAGTGTCCAAGGCCAGGTTGGATGAGGCTTGGAGCACCCTGGGATAGTGGGTGGTGTCCCTGCCCACGGCAGGGGTGGAATGAGAAGAGCTTTAAGGTCCTTCCAACCCAAACCATTCTATTATGAGGTAAACTGAGGCACCAGTGTGTGGGAAGCTCCATCCTGGAGGCCCATCTGCCACTGAAGATGTTTCCTACAGACACCACCAGGGCTGAGAGACCATGGCATAAATGAAATTTATGATTCATTTTGGTGCCTAAATTTATCCCATTAGATCCAAACACAGACATGGATGAGGGATGGGGAATCTGTCAGGGAGAAGAAGAGCACGCAAAGGTGTTTTCTGCTCAGAGCACTTTTAGCAGGCCAGAACATCCCTGTGCCACCACGGTGGGCTCGGATGAGAGCTCCAAGGATTCCCCTCATCCCCGGAGAAACCCCAGCACGTCCTTGCAGCACGGCAGCCACCACCGGACACGGCGGGCTGACCGCCCCGTGTGTCACCTTTTAATCCCCAACCTCTGACCTCCCGCCTTTGTGCTGCCCAGGGGAAAACCCTGGCCTTAAAGCAACAAGGAAATGACCCCGAGTCTGATCCCCCCTGATCCCTGCTGCCGTGTCCCCCGGCAGGCAGAGCCTAATCCCCCGGGGCCGGCCAGGTCACCGAGGGACAGTCCCCAAGCCAAGGACACCGAGCATCCGCCAAAGGGGGTGGCCACCTGTGGGAATGCTGGAAAAGAGCCGTTCTGCCCTAAATTCCCTCCGGAATTTGGGTGGAAGGAGAGGATGGAGAGGATGAAATCCGAGCGGGGTGCTCTCGTTCCTTCATGTCTAGGGTCGCTGCTCCATCTAGCGCTGGAAATGCCCTGCAGCAGCCACCGCTGAGGAGGGACACATCGGCAGCCTGGAAAACGCGACATCGAAAGAAAAGTTTTGGAGGAGCACAAAGTCCTGGTGGCTTTATTCTGTTTGGTTTCCTGGTGGGTTTTTTTGTTTGTATTTTTTTAATGGTTTTTTGTTTGGGTTTTTTGTTTGTTTGTTTGGTTGGTTGGTTTTAGGTTTGGTGGGGGTTTTTTGGTCTTTTTTTGGCTTTTTTTTTGTTGGGGTTTTTTTGGGGTGGGTTTTTTTTGGGTTTTGGGGCTTTTTTTTGGTTGGGTTTGGTGTTTTGTTTTATTTTGGTTTTTTGGGGTTTTTTTTGTTGGTTTGGGGTTTTTTTGTGTTTTTTTATTTGTGGGTTCTGGGGGGTTTTGCTTGGTTGGTTTTTTTGGGTTTTGGGGACGTTTTCTTCTTTTTAGGGGGGAGGTGTGTCTTGTTTTGTGTTTGGTTTGGGGTTTTTTGGGTTTTGTTGGTTTTTTTTTTTTTTTTTTTTTTTTTTTTTTTTTTTTTTTTTTTTTTTTTTGTCAGGAAGATCTGTCTCTTTTCCTCTACACATCCCAAAAAGCTTGGCCAGGTCATCTCCAAAAACGCCATGGAAGGAGCCGGAGAGGCAGATCAAACCCGAGCGCTCAAGTGTGGGTGGTCACTTCATTCCCAGATCTCAAACGTGACACCTCGACCCCCAAATGAAGCTTCACATTCAGGGGAAATCAGGAAAACTCTCCAGCAAAGGCTGCCACCGCCAAGGGGAAGAATTCATGGTGACACACGAAAAAATGTCATCAGTAGAGTTCAGAGTAAACACTTCCTCATTTTGGGAAGGCAGCTGTGCCTCCCTCCAAGGAATTTGAGCAGGAAGAATGATTTGCAACCTCTCTGGAAACCTTGCAGCTATCTCAGACCAGCCTGGGATCAAGAGGTGCTCAAGTTTTGGGGGTGAAACAGAGGAAATTGGCTCCTTTTTCAAAAACAGCACAAAATGACTATTTGTGCCTCAGCTGAGTCTGCCATCCCTGGGATACCATTCCTGAAAAATCCCACAGGCTGTGCGAAAGGGAGGAAAGGAGGCCCTCATCCAGAATTTTCTGAGAGCTGGAGGGTTTTGATCCTGCTCCAGGGGAAGCAGGATCAGGCCATACCATGGGGCAGTGTTTTTTGCAAGTTGGAACACCCAAATTGCAGTGTTGGTGTCAGGAACCAAAAGTGCCTTCCCCAGTCAGCAGAGTGAGATGGGCTCTGCTGGGGCAGCCCTGGGCACAGCTCTGCTTTGAAATCCCTGGAGAAACTTGATGCTATTGGAGAATTTCTAAAAAAACTTAAAAATTAAAAAATTAAAAATTAAAAAACCCAACTCCCCTCCCCGTCACCAAATAATTACCTGAAGCAGTCATGCTCCCAAAATAAAATGGATTTTCTTTTCTCTGAGCTTGCAAATAACACTGGTTGCTTCCAAATTGTTTTCATGAAATGCCTGCGACAGCAAAGTGAAATTTTAAAAATGCTGGAGTGGGAGAGAAATTTTAGTTGTTTAGGAAACACCACACATGGATCTGGGTTGATGCCAGAATTGAACCTTTGGGACCTTAACAGAACCTTCCAGTACTGAAAGGAGGCTCGTAAAAAAGAGGAACAGAGACTTTTTAAACAGACAGGTAGTGATAGTACAAAGGGGAATATTTTAAACTAAAAGAGGTGAGATTTAGATTAGATATTGGGAAGGAATTCTTGGCTGGGAGGGTGGTGAGACCCTGGAGAAGCTGTAGCTGCTCCTGGATCCCTGGAAGTGTCCCAGGTCAGGTTGGATGGAGCTTGGAACACCCTGGGACAGTGGAAGGTGTCCCTGCCATGGCAGGGTGGCACTGGATGAGCTTTGATGTCCCTTCCAGCCCAAACCCTTCTGGGATTCTCCTTCAGAACCTCCAGTGGTGTCCCAGCTGCCAGGGCAGCTCTTGGCTTTGGTGAACCCCTGCAGCTACCACAGGAACCAGAAGAGCCTCCAAACCCACAGACAGACAGGACAGGAGCAGAAACCCCTCACATCTCAGGGCTGTAGGATAACTCAGGTGGGAAGGGAACCTCAGGAGGTCTCCAGTGAAACTTCTTGCCCAAAACACGAGGGATTGGGCCAGGCCAAGAGGTGCAGGACATCACCCAGACCTGCCTTGAAGACTCTCTGTGCCCTCTGCTTTATTCCTGATACCAGTGAAGGGAATGTGGGTGGAGGAATTGCTCTCCCACAGCAGGTGCTGACCACCCATGCCCGAGAGGGGTCAGGATTTTGATGTGGGCTCGATATTTCTGAACCTGAGAGAATTTTCAGCTTGCTAACTCACAAGCTCCTTTCCCAAGGGAAAACTCCCAACAGTTCTCTTTTCCCAAAACATCTTTCTCCTTCTACCAAAACATTTCAAAGTGGGCAGCATTTTTTTTTCTCATAACAATCTTCCTCAACTGTTGTTTCCTATTATTTAACTAACAGAAAGATGTGTCAGTCCTATTGACTAATAATTTTTTTTTAGCGGATCATGCTATATAAGAAGTAAAAAGATTATAAATAGAACCTTCTGTTGCTCTCATGGTAAACTGGAATCAAACAATCTTTATTTCGTGTCCTACCTTGACATTTTGGGGCGCAGGTGTTTGGCAGGGTGGCATCATCACTTCTCACTCTAGAAATGGGGAGGAAAGCTGCAGGAACAGGAGCTGGCAGGGAGGACAAGCCCCTCTGAGCATCCCATGTCCCCTTCCAGCCTCGCTCACCTCCTGTCACAGCTGCCCCAGCGCCACCAAGGAGTTTAATCAGATCTTACCTTCAAGCCAGGGACGCACCAGGAGGAGCTGAATGCGCTTTTGGCTTTCCCCCCCTGAATACAATCCCTACAATTCCCCAGAAATGTGTATTTTGAATGGGAGGTTTGCCCAGGACATGAGCTCGCCCAGCCCTCGGGTATTTCTCTCGGCATTACACACTCTGAATGCTCCGAGACAAGAAGTTACACAGAGAACGCCTTTTGTCCGCCAACACAATCTGCTTTTTTGTTCCAAGGGGGCCGAGATAATTGGAGCTGCGAAGCGCTACCCTTAACGCTCTTCCACCAGTCATGGACTTAATTCTGGGCAGAATAACTCCCCGCAGTTATGGCCATAAAGCGACGCAGCGATTCAGAGAGCCCTTTTCACTCGCCGATGCCGGGGGGGACCACCCAGGCGCCGGCAGGACAAAGCCACCCCGGAGCCCGCTGCGAGGGGCAGAGCCGACCTGGGGCCGTGGGGAGGGACGCTCCGGCTCTGGTCGCCCACAAATTTGGGGTAGGGATGCAGGTCGGAGCCCCAGAGCATCCCTCAAGGATGTAGGTGGGTGCTGGAAGGGATGTCGGGCTCGCTGTGATTCGGATTTTTAGGGGTGCACAGAGGCGGCCACCCCCTCTCTGCCACCTCTTCCCCACTGCTTGTGCTCATGCATCAGCTGCAGAGGCGTTCGCCAGCTCAGGCATGCAAATCTGTGCAGATAAATCCATAGGAATGTATGTTGAGGGGGGAAAGGAAAAAAATCAACCCTTTTTTTACAGCCATTATCTGGTTTCTACTCGCATGGAATGGGACTGGACAGTCCCCCCTTCTCCCATCCTCTTGTCCTCTGGAACGGGTTGTGCTCAGATATCAGCTTCCTGAGCCCACAAATAGGAGCTGTCCAGAAATCGAGATTAATTCTGGCAGAAAGGAAGCTGGAGAAGGGCTGGGACACATCCCTGAGCCACATCCCAGAGCCACATCCCTGAGCCACATCCCAGAGCCACATCCCTGAGCCACATCCCAGAGCCACATCCCGATCACATCCCGAGCCACATCCCGACACATCCCAGAGCCACATCCCAGAGCCACATCCCGAGCCACATCCCAGAGCCACATCCCAGCCACATCCCAGAGCCACATCCCTGAGTCACATCCCTGAGCCACATCCCAGAGCCACATCCCAGCCACATCCCAGAGCCACATCCCAGAGCCACATCCCTGAGCCACATCCCTGAGCCACATCCCTGAGCCACATCCCTTGAGCCACATCCCTGAGCCACATCCCGAGCCACATCCCAGAGCCACATCCCTGAGCCACATCCCAGAGCCACATCCCTGAGCCACATCCCAGAGCCACATCCCTGAGTCACATCCCTGAGCCACATCCCTGAGCTACATCCCAGAGCCACATCCCAGAGCCACATCCCTGAGCCACATCCCAGAGCCACATCCCTGAGCCACATCCCTGAGCCACATCCCGAGCCACATCCCTGAGCCACATCCCAGAGCCACATCCCTGAGCCACATCCCAGAGCCACATCCCAGAGCCACATCCCTGAGCCACATCCCGAGCCACATCCCAGAGCCACATCCCAGCCACATCCCTGAGCCACATCCCAGAGCCACATCCCAGCCACATCCCGAGCCACATCCCTGAGCCACATCCCAGAGCCACATCCCTGAGCCACATCCCTGAGCCACATCCCTGAGCCACATCCCTGAGCCACATCCCAGAGCCACATCCCTGAGCCACATCCCGAGCCACATCCCTGAGCCACATCCCGAGCCACATCCCTGAGCCACATCCCAGAGCCACATCCCTGAGCCACATCCCAGCCACATCCCTGAGCCACATCCCAGAGCCACATCCCTGAGCCACATCCCGAGCCACATCCCGAGCCACATCCCTGAGCCACATCCCTGAGCCACATCCCAGAGCCACATCCCTGAGCCACATCCCAGCCACATCCCTGAGCCACATCCCGAGCCACATCCCTGAGCCACATCCCAGAGCCACATCCCTGAGCCACATCCCTGAGCCACATCCCTGAGCCACATCCCAGAGCCACATCCCTGAGCCACATCCCTGAGCCACATCCCGAGCCACATCCCTGAGCCATCCCGAGCCACATCCCTGAGCCACATCCCTGAGCACATCCCGAGCCACATCCCTGAGCCACATCCCAGAGCCACATCCCTGAGCCACATCCCGAGCCACATCCCAGAGCCACATCCCTGAGCCACATCCCGAGCCACATCCCAGCACCCACCATCCCAGCCACATCCCGAGCCACATCCCTGAGCCACATCCCAGAGCCACATCCCTGAGCCACATCCCGAGCCACATCCCTGAGCCACATCCCTGAGCCACATCCCGAGCCACATCCCAGAGCCACATCCCTGAGCCACATCCCGAGCCACATCCCTGAGCCACATCCCAGAGCCACATCCCTGAGCCACATCCCTGAGCCACATCCCAGAGCCACATCCCAGAGCCACATCCCAGAGCCACATCCCTGAGCCACATCCCAGAGCCACATCCCAGAGCCACATCCCTGAGCCACATCCCAGAGCCACATCCCAGCCACATCCCTGAGCCACATCCTGAGTCACATCCCTGAGCACATCCCTGAGCCACATCCCCAAGTCACATCCCCGACCCCCATCCTGCCGTTGTTCCCAGTCCCCAAGGAATTCCCACCAGGAACACATCAGCATTCCCACCTCTTAATGGAGAGAAAAATCTTCATTTTCTCCATATGGGGCCCCAGAGGCACCTCTGCCATTGCTGTGTGTGGTCTTGGGCACATGGCTTGTCCCTGTCACCCTCCCCTGGTTTACACCAGGCATGATCTGGTGGATTCAAGCTCAGGATCCCACAGGGATTTCATTCAGGATTTGGGAAGAGCATTTTCCTTAAAATGAGGGCAGAAATGAGCCTACAGAACAGGAATCCTATGGAGAGGCCACACCAATGACATCAGATCCCCTCTTGATTTCAGAAAATTAGCTTAAAAAATCAGGAAAAGGGGGAAAACCTGTTCATTAGGAAGCAGAGATTATGAAGAGCCTGGCTAAGATTCCCAGAGGAATCTCCACCGCAGAGAAATAAGGATAAAGTGGTCAGGTTCTGTCTGTGCTCACGTCCACTCCAGCTCCACTGCAGGAGGGGGTTTGGCCTCAATATGGAGCACACGGATGTTCCTGGGATCATTGGAATGAAAATTCAGTGTTTGGGGGAAAATCTGCTCAGCAGCCCCCACATCCCACCCCAGCACCGGGAATTTCAGGAGAGGAGGAGCTGAACCCCTGTTGGACACGGGGTAACACAGGAGCAGCTGGGGATTGATGTTTGGCTGTGGTTGTTGGATCATGGATGGGTTTCTCTCCTAGAATCCCTGCTGGAATCCCGGGGTTGGATGCGGGAGCTGCCGGGACCTGGCTGCGGTGGCTTCTCCAACCCGCTGCTGCCATCTGCTGCAAGAGACCTCCCTGGGAACCAAAAAAATGGGGCTGGAAAACTTTTCCCGAGCCAATCTTGTCGCTGTCACAGCTGGGCAGGTGCCTGTGCCTCAGTTTACCTGCAGGGAGAGTTTATCCTGATAAAAACTATGGATCCACGCAGCTGATTCCAGCATCAGCACTGTCGTGATTGGGCTATTACAGCCAAAATACTGCATATTATTATTTTTGATGAATTCAAATATCATCCATTCCCCCTCCAGGAGGAAATACAGAGACTTTCCAATGGGACAAATCCTCCCCTGTGAGGCTGTAACTCATGGAAAGCAAAAAGAGTGGGGAAAAAAGGCACACTTGATGCTGTTTCTCCCTGGAGAAGAGTGGTCAAAATATTCCAATTTTTTTTTTTTTTAACTGCCCATTTGTTTTATTTTTTTCCTCCTTTTTTCCCCCAAAATTTCCATGGTTTCTTACTTGATCTCAAGCCAGCTGAGACCAGAATGTAAAGAGCTGCCAGTCGTTATTATTCAGCCCCAAATTCAAATTTTATCCAGACTTTTGCTTTTGCTTTCTTTTCAGTTGGAGAGGGAATAAAAGAAAGAAAGAAACAAACAAACAAAAACACCAAAAAAACCCCAACCAAACCCCCCCAAAAAAAACCCCAAAAAACCCAAAAAAAAAAAAAAAAAAACCACCAAAAAAAAACCCACCTCAAACAAATTTTTAAAAAAGCAACAAAAAAAGAAAGAAATGAAACCACAAAAACTTCTCAGAGAAGAGCAAGTCCTTCTGTTGTCCTGCTTGAATGCAAAGAGCAGCTGTGGCTGGACCAAGGACTTAAAGAAACATTTGTGATCTCATTGAAATGAGAGGAGCAGCCAAAATCATCCCAGCACAGCCTTCAGTTCCCTGCAAACAGGATTTGACCTGTTGGGAGCTCAGAGCTGGATTTGGGATTTTTCAGAAAAATCAGGATGATGGTTCCTGGTTTAGGAGATGTTCTGGAAAACTCTTTAATCCAGGACCTCTTGGAGCAGCTGCTGGAGAGATTTCAAGCCAAGGAAACTCACTGCTGTAGTTTGTTCCTTGGAAAATGAGGATTTGGGCCCAGACTCCTCCTGGGAGGTGTTGAATTGGTGTCAGTGTGAGCTGCAGCAGGAGCCAGAGGGGTGGAGGAACTTCCAGGGTGACTCAGGCTCGGAGTTCATGGATCAACAGCTGCTCCTGTGGTGGCCAGCGGGGACTGTCCCTCACCAAAAGCCTGCACCCAAGGAGAAAAGCCTTCCAGGGAACTAGAGATTGGGATTGAGCATTTTACAGCTCTGGAAATTCCAGCTGGCACATCCCAAACCCACGCCTTCCCCTCTGCTGAAGCCACCAAACCAGAGGAGAACACCCCCACAGGAAAACCTGTCCCCAGCTGAGCTTCACCTCCACCCAAGGGCCCCATCCCAAAGCCACGTCCCCACCACGCTCCTGCCAAGCCCAGAATGCACAGAATCCCCCTGGAAATTGTGTTTGCTTTACCTGGTTGTCATTACAGGTTTCACACCTGCAGAGATGGAAATAAAACTGAAGGCATCACTGATGGGATTTGTCAGCACCACAATCCCTCTGTGTCCTGACACTCCTGGGATAGACCCAGCACAGACCCTGGGCACATCTGTGGTGCCTGGTGGCATCAGGGCTGCAAGGGACAGTTTGTGTCCTGCTCTGCAAAGCAAATTGGGACCATCCCTACCTTTCCCCCATGAAAAAAGATGGCTCACGGCCCTTAGGGTTTCCTGAGGAAGTTTGGGAACAAGGACACTGAGGGCTGGTTATTTGGGAATATCACTGGTTTTGTCAGGAAGGGTTTAATTCTGACATGTGCCCAAATTCCAAAAGTTTCCTGCAAGCTGATGTTCGAGTCTCATTTTGACTTGGGTTGGGCCTCATTTTGGTCCCTGTGGGAGTGCTGGATGTTCCTGGCATGGCCCTGGCCAGTGAGATCCTAACATAAACTCCTTGAATGCAATTCCCAGGCTTGAATCCATTGGGCCTTGAGAAAAGACCATCACATGGGTTCCTCTTGTTTGGTATCTCCAGCTCCCAAGAAAACTGTCCCACCAAATCTGAGATGTCCCCATTTCACAGAATCACAGAATCACCAGGTTGGAAGAGACCTCCAGGATCATCAAGTCCAACTCAGCCCTAACCTCAACTAAACCCTGGCACACAGTGCCACATCCAGGCTTTGTTTAAACACATCCAGGGATGGTGACTCCACCACCTCCCCAGGCAGATCATTCCAATACTTTATCATCCTTTCTGTAAAAAACTTTTTCCTAATATCCAACCTACATTTCTCTTGTTGCAGTTTGAGACTGTGCCCTCTCCTTCTGTCAGTGCTGCCTGGAGAAAGAGCCCAAGCCCAGCTGAGCACAGCCACCTTTCAGGGAGTTGTAGAGAGTGATGAGGTCACCCCTGCATCTCCTTTTCTCCAGGCTGAACAACCTCAACTCCCTGGGGAGAGCTGCTCCCCAGTTCATGGCCTCAAATCTCTGTTTTTCCCCCATTTTCCCGTGCCTGCCTCTCACACACTGATGGGAAGAGGGGGTTGGTCCCCTCCAGCCTCTCCATCCCACTCCACCACACCTAACCCCCGTGGTGAGCTCACATCCACCCCCACAGAACAAAACAGGGAACCAACCTCTATTTTGGCTGCAGAGACAAGTTTATTGTTAATTAGTGACCAGCACCTGCTCCTCAGAGCCTGGCCACTGGGTCAGGGCAAGGTGGAGCTGTTTTGGAAGCTCTGAATCATTTTTCTGTCGTGTGCCAGCGCCCACCAGGGTGAGGTCATCATTAAAATCCTGATTCATTACATTGCCTTGGTAGCTGCATCATGGGCACAGGCTTAAATGTTAATTGCAAGCTATTTCTCGAGGATAAATCCCAGCTGTTTCCCTAGAGATGAGTGTGGCACAAGCCCTGAAAATGTAAAGAGAATGGGTGTTTTTCCAAGGGATGGCAGAAATTCAGGGGATGGATTTGTGGGTTTACCCTATTTCTCTGAGAAAACAAAACAAAACAAAACAAAACACCCCAGGATCTCAACCACAAAGTTGTCCCTTGGCCAACCCTTGCTAATAGATCAAGTTCTTCCCCTCTGCCCTGTGGTTCTGGGCAAGGAGATGTCCTGGCAGGTGATTCTTGAGCTACAGAGATCTCTCAAGGTCCTAATTTGTGATGTTTGTAGGTGTCCCACGGAGCTGTTGATAAATGTCATGGCCAGCCCATGGCAGATCCCACCCAGGGCTGCTCAGAGCTGGAGTCCTTGAGGCCTTTTTCCTCTGGGAATTCTGATGGATCTCTGTGAACTTTCAGCACTGGCAGGTTCCAGCCTCAGCTGCAGTAAGTGGGAGGGTGCTCAGGCACTCCTGCACTGTACAAACCACGAGCCTTGGTTATTTCACACCTGAATTTGCCTTTCACTTCAGGACATTTACCTTTGGTCAGAGAAAAAAATTCCTGATCCAGCCCACGGAGCCCAGGAGCAAAAATCTGCTGAGCTCCAAGGAGGTGCTGGAGGCTGCTGAGTGATCCCACCACACCCCTGCCACCCAGGCAGGGCCTTTGCCCCATGCCCAGGGAAAGAAGGGAAAAACGTCCTTAGCTTCGTGTTTGACCTTCAGAACACAGAGAGGGATCTCTGCTCCTGGGGGCAGCTCTGAGACCCCTCAGATCTCACCTGAGCTCTGCATAATGGCGAGGAGAATCAGACCAGGGCCTCTCCCATCCTTTTGGTCATTCTCTTTCTTCTCCTGGCACAGAGATCTGTAAAAGAAGGATGGAGATGCCCTGGGAACATTCAGGATCATGTTGGACAGGGCTTTGATCTGATTGATGGAGCCCCTGCCCACTGCAGGGCTGGACTAAATGTTCTTTAAAGGTCCCTTCTGACCCAAACTATTCCATTTAGAATAGATCTTAGGAAAAAGTTTTTCACAGAGAGAGTGATGAAGTACTGGAATGGCCTGCCCAGGGAGGTGGTGGAATCACCATCCCTGGATGTGTTTAAACAAAGCCTGGATGTGGCACTGGGTGCCAGGGTTTAGTTGAGGTGTTGGAACACGGGTTGGACTCAATGATCTTGAAAGTCTCTTCCAACCTAAAAATTCTGTGATTCTGTGTGATTTGTCTACGATTCATAGGGAATGAACTTCTCAGGGAGACAAGTTTTATGTCACAGAGCCACAAAATGGGATTAAATGACCCTGTCCTGCTGTGAGTTAGACATTCACCACTTTTTCACCTCCTGTCTGCACCACACCTTTCTCCTACCCCCAAACCCTTCTCTGTGGCCCTTCCTCCAGCAGCAACTCCTCCTGCCTTTCAAACCAACTCTTCCAAGCTGCCATCCCTCCATCCCTCCTGCAATTTTCATCCCCAGACTTCCAGCAAAATGACGCTGGCCCAACAAAGCCCTTCAAGGTGACATTTTTTCCAGCCTGGAAACAGAAGCTAGACCCCAATCACCACTGTCTGGGTTTTTGTTTTTTGTTTTTTTTCCTCTCTCCATCAGGCAGGTGTCCAGTGAGGGGCTGTGACCTGACATTGATGTTATAATCAGGCTGGTTTCCATCTCTCCCCTCGCCGACGGAACAATCGCCGGCATTCTTGCCGGCGGTCAGAGTTCACCCAGGGCCTGGCACGGCTGTGACATTGATTGGCAGGTCCCAGGGTTGCTGCTTGTCAGGTTTGGGCTTATCAATTAGTGGCTGCACAGCTTAATGAGGTTTTGATGATGGAGGGCAGGCGAGATTTCATTCCCACCCAGGCAAACACCGTGGCAATAACTTCGCTCCCTCTGGTGTGATATTTTCTTCCAGAGCTCCACAGCCAAGCGACTTCATAGGGAAAGGAGGAGCTTCTTTCTCTTTTTTTAACCAGGAATTCTGGCTGGAAAAGTGTCCCGAGTGACAGGACACAAACATTAAGAGTTTCTGAGGTGGCAGCTTTGCTTTGGGGTTTCAGAGCACTCTGCTGATGGAGGGGAAATATTTCAGCTGAGCTTTAAAAATCCAAGTTTTCTGTCAGTGGTCATTAAAAGTGGGAGGATTCATGCCACAAGAAATCCCATACAGCAGCGTGGTGGCCTGGTGGTGGTCAGACAGCTTTCCCTGATGGAGCTCTGTGAAAATTCACAGAGCTCTCCAAATGGGATGTTTTAATGCTCCCAATTTCTTTTTAAGCTCCCAATTTTGTTTTAATGCTCCCAATCTTGTTTTAACACTCCCAATTTTGTTTTGATGCTCCCACCTTTTGTCTTTACACTCAGAGAGAATCTCCCCTCTGGAAAACAGCTCCAGCAGTGTCTGATGGGCTGTGGGTAGGACCAGACCAAGGAATTTACTCTGGAATTGCTGCACTGCTCAGCCGAGAGACCAGACTGGTCCCAGAGACCAAACTCAGCACACCCTACAGGATCATAAATCAAATAATCAGCTGCCTCCAGCCCACAGCCACCAAATTGAGAGGCTGTGGGATGTTCAGGTGGATCCCCAACTGAGGGCGTTTCTAATCCCCACAGCAGCTCCAAGATTCCAGCAAACATCCTTGTGCATGAGCTTTGGGGAATCCAGGGTATTCCTAAGGACTTGATCCCATCAAACACTTCCATGGGTAAGCCCATGGCCCTGCCATGAAGACCTTGAGGAGTGGCTGGTGTCCTTTGGGGACACCCAAAGACAGGGGACAGTGGTGGTTGTCCATCCCCCCACCCCATGTGGACCTGAGCCCCACGGATCAGGACACCTGATGGAGCTGCACTGCCACAAACATTACCTTCAACATTTAAACACTAAAAACCCCAAAATGGAGAAGGTGGAGGGAGGCACCAACCATTCGTGGCACCAACCATCGGCCTTGAGCTGCACAATCCCCCAACCCTGGGCTCAAACACTGACATTATTCCTCATTCTGGTGCCTCCAGTTTTATTTCCCTGTATTTCAGGCTCTGTGCTGCCCAGGGCTGCAGCTCTGAGCTCACAGTCAGTGTCACTCAGCTCTCTGCACACAGCACGGACACAAAACAAATCCTTCTCCTGCTGCACACCAAGGACAACTGGCACAAGTTTTCAGGCCCCAAAGCACAAACAACGGGGGCTGCAGGGAGAGAACAAGAAGGGTGGGACTGCATCAGCTGGAGCTGGGATTGGACAATGAAACCCCAATGTGCAAATGGACCCAAACTGATCAAAGTGTGAGACCTGGTGACCGTTTGTCCATTTTGTGTCCATTTTGTGTCCATTTTGTGTCCATTTTGTGTCCATTTTGTGATCATTTTGTGCCCATTTTGGGTCCATTTTGTGCCCACCTTGGGTGTAGCCCTGTCCAGGCTCTTGTTCTGCCCAAGGTGGATCCTTCAAGGCCTTTCAATAAATCTCTGCTTATTCTCCAGCTCTGTCCAGTCTCTGTTCCAGTTCAGCCTTCCCAAGGCATCAACTCCTCAAACACAAGCTTGGAAGGTTCAGGACCTGCTACAGTTTGCCTCAGCATCTCCCCACACTGATGAGTTCAGCTCATGATCCCCTTTGAGGTGAGGTCTGGCTGTCCAAAAAGGAGATGGGTGCTCAGGGCTGTGTTTCCAGAGCTGCAGATGTCCCAAATGCTGCCAGGTGTGGTTCTGGCTTGTGGTGACCCCCCTGCATCTGAAGTGCTCTGGGAAGGAGATGTGTGACAGCGCTGGCTTCTTTTTCTCTGCCAAGGATGAATAATACATGGGAAACATAGACTTCCAGGTCAGACTTGGATGTTTATTATTTCTTATCTATTTACAGACTCATGAGGTGTGAGCTCTAACCAGCAAGTAAGAGAAATGAGGTAAAATGGAGCATTTCTAACTCTTCCCAATGTTATTTAAGTGATAATTACCCAATAACGAGGTGAAACCTCTATTATTTATACTTTTGACCCAAAAATGACCACCTAAGGCCTGCAATGTGGACCTTTTTCACCCAACTACAGAAAACCACCCAAAACCATGAAGAAGAAGGAAGAAGAAGGTGAAGAAGAAGGACGTTAAATTGAATTTAATTCAATTTAGGCACTTTCTTGAGCAAAATAATGCTAATACTAAAATATTAATAATACTAATATACTAATAATACTAATAAATAGTACTAATAATACTACTAATAATACTAATAGTACTAATAATAATACTAATAAAATAGTACTAATAAATACTAATTTGTATTTATTAGTAAATAATACTAAAAATAGTACTAATAATACTAATAAATAGTACTACTAATAATACTAATAAAATACTAATAATACTACTAATAGTACTACTACTAATACTAAAAATAATAATAATCCTAATTTATACCTGCTCTGCATGGGGGTGGTGCCTCCCTGGAAGAAGCACAGCGATGATCTTGCCTCCTGCCCAGGCTCCCTCCTGGCACTTCTCAGCCCCATTGCTGCCATCTCTCTTGCGTGTGACCCAACGCTGACAACACCCAAAATCCTCCATCTTGACTCACATATATTGCTATATACTAAAATCCCAAAATCTAAGTTTCCAGAATTCCGACAGAGATGCAACAGCGAGTGCTCCTTGATCACAGATGTTTGAGTTACAGGGCAGGCTGAACAGGTCACAGGGTGTTTTTTAGGCAAAACATCCAGCCAGAGTACATTTTCCAACCTAAATACTGAGTAAACTAAATGCTTGAGGTCAAAAAGATGTGGGAGACACGGCCAATGCATGCCTGAACTCCCGGGGGAATCCCACCAGCTGAATGTGGTCAGCCTGGTGATGGAGCCTGCTGGAGGTGATGTCTGGAGCAGGGTGGGTGAATCCTTCCTCTCTATCTCCATCGACACCTGAGGGTGGAGAAGCCTTGGAAGAGACTTCCCAGAGAAGCTGTGGCTGCCCCTGGATCCCTGGAAGTGTCCAAGGCCAGGTTGGGCAGGGGTTGGAGCAACCTGGGATGGTGGGAGGTGGCAGGAATGGGGAATATTTCATTATTTCAATATTTCAAGCCAATCCATTCTGTGATTTTACAACAGCACAAAAATCAACTTTTTCCTGCCCAAGCCGCCTTCCCTGGGTCCCAAAAGGCATCACCAAGACTGCCCAACAGCATCACCCCTCTGCTGCTGCACCTTCCTCCCGAGGTGTCAGCAATCAGCAGTGCTGAGGTGAAACATCTCCTCACTGCTGGGTTACCCTGCACGCCACTGAGTCATGAAGTGCAGCTGCTTCCAGTGTGAAGGACGAAAAAAAGGAAAAAAATGAGGCAGAGAGAGCTGAGGCAATTTTTCCCAACATCCCTGGGGAGTCGGGAGCGTGGAGCTGATCCGCTCCCTTTGCTCTCCAGCCCTCCGTGCCACAGCTGAGGGGCTCTCAAAGGTGTTCCAGAGCTGGGTGAATCCTTCTGCCACCTAAATCAGCTCTGATTTAGGCAAAATAAAAGCCCTGGCTGCAAATATTCTGATTTTTCTGCTTCTCCAGGCAGCTGTGTCAAGTTTTCCTTGCTTTTCTCCTCTTTCCACCTTCCTTTTTCTTCCAAGATGGTGAAATATGAGCAGCCACATTAGATCCGTCATCTTTTCAACAGCCCAAGCCCATCTAGAGGTGACCCCGGGACCACAAATCCCAGGAATTGTCGCTATTTTTGGTAGGTAACATAGCAAACTGCTGGAGGGGTGGAGGGTGGTGTAATTTCTCAGCTCCTGTGAGTAATTGCAATTCTCACCTCAAGGTGAGAGACTCAGACGTGAGAAATCCTCAACCTGACAGCAACCAGGAGCTCCAGGGCAGCAAAAAATGGAGCAGTGATGAGCCCTGGTGTCCTTCAGCCCTTTCCACTTTTTTAGCGTGGGTGTCCACCCCAAAATTACTTTTCCATCACCGCCAGCAGGGATTTAATGGTTGGGCATCGCTGCCACCTGCTCAGGGGTCTCCACCACCCCATTAAACCAAACATTTTCATCAAGAATCTTCTCAATAAAGACAAGTTGCCCACATTTGGGAGAAAAGATTATTTTGGGGGACCCCGAAGCAAGAGCAAATCCAGCCTGTGGTATTTTTCCCTCAGGGCAGATGTAGAGGGAAAAGCACTTTGAGACTCCGGGTGATATTTTTATAACCTCAGAAATCGCCTTACACAAACACTTTTTTTTTTTCTTTTTTTTTTTTTTTTTTTCCTGAAAGGGCAGCGAGAACAGGGTGTAGTTCAGCTGCAGATTTGTCATCAGAGGCTCCCAACGGGGAGGAAAACTCTCCAGCTCCAAAGGGACCATCCAGGAGAAGCCAAAGGTTTTTCTGGAACCCTGGGAGCACCCAAAAAATGAGCTGAGCTGCCCTGAGGGATCTCTCCCCATTTTGTCCTTCTCCCACACGGGTTTGTTTTAGGATGGAAAAAGCAAGGGGCAGCAATTCTGCTCCCTCAGCTGAAACAGAAACTGAGGCCTCTTTTTCTTCTTTCCACGAACTCCATGAGTCACGGGGCAAAGGTTCCAGCTGCATCACAGCAGCCTCAGGAATGAATCAGATGGACCTCGAGCTCAGCGTGCACTCGGGTCTCCACAGGATGATAATGATGAAATCAGAGCTCACTGATGATGTGTCAACAAACCTGAATGATGAAATAACCTCCTCTGCACTTGCTCTGCACCTCCACCAGCTGGATTTTCACCCCGATGGGGCAGTGGGGTTGAGCATCTTCTCCCCTGAGCGAGCTAAAAGGAGGAGTTGCTCTGGGTTAAAAATAAAGGAAGAAAAAAAAAGAAAAAGGGAGAGAAGGGTTATTTTTAACTCAGAGCAGTCCTGATCTGGTTCACCGCCCGGGCATGGAGACAGGGCTGTGAAATGAGGGCTGCTCAGCTCAGCTGGGGCCAGGAGGGGATTTGGGGATGGGGAGAATTTTCTTAATGAGGTTTTGCTGTTGATTTGGAAGCAGCTTCCTCCTATCATGGACACACAGAGCCTCCCAGCCCCAGGGCTCACCCAAAATATCCAGCAAGGACAGAGGCAGATACTCCTCAGAAGCCCTGAGCAAGTGCAAAGTCTCCTTATTCTCCTTAAATCTCGCTTGGTATTTTTGGTTCTGCTCAGTCTCTTTTAAACCAGGTCCTGGAGGCTGCTGTGACCCAAACAGGTCACAAAGCCAGGGTTACACTGAAGGGACAGGGACATCTGTGATCCCAGTGGTAGCTGTCCATGCCTGGGCATCGAGGTGGGCAACAATCTGTCCCCTGGAACAGTTTTCCTCTCCCTGCACCCCCCCATTTCAGCCAGGTCAGCTTCCACAGTGCAGGAAAACGGGATTAATTTGATTTCTCAGCGTGTCTGTGCCGTCACTTTCTGAGCCCATCAGTGCTGCTGCTGCTGCTGCTGAGTGACCGTCTGGGGAGATTTAATTCAATTTATGCGCTTTCTTGAGCAAAATAATAATAATAATCCTAATTTATACCTGCTCTGCATGGGGATGGTGCCTCCCTGGAAGAAGCACTGCGATGATCTTGCCTCCTGCCCAGGCTCCCTCCTGGCACTTCTCAGCCCCGTTGCTGCCATCTCTCTTGCGTGTGACCCAATTTTTTTAGGAAAAGAAGCTTTTGGGCTCACGCCCATCTGCCTGTCTGCCTCCTCTGAGTAACGCTGGGTGAGTTCAGCTCCATTTGACAGGGGATGGAGGTCTTCGAGGTATTCATTTCCTATGAGCATCAGGGGGAAATCTGGAAATAAAGCAGTTTTGGTGGCTTCCTGCTGTGTTTCAAAACTTCTCGTCCTGCCTTTAACAAAGGAAGTATTTAGTATTTAGCCTGGGACAGCACATGACCTCGATTTATCTCAAAGTTAGCCTAAAACAGAAAGGAGATAAGCCCAAATTTATTATGCACAGTTGTTTCCACACCGACCTCTTGAGCTTTGGAACCACGTGAATTATTTTCTTTCCACGTGGAGATACTGCTGCGCTGACCTGTTCCCTCTATGCCGTGCAAGGTAAAATGAATTAGTTTAAATAATGAAAAATTAATCACTTAGGTATAAAAATTAAAAGGAATGCTCCCCTATATGGGGAAACTGAGGCACAGAGAGGCTGGACAGCACTCAGGGTGTGAGAGCTCAGAGTGGATCGCTGGCTGCTTTGGGAATGGTGCAGGAAAAGGGGAAGGATTGGTGCAGAGAAGACGAGGGAACGATGCAGGGAAAGAGGAAGGATGTAGAGGAAGGGGAATGATGCAGGGAAAGGGGGAACGATGAAGGGAAGGGGGGAACAGCGCAGGGAAGAGGGAAGGATTGGTGCAGAGAAGGAGGAAGAACGGGGTAGGGAAGAGGGAATGGGGCAGGGAAAGAGGGAAGGGGGCAGAGAAAGAGTGAGCGGTGGAGATAAGAGGGAGGAATGGTGCAAGGAAAGGGAAGGAATGGTGTAGAGAAGGTGAAAGAACGCTCCAGGGGAAGGGGAATAATGCAGTGAAGGGGAGGACGGGGTGCAGTGGGAGCTGTGCAGGAAGGGCAGGCACGGTCCCCACGAGCTCCGTTCCTATTTCCGTTCCATTCCCGCAATCCCGGGGGATGCCCGGTCCGCACGCGCCGCCGAATGGGCGTGACCAAGACCTAGGCCACGCCCCCGCGCCGGCCCCGCACCGCCTCTCCAGCCGTTACCGCGCCCACTATCCCCAGGCCACGCCCCCGTCCTCCAGGAGCTGTCACTCACGCTGTAGCCCCGCCCACTGCGTCTCAACACCACGCCCCCCGCACCTCCCGGCCCTGCGGCAGCCCGGCGCAGGCCACGCCCCCTGAGCGCAGGACACGCCCCCCGCTCCCTCCTCGCTTCCCCGTGGTGCCGCGCGCGGGGCGGGCACTGACGTGGCCGCATCGCGCCGCCATCTTGTGCTCCAGGGCGGATCGCGGCCGGGGCGAGCGGGCTCCGAGCGGGATCCTCCGAGCGCTGCCAAACCCACGGCCCGCAGCTTCCCGACGACGCCGGTGGGTTTGCCGACACCTTCTTCTTCCCTCCTTTCGAGCTTTTCTTTCCCACCTGGCCCGCCGCGCCGCGCGCCCGCCCGCATCCCGCGGCCTTGGCGTTAAGGGGAGGCGGCGGCGGCGGGCGCTGAGGAAGCGGGGCCGGGCTGTTCTTTCCTCCTCTTTCCTTCTCATTCCTTTTAATTCCTTCTCACTTCATCTTATCCCTACTCATTCCTTTTCCCCCGCAGAACCAGAGGCCTCCGGGAGCGGCGCTGCCCCATCCTTCCCCCACCCTCCACGTCTTCGGGGCGTGAGGGGAGGGGGGGGTCGGGCCTCTCTCTTCCCTGCTTGTGGGTGGGATGAGGTGGGAAGGGGTGGGATAGGCAGGGGTGGGAAAGGGGAATCGCTCCAGCTCGCCAGCAGCTGCACAAGGCCCCGCTCCGCTCCCTCTAGCGATGGAATTAGACGGGATGGGCTTGTCCTCCCTTCCCCAAACTCGTTCATTCCGGCCTCTGCCCCGCCCGTGGACGGCTCCGAAGAAGGACAGGCATTTCCTCCTTCTCCTCTCCCCCTGAAAACCCTCGTCTGGTGGGCGAAACGAGGCCAGGGTGAAACTCGTGGGGCAGAGGTTGTTTCTCCGTAAGCCCTTGGCTGCTGAGTTGGTATTTTTTTTTGCTGGGCTGAAGAGTTGAGCTTTATCCAGGAGCAAACAACTCTTGTTTGCCATCCATCGGCTTGGGTTTGGTGGTGTGGGAGATCAGCTTTCCTCGGCGGAGCAGCTCCCGGTGGGAGGATATTATATTCTGTCTGAAAATACTCCATCCTGTCTCTGTGAGAGGTGAACGTGATACTTTGGGGCTGATAAACCTCGGTGTGGTGAAGTGATAGCCGGGCTCTGCCCCAGCAGAGCGAGACCAGAACTCTGCCGGGCCATCAAAACTGCCCCAAATGTTGTCGTGTTTGACATTGACCTTGTGGCTTTGCCGCTCTGCTCCTGCCAAAGCAAATTCCACAGGTTGATTGAGTCGTCACCAGAGGTCTGGTGTTGAAATTGTAGCTTTGTCAATAAATAAAATTCCAGGTATTTATTTAATACTTCGAGCTCTGGTGAGGCTTGCGGCACCCATTTGCAGGGTATTCCATTAACCTTATTTTGCAGGCGGAGAAACCGAGGCAAAGTGGATTTTTCCAAGGTCATTCAGCAATATCTTTATTGCTATTTTTGCTGCTGATTTGGAGCGCTTCTGGGGGAAAAAAAAAGAAGTGTGGCTGAAGTGGAGGATTGCTATTTTGCTTTTATTCATGGGATTTATAACGGAATAAAATAGGAGTATAATGTTATGGATAAAGGGATTCTCTGAAAGGAAAGTTTTTGAGGTTGGTTTGATGCCACTGATTTTCTCTGCTGCAAACATGTCTGCAATGCTGGAGAGCCCTGTTGGGCTGCTTTCCCTGCTGGAATAATTACATTGGGTGAAAGGGCGAGGAAACTCACCTCGATTGAACCTCAACAACTCAAAACTCCACAGCTTTGCCAAGTTTGTTGGTGCTTCCTGTGGTGGAGCATCAGGAATTAAAATGGCTCAAGCAGAGCTTGAGCCCTCCCCTCAGAACAGCTTTGTGTTTGTGATGTAAGTCCTGTGAAAAGTCAAAACCCCTCGGTGTAAATGGTCTGAGGAGCTCAGATTGGTTTCTCTGAACGTTTCCGAGGTTGTGAAATAGTTGGAATGTGGAAGGGCCTGGCAGGAGCTGTGCACTGTGAGTTCCCTGTGAGTGTTAGTCATGCTGACCAAGTGGGGGGGAGGACCAGGCACAGCTTTTCAAGGCAAACCAAGCGTGTGTGGGAGTAGGGGCTGGATTCTGCTCCTGGGGATTCACCAAAGTGTGCTGTGCTCCAGCTGCTTCAAGCAGGAGCATTTATACAGATAATTATCAGCTAAGCCATTGGTGGAAGGAGGAAAAGCTCCAAACCCAGGGTTCCAGCTGAAATGGCACTGGTGAAGCTTAAAGAACCACCTTTACACATCCTAGAGGCTTTTATTTGTAAAACAACCTCTTCTTTTTAAAGATGGGCTTTCAAGCAAGAATTCTTACGGATTTCAACAGCCTTCCCAAGCATCCAGCTTGCTTTACAGTGGATAAATTTGGTGAACGTGAGCTAACTTTATCTGAAAAGGAATAGTTCTGATTCTTTTTTTAGAAATCTCTTCGAAGTCCTGCTCCTGGAATGCCACAGAGCTTGTGCTTGAGCTGGCACCATCCTCAGCCATTCCTTTTCTTTAACTGATGAGTAAAGAAGTTCAGAATCAGCTTCCTACTACAGCAGCTGTTTTTTCTGTGTAATTCAGCATTTTTTCCCTTTCTGCTTGCGAGTATCCGATTTTATTCCTTATTTTTAACGCACGCAAACATCAGAGGGGCTGTGGTGGAGCTTCTGCTGATGTTTCAGTTCTGATAAAACTCTGGTGTCTAGCACAGCTCTTGTTCACCCACTGCTCTGGTGCCTCACAACTCAGAGGCTCTGCCTTGACATTTCCCCCAAACCAAAAGCCAATTTCATTGCTGCATGGAGCTCTCGTGTGAGTTCTTGCCATTTCTGCTAGGAGTGTAAATGTTGACTTAGTGCCCAGTTCCTGGGAATGAATAACAGGATATTTGGCTTAAAATTGAAGATTTTGAACTCAGGAACAATTCAGCCTCAAAACAAAAAAAACCACCCCAACTGTGCACTGCTTATCTGAAAAGAAATTCTTTGTACCCACCAGTTCTCACACCAGTGTACCCAGTGCTGAACTGGTGAGCAGAAAGCCCCAAGCCATTCTTGGGCTTCACAGCTGCATTATTGACACCACAATATTTTCTGAGCAGGGAGGGCATGGATGCAGCTCCCTCTGTGCTTTTCAGCCATCAGCCTGTGCTTTAAATAAGATATTTCTCAGACCAGATACCTGTTTCTCCTCAGGGCTGGTTTGTGTGCTCATGAGTTATGGTAGTGTATAAATCTTTAAAATAGTTGGAGGTTTTGTTGTGAACAGCTGCAGTTTGCTTGAAGGTGAGAATAAGGGAATAATTCTGATTTGGGATTTGAGTATCAAGTCAAGCAACCCACTGTCTTTGATACTGACTCTTTTTATTCTGGCTGTTATTTTAGGAGTGAGATGTTCTTGTGTCTGAGAAATAGACATGACCCCAAAGGAAATTTTCCCTCTTTTGTCCTTGTTTTCATCTTGTAAGTGAAACTTATCTTCTGTTTTCTGCCACTCCGAGCCCAGTGCTCTCAAGAGAACATTCCAGCATGTGGGAAATGTCCAGTCTGGGTAAGGTGTGTAGACAGCAGGGTGTTCAGCCTCCTTGGGTTAAACAAAGGTGCTGGACAAGGAGATTTCCTCTCACCTGACATCTCACCTGTGCTTGGCTTATCCTCCACCTGCCTTGGACATGCACAAGGCTTTTGGACCCTTTTCAGTAGTGCCCTACAGCCTTTGGTGGCCAAATCCAACAGTTCCTATTTAGATGGGAGCACAGTTATTTATCTTTAACTTTGATTTCAGTGCTGCTACCCTCAAATAACCAGGTTTGGATCCTTCAGGACAGCTCTTGGCAGAAGCACTCCCAGTATGAACTGGGGGAAAGATGGTTGCACTGGTCAGTGTTAATCTCCACACAGTTAACACTCCTGTTCTAATTGTTAAAATTATAAAGGAGGAAGGACTTAATATTAATGAAGAGCTCTGGGAAGATGTTGTTGCCATGGCCTTTTTTACAGTGCTGTTTGTGCAGGATAATGAATCACCTGGTGAACAAAGGGCCCGGCCTGCTTGTTGGCTGCTCTTCCATTGTACACGTAATCCATGCCTACTGATATTGATATGCTCTAAAGGAAACTCAGATCAAAATTATCTGAGCTAAATTGCAGTGTTAAAGCCCCAAAGTTAAAGGATTTGAGTTGATAAATTGTCATCTCTCAGGTTAGCAGATGTGGAAGGCCAGTAAACAGTTTCTAAAAATAGTTGAATGTAACTGCACTGGGATAGTGTATTGGGCCACCCTGGCTATATATAAAGAGGTGTTTCCAAAATTTGCTGTAACAGAACACTTTAATCTGTAAAGAATTATTTCAAGTTCAAGAGAACACATCAGTACTGTTCCCTGCTGAGTGGGGGTGTGAAACACTGGGGCTGTAGATTAATCCTGAATTTTAGCAGTGTTCTATTCTTGTTGGATCTCTTCTCACATTCTCCTTTAGATCACACTTTATATTGTTAAGAACAAGCTGTCGGGTTAGATTTGCACTTTAAATTATTTGCCAGTTGTTCTTGCATGTTACACCAGTAACAGCTGCTGGAGTTGCATGGGTTTTTTAAAAAATGCTTTCTCGCCTCTTATTTGCACATTGGTTTGATGATCTCTTGTGTGAATATTTGCTTATCTTGATAATTTAATTTAAAACATTCTAGAATGCTGTAAATGAGAGAGAATGGTCCAGGCCAATTAGTGATAACTGGCTGAATTTCAAATCAATATTTCTGGTAAATAACAAATTGATCCATTTTTGTTCCCCTGTGACTGATAGAACCAGTATGTTAATGCCAGGTTATGAATTATGGATTTGGGGGTTTTCTAATTGCTTTAGACATGGAGTTAACGCTTAGGCCAATGTCAAGTAGATTTTCCTTTAAATGGAGATGGAATTTCGGTATTGAATCCATTGCTGTTGTAAAATGGCCAGTTTTACTTGCCAAGGTGCCCAAGCAAATGGAACAAGGTGCAGGAAGCTCCCAGGAAGCAACTTTTTGGTAAATCTGCAGCTCTTGGGGGGTTTAATATTTTGTCTGATTGTGGCTGTGTAGCCCAGTGTGTCATTGGTAGTGGCACCGTGTTTATCTCTCCTGGAAAAGGGCTTTTAAAACAGGATAGGAACATCCCAGGGGACAACAAATGCTCTCTGTACCTCTATCCCAGCCTGCTGTGCAGGGGAGGGACAGAGGCCTAAATTTCCTTGACTGATCTTATCACAGAACCATAAAATCCTAGAATGGTTTGGGTTGGAAGGGACTTTAGAGCTCCTCTGGTTCCAACCCCCTGCCATATTCATGGCTGTGGGATTTTCAGATTGCAAATGTTAAAATCCAGCTTGCTGGGCCCATCATTTTGGCAAAGTTTGGAGCCTTATGTGGTAAGTGCTGGTCCACAGAAGTGAAATAAATATATTTCTGTACTGCAATATAGTTTAACTAAATAACACATATGGCATCCTCTGCCTTGGCCTCTCATTTTGTCTCTGGTATGTTTAAAGAAATGATGTGAACCTAAATGAAACACAATTCCTGTCTCAGGGGAGTTTAATCTCTATGTGGTTATAAAGAACTTTTCCAGAGGTGTAAAACTGAGATTCTGTGGGAATTTTAAAGTGTATTGTGCTCTCTTTGATGCCTGCACACCCCTCTGGTCATACATCCGTGGGGTTGTTAACCAAGGAGTTTGGAGGTCAAGCAGCAGATTGGAGTTCTCATGATAAGCAGCCTGAATGAAATGATGTTCAAATGCATTAATGTTTGAATATGAAATACTGCAGCATGATGAAGTGTTTAATGCTCTTTGGCCTTGAGATACTCCTCAGAGCTCTTATTCTAACCACCTACAATTAATAAAAGCAGCTTCTGCTTCTTCCTCATGGGCCGTATCACTTTAACAACCACCAGGCTGCTGCTGGTGCAGACACTCATTCATTTTTAACTCCTCACTCCGAGCCTCTCTGCAAAAGGCTGCCTGTTCTCCTAATGGCTTATCTGAATGTATCACTTACTAGAAAACAGACAGCTGAAAATACTTTTGTTTCATGAAACGAAACTGCAACTTCCCCATGGAACGTCAGCGCTGCTGTTTACCAATGGCAATTGCACCTTAGCCGAACCTGCCTGACGGGTTGGTAGCGCTGCTCAGGTGGAGCACAGTGTTAAAAGTGCTGTAGGGCTTCCACGGGCAGGGACAGACAGACAGACACTTCAGTGCTGGGGTGATCTGGGTCTGGTCAGGAGTGCTGAGCTGCCCTTTCCAGAAGCTGGAGTTGTGTTGAGGGAAAATACACGTGGAGCTCTGTGAAAATAGTCTGTGCTGTTTATTCAAATCGTTCCCTTTCATACTCAAATCTTCCCACTTAGGCTGATGGATCCCTCTTTTGAAGATGTGCTCAAGCACTACAAGCAGCTCACAAGATGTAGTCTTTTATGTTTTCAGGAATTTAATCCAACTTGTGCTCCCAAAATCCATGTAGCAATTACTGACAACATTTGGGTGGAGGGAAGGAAGAAGTTAAACTTCAGTAAGGAATACAGATATTGGTGAGTCAGGATATACATTGCAAGGGGTGATGACATCTGAAAAGTAATAGGGATTTTTGCTTAACTTAATACACGAGGAAATTGAAGACTTTTCGAACTGTGCACGTTCTCATAGTGCAAGTAATGGTCTGGGCTGGGCATTAAAGCTCAGTCCTGGAGTGCAGAGGGAGCCAGTCCCGTGATCCCTCAGCTGAGCTGCATTAACCGAGGCTGGGCAGCAGCTCGGGCCCATCCAGGCAGTTCCTGTGGCAGTGCAGGGACAGGAGTGTGGAGTACAAACCATGCAGGGTGTGAGTTCCTTCGCTGTGGGAAGGGATGAATGTGAGTCACTTCTGGTCAGGGGATGGTCCCACCCATGGGGAAGACAAGGACCCTGCCCCAGCCCCATCCAACAAAACCCTGATGAGAACTAAAATAGTTTGTGGGAGTTCTGCAGATGGATTTCTCCTGGGTTTTTGGGGTTTTTTTCTCTTTTAGACAGCAAGGATTCAGCTACTTTTTAGTCAACTTGTAAACACACTTTTCTTGCAGGAGTGGGCTGTAAACTATACTGTGCTGCCTATAAAAATAAATGTGACTTTTTGTAATGCCACCTACCCTGAAGTACCAAATAAAGTTACAGAATGGGTTTGGATGGGAGGGATGTGGAAGGGAGCAAGAGGAAAATGGAGACTAAGTGCTTAAATGGATCTTAACCTCTTATTCTTCACAAAAAGTAAAAATAGGGAGAATGGGAGCTATAAAAGCAGCTTCAATGGTGAAGTGCAGCTTGACCTGGAAATAGCTGCCAGGAAAACAAGGATCTAACGGGATTCACTGCTCTTAGTGCCAAGTACAAGCAACTTGTTCAGCAGCCTGCGACTTCTCTGGTGTGTGGAAAGATGTCCTGGATGTAAATGATAGGATTTTGCTCTTTTACCTAATGGCTGTGATCAGCCTGAGCATTTGATAACCTATTATGCTTTTAAACCAAAGAAAGGCATTCTTTGTGCAGACTTCTAAAGGTTCTCTTGCTGCAAAAGTTCTTGCAGTCCCTTTCTGTGAGCTCTGGTAAAAGGTCACAGTTCAGCCCTGACTGCTGCTTTCCAGATGAAGCAGGAGATAGAGGTGGCATGAGCAGCCAGACAAAGGAAAGCTTTACAGCCTCCCTGCCCTGCAGCCCGGTGAGAGCTGTGCTGAGGGCCGGGATGGGAGATTTCCTGCTGTGGAGAAACGGGGACTGCAGCAAAACTGTTTTCTTCTTCCTAATTAACCTTCCTGTTTATACAGCCTTCATATATTTCAATGGGAGGCGAATATCCACGCTCCTGCTGCAGAAATACAAAAGGAAATGTTGGAATGATAAAACTTTTAAACCTCCCCTTTGGTTTTAATCCCCAGGCTGCTCAGTCTGGTTTGTAGAGGAGTTCAGTTTTAAAGCTTCAGCCATATAAAATAAATGAATCTTTGACTCGAGTTGCTTCAGCGAGTTGGTGTGTGGGGATTGACGTCCTTCAGAAACGCTGGGGTGGACTCTGAACTTCCCTGTGGAGCTGTGGGTGCTTAGACACGTGACTTGGTTAATGTTACAGGGTTTAACTTTTGGGTTAAAAATTGTGTCCAGCAAAGCTGCCTGAAGAGAACAGAACTGCTCAGCCCTTTCCCAGTGCAGAGTGGGGAAGTCAGGCTTCAGACATGACTAGGACATCACTAAAGAGAGTGGGAAAAGGCTTTTCTGTCATGTGCTTTTCAATCCAAATCTTACTTTATTGTTCTTAAACTTCTGTAAAGTCTCTTTCTAGGGAGAGTTTTGCTTCATCGTGAAACACAGAACATTTCCAGAGATGATTCAAACTTCTTGTTATGCTTTAAATCTGATTTGGTTTACAGGAAATTCATGTTTTGAATCTATTGGCTGTTTGTGCATCTCGTCTGAAACTTAATTTTCAGTTGGGCTCTATTTCTTCTTAAACTGACTTCGGAGAGCTTCTAGAGGCAGCAGCAGGGAGGGTGTGAATTGTCCCTATCACCCTGTAATGTCTGTGAAGCTTCCAGGCTGCGTTGTCATGCCCTGTATGAGCACAGCAATAGTTCTCACCGATATTCCAATCCTGCTGTAAACTGTGCAGGAGTAAGTTTGGAAAGGGGGAGGAATTTGTGGTGGGATGGGTCAGATCCCAAGGGCACAGGGAAGTGTCTGAGGCTGGAGTGCAAAAGCAGCTTCTGCAGTTCCTAAACAGGAAGCTCCTGCTGACATTGAGTTAATCACTTTAATCACCCAGGCAGGAGTGTTGGCTGTGAAGGAAGTGCTCATCTCTGAACCTGCTCCTTTAATGTGGATGTTAATTCTCCACAGTTAAGTTTGATTAAATGTGGATTTGTTTCCTCCAGAAGGTTTCCCTCCGCTGTTAATGAAAGTAACTGCTCTGTGTTTATGTGCTGTTCACAGACCATTTCCTTGGGATGGAGAGGAAGGAAACTGATCTGAGCAGGAGAAAATCCAAGCTGTATTCAGGTTTCCTTCCCAAAAGAAGGACCAGCTCTTGCTGTGCTAAGCAAATACTCGTTATCTATAGGTCAATTGGGAAGAGTTTGTTTAATGGTGAAACTTTCTGCAGATAAATGATCCCATAACAATGGGGAGCAAAGTACCTGAAGTGGTCAGCTGCACAAACAAAAGTTTGAGAATACCAATTAATGCTAAAATCTCTGAAAGAATATTTGAAGCATTTCAAGCACTTAAAGCTAAGTTATTTCATGAGCACCAGGTTTTGGCACCTCTGTTCATCTTTGTGTTGCTTCACTGGGGGCAAAATGTTCCATGGTGGCTGGGGCGTCTATAAATGATTCACATTATCTCTTATTTTGGTTTTTTTGTGGTTTTTATGTCATGATCAGAACACAACTGTCAGTAACTCATGAGTGATACTCTTTTTTTTTCCTCCAGACTTCACTGGCCAGTGAGAACATATCTCAACCATGGGAAATATTTTTGCAAACCTCTTCAAAGGCCTTTTTGGCAAAAAAGAAATGCGTATTCTAATGGTTGGCCTGGATGCTGCAGGAAAGACAACTATTTTATACAAACTTAAACTTGGTGAAATAGTAACTACTATTCCTACTATAGGTAAGAGTTTTATGTTTCTCTAACTGATGGCTTTGGGATTTGGGTCTCAGCTGATTTAAGTGACTTGTCTGTCAGAACAAACATTTGCTAAAGCCGTGGTGTGAAGGTGGCACAGCCAAATGTTCTGCCATGGGTGGAGATTGTGACTCTTTTCTCACTCCACTCCCTCTCATCAGTTTCTTGTGGAATGAGCCTTTGTGGGCCACAGAAAGGCAGTTTGTCTCCCAGGCTGTTGTGCCATCACGTCAATCAGATTGAGTAGCAGAGGGTTAACCTTTCTTTTTTTTTTTTTTTTTTATTGGAAGGTATTGAGATTTGCAGTTCTTAAAACCCAGGGGAGGTTGGGTGGGGTTTTTGTTTGTTTGGGTGGGTTTTTTTAGGCAACATAGTTGGTTTTTGTAGCTTTTCAGGTAGCAATTATATCTGTTCATTGGGTGATGTGGGAGCAGGACAACCAATGTTTGTCTGCTTCAGAACTTCAGCACAGGATTCTGCTGGTTTAAAGTAACTCCAATTTTAAGTGAACTTTTTTTAATGATGACAGTCTGAGTGTGACTTGCTAAATACAACAGGCCAGTTATGTTTAAGTGAGATTTGTGCCACAATCTCTTTTTTTTTTAAGGTTTCAATGTGGAGACAGTAGAATACAAGAATATCAGCTTCACAGTGTGGGACGTGGGTGGTCAGGACAAGATCAGACCCCTCTGGCGCCACTACTTCCAGAACACACAAGGTGAGTGTGTTCTCCACACTTTCCCTGATTCCAGAATCCAAGAGGAGTTTTTTCACTGGCTTCACTAAGTTAATTTTGCAAGTTTCTTGGAGGGGAGTGGAAATATATATTATTATAAAAGGGTGTGTTTGTGGGCTGCTCTGGCTCTTCTCTTAAGCCACTGAAGGTTCAAAGAGGGGTGGAAAGAATTCCAAAAACCAGTCTTCCTTGTCCTTCTGACTCAGAGCGAGTTCAGGAGTTTGTTTTTCTTCTGTCAGCATCACAGCTCTGCCCTCCCTTCAAAGCAGAGTCTTCACTGGAAGCTCTGCAGCCCCATGAGCTGAGAGTTTGTCACTTGTGTCACTGCTGGGCCTTTTTCATGTGAGTCCCATCACAGCATTTCAGGAGCTGCTGCTCCCTGGAAAATGCCAAGTGGTTATGAAGAAAGAGTACCCGAAGTTACAAAAACAAATGCAAACCAACACCAGTTTTCAACAACTTTCAGCAAGAACAGACTTTTTCTCAGACGTGAGAGTTCAAGTTTATGTTTATTCTTGTTCGTTTATTTCTAGGTCTGATTTTTGTGGTTGACAGCAATGACAGAGAACGTGTGAACGAGGCCAGAGAAGAGCTTATGAGAATGTTGGCAGAAGATGAGCTCAGAGATGCTGTTTTATTAGTGTTTGCTAACAAACAGGTATGCAAAAAAAGTCTGTCTGTCAGAACCCTTTAAAATTTCTGACATCCTTGTGAGTGCCAGATCTTGACCTTGATTTTCATATTTTCAGTGTAATGATAAGTAAACTAAGAATAAATAACCATTCAGGTATGTTGAAGGGTGAAAACCATGGATTAAATTCTCATCTGAAAGGAGCATCCTTCTAAACAGTCTTGGCTAAGAGATTTTCAGTCCTAGTGAAAACCAGTTTGATTTTTAAGGTTTACATGGCTCAGTTACAGAACTGACCAAACTTCCTCCAGAGAGGAATGCTGGAATGCCAGAACCTCCCTGAATTCCTCATTTAGGGTGTTTGAGGGCTCTGCTGGTGTTGGTGGAAGCACTGGAGTTTTAATGTGTTTGTGTAGACCTGTGAGCTGGGCTCACCCAGGCCTCAAATTTAGCCAAGAATTCTGACTTCTATTGCTTGTAAAGTCTTGACAGCTTAACCCCAATGTCAAGGGCTGAAATGTGACCAGGAAATGTAAAGAGGGAATAACATCCTGCTCCACTGATTGCACAGCCTCAGCTGGGAAGGGTGAAGATGCTGTAAATCATGTCCAGGAGTAGGAAAGGTGGGCTCTGAAGAAGCTGTGCTCAGCAGAGTAGTACTGGGGGATAAAACTTGATCTTAAATCATAACTGCTGTCACAGAAAGGATACTTTGAGTGGAAACAGACTTGGAATTGTGAGCAGTATCAGCACTGGGGGAGTGACTGGATCCAGGCATCATCAGCTGTCTCGCTTTCCTGTGAAATATCCCATAATGTTGATTTAGATTGTGTTTAAACCTTTGAGGCTTTTGGGGAAATAGCTTTTATATCAAAGTAATCCACTGGGGTTTTTTAAAAGAGAAGTTCTGAGAGCTCTTAACTCTGTTGTAATGCCTTTAAAGCTGGTGGTGAAAGGAGTGGGGAATGACTGTTGTTGCTTCCCTCAGGACCTGCCGAACGCCATGAATGCAGCAGAAATCACAGACAAACTTGGACTGCATTCTCTTCGTCACAGGAACTGGTACATCCAGGCAACCTGTGCCACTAGTGGAGACGGTCTCTATGAAGGACTGGACTGGTTGTCCAATCAGCTCCGAAACCAGAAATGAAACCATAAACCTTCCTCTTCCCTCTTTTTCCACCCCTCCCTCTTATTTCCTCCTATTCGCCCTTCGCTTTACTCTAATGTGGCAAACTGTGCTACTTTGTGGTATTGAGTGCCGGAAGCTGTTTTCATTTCTTTTTTTGTCACAGTATATATTGCATCATGCTGTAAATGTGGCAAATACAAGCCTGAAAACAGTTAGGTTTCTTATTTAATGTAAATAGTTTTTGTTTCCAATGAGGCAGTTTCTGGTACTCCTATGCAATATTACTCAGCTTTTTTATTGTAAAGAATCGAGTCACTGTTCAGTACCTGGAAGGGAATTAAGTGGGTTAATAACGTAAGGGTTGCCAGTGGTCCTTGTGCAGTAGAGCTGGATTCGATCTTGGTTGGGTTGTGAGATCTGTGAGATCCATTTTGGTGGTTGGTTTTTAACCTGAACTCTGTATTTTTTTAAATAGACAAGGAAAAGTAAAAACACTTAAAACACACAAAACGTTTGACATCGCTTCTGCTGCTCCAGCTCAAACGTGGTGACTCTTGATTCTTTTGAAAGGGTGAAGCAATGACTGACACCCAATTAGCTTCATCTGCTTAATGAACAGATCATAAGTAGTAGATCTCTGGCTCTTTCTGTAGCTCGTAGTCTGTGCTCATCTTCGTTCACAACCGTTACAAGATTTGCCGGGCCTGGTTTAGATGAGCTTTGCAGACTCATGCTAAACATCTGACTTTTGGTTCAGGTGAGATTTCTCGTTTCCATTGAACTTGAATCATTTCCAGAAGTCGACATTTTTAGCCTGTCATATTTGTCAAAAAAGTGTTTTGTACTTTTCTTGTGTGTAAACCACTCCAGAAGGCAAAACCTTTCCACAGGAAGCACAGCCTGTCCTAGTCCTAAGCTCTATAGGCAGAAAGTACTGTACTTAACGTAAGAATTGCCATGAAAAACACCAAACATCTATGTATAGTGTCTAGGGAAAAACAAACAAACAAACAAAAAAGCATGAGAGTTTGGAGAGTCATTCCACTCTACAAGTATTCAATCCCATTTTGGAACAATCCCATATCTGTATATGTGTGAAAACCCTTGGCATCCCTCATACTGCAAGGTTCAGATTTGCCATCAGAAAAATAAAAAAAAGACCTCTTTACTTTTCTTTTGTATTTTGATAAACACTGAAGAAGCTGGAGCTGTTAAACTTTAACTCGAGGAACTATCAGAACTGGTTTATTTAGTGTTGTGGAAACCTTTATTGCTTTCAATACACAACTAGTAATCAACTGTTTTGTATACTTGTTTTCAGTTTTCATTACGACAAACAAGCACTGTAATTAAAGCTATTAGAATAAAATCTCTTAACTATTTCATGTTTTTTATGCCTTGCTGTTCATTCGATCATCTTGGCAGAATCATAATTAAATACTTGTTGAATAAAAAGTTTCATGAAACTTGCACTGGTATGGTGTTGCTTTGTATCATCTTTGTGCAGGGGATCCAAATCCAGGCAGCACTTTGCCACATCATGATTTGCATGAAAATTCGAGGATATCTCCTGTATTTCCCAAAAAATGTATCATTCCTGGTTGGAACCCTGCAGGTGAAATGGGGGGTGGTGCTTGTTGGGGTTTACTGGAGTTGCTTTGTTGTTTCTGGGGCAACAACACAGGTTGAGCTTCTGGAGTAGCCCCATCACTTCCCCCAGCAGGTTCTTCCTCTTGCTGATCCCAGTTAATAACAGGATCTGTGAATTAGCAGTTTTGTGGGGCGAAAATAGGAATTCTGCCTCCCTGAGTGGTTTGGTTTGCATTTTTCCTTTCTGCAGTCCCCTCTGGATCTGGGACAGAGCTCCTCTTCCAGGTGATCCTCCTGCCTTCCCTGCCAGCTGCAGCTTCTCCTCCCCAGTGCTCACACTCCTGGCTGGAGCTGCTGCAGAGTCCCCATTACACAGGCTGGAGAGCTGTAGGATGAAAGGTCTGTCCTGCAGGGTAGAGAGCAAATTCCCTGTGGGGAAACCTGGGACTCTGGGTGGATAACAGGGACTGGCAGAGGTTGTAGCAAAGTGTAAACAGCACTGGGGAAACTGGGATCACAAACCTCCTGTGAATCAGAAATCCACCTTGGAATTTCAAGCTCTGAATCAGGATATTTGCATCCCTAATAGGGCAGGACAGCTCTTTATTCCTGTTCTGGGATGGAATTGAAGGGCCAGCTGGGTTAGGATGCTGCTCCTCTGCACACAGAATTTGCTGTGGAAAGCAGGGAAGGGTGGTGATGTTACCAGAGCTGTGGGAGCTGTGCTCTGCCCTCTGCTCTGGGCTGCACAGGCTTCACTCTGTTCCAGGCTCTCAGCCTGGAATTTTGGCCACCCAGCAGCTGGGCAGGAGCTCAAGCCCAGGACAAAGGATCTGCCCAGTTCCCCCAGGAACTTTGCAGCAGCTGGACAGGGAGGTTTTGGGGTGAGGAGCCCTGGGACAGGGATTGGCTCCTTTATCCCCCTCAGTTTTGGCTTCCCATGTTTCCCAAACAGATTTCCTCAGATCTTGGTTTTGACAGTGAAACAGGAAGGGGGGAGAGGAGGAGAAGACCTGGGAGAGCTGAACTGAGCTGGGCCAGCAGTGCCCTGGCCCCTCTGTCACGGTGCTGGGCATATCAACATCCTCTGCTGACCATCCTGGCAGAGCCCAGCCCTGCCACAGCATCCAGCCCAAAGCCTGGGAGGTGAAGATGGGAAGTGTGAGCCCATGGAGGGAGCAGGACTCTGGGATTTGTGGTGTTTTTTCTCTGCTTGCTGTGCTGTTTGCATTCTCCCATGGCTCCCTTTTCAACCCCATGCCCAATTCCCATTAAGCACAGTCCTGCTCTGGGATGTTCCCAGCAGGCTCCAGCCACAGTCTGGATCCCAAAATCCCATGGAGGTGACCCCCAGATGTTCCCAGCAGGCTCCAGCCACAGTTTGGATCCCAAAATCCCATGGAGGTGACCCCGAGATGTTCCCAGCAGGCTCCAGCCACGGTCTGGATCCCAAAATCCCATGGAGGTGACCCCGAGATGTTCCCAGCAGGCTCCAGCCACAGTTTGGATCCCAAAATCCCATGGAGGTGACCCCAAGCTCAGCCTGGTGAGCACCACCAGAGGCAGGGAGTGCCCTGGGCATCCCTGGATGGATCTGGAGCTGCAGCTGCTCAGACCACGAGGAGCAGCCCTCGTGCCAAGATGCTGTCACCCCAAAAATCGTGCTGGGGTGGGGATCCCCGAAGGCTGTGACAGCTCTGCAGCATCCCCCCCTGCTGGGGCCGAGCACCTTGGGACAGAAGGGCTTTGTCAGCTCCTGAGCACGCTCCCACTGGGCTTTTGTCCACCAAGACACACAAACCCTCCCTGTCTTCAGCTGCATCATTAATTACACAAATGAGGCCCTTGTGCTTGGCACGGCCACGCTCCAGAGCTGCTCGGGACACCCCCTTCCCATTTGGATCAATATTTCTATTTATTGGTGTAAAATTCCCCTCTTGCAGCATGCCAAGAATGTAAATAATCACGTGCTGAGGGTTGAAATCCTGGAGGGGAATGGAGTTTGCTGCTCCCTGGGGTTGGGTGCATGTGGCCAGGGCAAAGCCTATGGAAGACACCTGGTCCTATCCACCTTCTCCCCATAAACTGAGGAGTTATTTAGGTGTCCAAGGCTGGGTTGGACAGGGTTTGGAGCAACCTGGCCCAGGGGGATTTGAACTAGATGAGCTTCGAGCTCCCATCCATGCAGCTGATGAACTTAAGGAATTTTTAAAGAAACTCTTCAGCTACTGCACTGGCAAGCACTCAAGAGCAGGGAAAGAAGACAAAACCCCTTAATAATAGCAATAATAATAATAATAATAATAATAATCTCTTCCAAAGTCTCTGTGCATATACACGAGGTATTCACAGCATTTTCAGCACCACAGCCAGAACCACCCCAGCACCAGCCCTCACCCACAGCATCCTCCGTGCTCAATCCTGCCTGGATGGGTTTTAGGGAGTGAGGAGAAGGGTGCCCAGGCCCTGCTGCCGCCGCTGGGCGGGCAGGGAAGGGGCCGCTGGCACCCCAACCTTAATGCCCTTTGCCAGACTCCGCCCCGGCACCCGCGGGGCTGCGGCGTTTTTAATTTAATCCCTTTAAAAAATATAAATCTCTGGAAGATCTCCCTGAAACAATCCCTGTCAGTCCTCTGAGTCGGTGTCGTGGCGCTGCCGGACCCCGCGGGCCGGGGGAGAGCGGGACCTGCTCCTTTTCCTGCCCTTTCTCCGCGGGGACGGGTGGCGGCCGCGGCCGTCCCGGCTCCGGCTGCGCCGGCGGGCGGGGCTGCGGCCGGAATCGCCGCTGCTGGCCGAGGATTCCGTGTCGTGCCGCCGCCGGCTGCCGTGCCGCGATGCCTCCGAGTGCTGCTGCGTTTTCCTGCGGTGGTGCCTGCGGGGACACGGGGGATGTGACAGCAGGGATAGCAGGGACGCCAACAAGGTGATTTTGGGGGTGAAAAGGGGGTTTTGGAAATTTGCCAGCCATGACCACGTGGCTCTCCTGAATCCTTCCTCCGGTTTTTCTACCTCTTATCCCGATCCGGGGAAGAATCAGAGGATGATGGGGCTGCATCCTTCTTGGAATGCTTGTCCTTGTCCTTCTTCTTCTCTTTCTTATGTTTCTTCTTTTTCTTGTTCTTTTTCTCCTTCTTTTTCTCCTTTTTGGATTTTTTGCTGCTCTCAGGTCTGCAGGGAAGAGATCAAGCAATGACAGTCCCTGCACTGTGCATCCCTCTGGCTCCAAAAACCCATCCCCATGCCTTTTTCCAGGCACATCCCACCACATCCTTCCTTTGCCAAAGAGAAGCCCACAGAAGCTTTTGGGGATGATTCAGAGAGATGCAAAACAAGCCCAGTGCCAAACAGAGCCATGGAAACATTTTGTAAAATATTTCCCACAAAAGCCAGGGGCATTTCTGGTGGTTTCCCACCGAAGTGGGAGAAATCCTCACCGTTTCTCCTCCACCTTCTCCTCCTTTTCCTGCTTCTTCTTGGAGCCAGATATCTCTGGGCTGCTGGAGACTTTCTGGTGCTAGGGTCAGAGAGGGGGGAAAATACAGAGTGAATCCATGAGCCCATTGCTTGTAATTGCAAGACAAAGGGTTTTTCTCCCTTTAAAAATTATACTTGGAAAAAAAAAGTTACATTTGGGGAAAAATTAGAATACTCTTAAGGGAGTATTAAATTCCAAATTAAAGCCCCACAAATGAACTGCGTGCCAACACGACACAGGAAACTCCTGCAGGTCTCTGATGGGTTTTAAAATAAAATATTCCAAGTGTGGGGCACTGCTTTTTGCCTTCTTCCATCTATTTTTGAACCTTCCAAGGCCAATGTGACTGGCACCGTACCGTGAAGACCGAGAGCCCCATCTTGGCTGCCTCTTTGTCCTCCTTGGAGAGCATCACCCGGCCAGCGCTGCCACTGCAGAAAAACCACACAAAAAAGGATAAAAACATTAAAATCAAACAAATTGTTCTGAAATTGGTATGGGATCCTTCTCTCTCCTTACCTGGAGCTGCCCAAACCCACCACCCGATCCACGTCCTTCTCGTCGCGCTCGGCGCCGTCCCTCTTGCACACCTCAGCCAGGTCCTGTGGGGAGGGGGGACAGTGTCCTGTGTGTGTCCCCAAAACTACAGCCATGGGGACATTGAGGGAACATGTGGTGCCCCTGTTACCTCTTTGCTGAGGCCCGTGGGCTGCCTCTTCAAGTTCTTGTAGCCCCTACAAAAACAAGAACAGGTGATGTGCATGGGGACACACACCTCTCCTGTTTTTTGGGGTTTTTGTGGGGTGTGGACTCACAGTGCTGCCATCATGGCCTCCTGCTCAGCCAGGCGAACAGCAGCCAGCTCCTCCTCCCGGGATAACGAGGGGGCCGTGTCCTTCTTGCCCTTGGCATACCAGGTCAGGTCCTTGCCCTTCTGCCACCGCCCCACCGGCGCCATCAGGGAGTTCCCTGCGGGGAACAACGACCCCTCCTCAACATCATCGCACCCCAAAACCGTGCCAGAGGGGACAGGGAGGGTGGGATAGGGGATCTGAGCAGGATCAGGCCCTTACCCAGGTAATTCTCACGCTGTTTGTCCGTCTTGACATCCTCCCAGCTGAACTGGTCCTGGCCCCCCCGGACCCCGCCCCGGGAGGAGCCGAACATGGTGCCGCGCCCCACAGCAGATTCGGGGGGATTCTGGTGACCTAAAAGAGAATTTATCCTGAGTTTACCCACTTCAAATCCTCCATGCAGCTCTGAGGGGACTCCTGAAGGTGCAGGGAAGTAATTTGTCCCCCTCAGGTGTCAGTGGAGTAACCAAAGGTCTTTGTGGGGGTGTTACAGGCTGGAAGGGGCATTTATAACCCGGAGGTGGGAGGGGGTGCACGGCTTGGGGAGGGTCCCAGCCTGGGGGGAGGTTGCTGGGTGAGGAGGGGGGCTTAGGGCAGCCTCGAGGGGATTCATGGCCTTGGGGAGTTCAGAGTCTGGGGGAAGGTTTAGGGCCAGCAGTGGGGCAGTCACAGGCTGGGGGTTTCAGGGTCTGGGAAGGGGTTGCAGAGCAAGGAGGATTCACAGCATGTGGGAAAAGAATTCAGGATTAGAAGTGGGAAGGTTCTGGGTCTGGGAGGAGGTTGCAGGGTTGATGGAGGGGTTTAATGCCTTCATGGGGGTTCTGAGTTTCAAGGGGGAGGGTTCATGGCCTGGGGGATTTCAGGGTTTAGGATGGGGTTCACAGCCTGGATGGGATTAGAGCTGGAAGGGAGGTCATGGCTTGCGGGTGGGCTGGGTGGGGAGGGCATTACACGGCCTGGAGGAGAAGTTGTACAGCCCGAGAAGAGGCTGCACGGCCCGGGGTGGGAATTACCTGAGGGAGAGTTTCAGGGTCTGGGAAGGGGGTCAGGGCAGGGGGAAGCTGCAGGACTTGGACGCTGCAGGGCCTGAGGCAGGAGTTTGCCCGTCCCGGAGGCGTGTGGAAGCAGCTCGGGGCGGTTCCCTGCACCCCGGGCCTCTCCGGGGTGGGGAGTGCAAGGACCGGGCGGGCCGGACCCGCGGGGTCACACCCAGAGCCCCCAAATCCCAAATCCCCACTCCCAAAGCCGCCCCCGCTCCCCTCACGCACCTCCGGCCGCCGAGCGCGCGCCCGCCCCGCCGCTACCACCGCGGGCACCGCCGGAGGGGGGGGGGGCCAGGCGGGCCGTACCACCGCGCCGCCCAGCGCGGGGGGAACCCCGCACAGCCGCACCGCCGACACAGGGCTCTACTTATATATATATATTTATTTATAATTTATACATTTCTGGTTTCAGCGCTTCACTTCTTCCAGAACTTCTTGTAGGTGTTCAGGTCGATGCCCTCGAAGGTTTCCTCCTCCTTGGCCTTAGGCTTGGTGGGGAAGTGCCGGCGCAGACGAGCCTTGCGCTCCGCTTCGGGCAGCGTGCTGCTGTCCAGGGGCATCTGGGGACACGGGGACACAGTGTGACTACCCTAGGACATGGCCTGAGACCCCTGGACACTGCAGGAGACCCCTGGGACATGGTGTGAGAATCCCCAGGGACAGGCATGAGCTCCCAGGACATGGTGTAAAGCCCTGGGACAAGGCATGAGACCCCTAGGACATGGTGTGAAATCCCTGGGACAGGGTGTGAGACCCCCAGCACACAGGGTGAGATCCCAAGGACATGGTGTGAGCCCCCCAGCACACAGGGTGACATCCCAAGGACACGGTGTGAGCTCCCAGCACACAGGGTGACATCCCAAGGACACAGTGTGAGCTCCCCAGCACACAGGGTGACATCCCAAGGACACGGTGTGAGCTCCCAGCACACAGGGTGACATCCCAAGGACACAGTGTGAGCTCCCCAGCACACAGGGTGACATCCCAAGGACACGGTGTGAGCTCCCAGCACACAGGGTGACATCACAAGGACATGGTGTGAGCTCCCAGCACACAGGGTGACATCCCAAGGACACAGTGTGAGCTCCCAGCACACAGGGTGACATCCCAAGGACACGGTGTGAGCTCCCAGCACACAGGGTGACATCCCAAGGACACAGTGTGAGCTCCCAGCACACAGGGTGACATCCCAAGGACACGGTGTGAGCTGCCAGCACACAGGGTGACATCCCAAGGACGAAGCGTGAGCTCACAGCACACAGGGTGACATCCCAAGGACACGGTGTGAGCTTCCCAGCACACATCATGCCGCCCGGGGCAGGGTGTGAGACCGCAGGGGACACAGCATTCATTAACCCTTGCGGCACCACATGGGACTCCCTCATCGCTGCTCCCATACCATGAGGATCCTCTTGGGCTCGCTGTAGCGCAGGCGGACGGTGGAGCCGTCGGTGCTGACCAGCAGCACGGGGTACCGGCGGCCGTAGAGCTGCCGCTGCAGGTGCGAGATGGCGGCGCGGTTGGAGTTGCTGCGGACACAGGCCATGAGTGGTGGCCGGGGCACGGCCTGGAGGCGCAGGGCACTGGCGGGAGAAGGAGGGAGAGAGGCAGTGGCACCGTGAGGGTGACATGAACGCCAGCAGGCTGCTCCCAGCTCCCAGCGCTGTCCTGCTGTCCCCTCACCTCAGGGCCCGGCTCGCCGCCATCTCAGCCCAGCTGGGTCCAACAAACGGAGCAGGTGACACGGCCTGGGGACACCCTGAGGACAAGGAAAGGTGCTGGCGTGGCTGTGGGGTGACCTTGCCGTGTCCTCATCATTGTGAAGCTCCCACATCCCCTCTGCAGCACGGAGCAGCCCCATGACAGCTCCTGCCATAGTCTGGCTCCATCATGGCTCCCCCCGTCCCCGCAATGGTTCAGCCCCACTAATGGCTCTCCCCGTTCCCGCAATGGTTCAGCCCAATCACGTCTCCCCCTGCCCGGCCATGGGTGACAGCTCCCCCCTTTCCTCGTCATGGTTCAGCCCACCACCGCCTCACCACGGTTCAGTCCCATAATGCCTCCCCCCACAGCCACCTTGGTTCAGCCCTCCCACCTCTCTCTAGACATGGTTCAAGCCCACTATGGCTCCCGCCGCTCCAGCGTGGTTCGGCCCAACACCGCCCCCCCTTCGCCCCGCCATGGCTCAGCCCATGTTGCCCGCTCCGTTGTCCCCCAACTCCCCCCCTCAATCACGGCCCTGCCGGTGCTGCCCCCCCCCATGGTTCATCCCCAGGCGCCCCAGCCGCGCTCACCCCCCCCGCCCGGCCCGCCGCGTGGTCCGTCCCACCGCCCCGCACTCACGTGACCTCGCGCTCCCCAGGGCCCGCCCCGCGGTGACGTCAGGGCGCGCGGCGGTGGCGGCGGGTGCGCGCGGGGGCTGCCGGGACCGCCCCCCCCATCCCCTCATGATCCTCGGGCGGATGCGCGGGGCGGGGTTCGCCCGGGCGGGTGAGCGGGGATGGGGCCCGGGGCTCGCACCCTCACGGGGACCGCGGGCTGAGGGGCACAGCTGGCCACGGGGTGCCGAGACCCTCACAAAAGCCATGGACAGAGGGGGTTCAGCCAGCCCGAGGAGCTCGGTCACTCACAGGGGTCCTCGGCTGAGTGGCCTCGGGGCGTTCAGCCCCTCACGGGGGGCCTGGAATGAGGGGTCCTGGCCGGCTCCGGGGTTCTGGGCCCCTCAGAAGGGCTTTTGGCTGAGGGGGCCCAACCTGCCCTGGGTTGCTGAGCTCCTCACGAGGTTCCTCTGCTGAAAGGTCCTGGGGTGCTCAGCTCCTCTTGGGGGCCCTGGATTGAGGAGTCCTGGCTGGCCTTGGGGTGCTCAGCCTCTCACAAAGGCCTTGGGCTGAGGGGGTCCAGCAGGCCCCAGGATGCTCAGCTGGTCACAGCGTCCTGGACTGAGGGCCCTCAGCCCCTCATGGGAGCCCCAGGCTGCTGAGTGCCTCATGGGGGTCCTCTGTCCCTCGGCTGGGGCGTCCCGGGACACTGAGGTACCGACCTGGGAGTGCTGATCCCCCACAGGATGAAGGGGCTGGCACCCAGCCCCGGGGAGGCTGAGCTCCCCCTTGTCCTCTGAGTCCTGCATGTCACAGCTGTGTTATCCATGTGGGATGGCTGAGGGGGTGGGACAGGTCACAGCCCCACAGGGCTGTCCCCGGGCTGGCTGTGTGCCCTTCCCAACATCTGCACTGTGTCTCCATCCAGGGTGACTCCAAGATGTTCCTGGTTAGATAAATCAGATAGGGATGTGCTTGTGGAATCAGGTGGGGTTTTTGGGGTACGGTGAGGTAAGAGGGTTTTAGAGATAAGCATCCCTCAGATATCCTAAAACAAACCCATGTGGGGAAGTGGGTGGCAAAACCACACCTGTGTGAGCTTCACCTCTAGAGGTTTTCCCAGGTGGGTAAACTGGTTTCATCCTACTGGTGGGTTAAACTGGTCTGGTTTACAGGAGGACATGGTCTGGGAATAACTGGCTTGGACCTCCTTGATTTCTGCAGTGACCTTGAGCAAGTGGTTTGTGTCCTGTCTGCAGCATCACTGCTCCCTGCAAGGCAGGAGTGCAGCCAGTGGGGAGGCTAATTAGTGCTTTTTAGGTAATTATTTCCAGGAAAAAGGTGGCTGAGTTCCAGCTCTGTACTGCTGTGGGATGCTCTGCTCCTCACAGAATCTCAGGATGGGTAAAGTTGGAAGGTTGGAACCTCCCTGCTCCTGTGCTGCAGATAATTAATCCCCTGTCTGTCACAGCAGGAGCTCTCTCTCTTCTTGGAACCTGTCCCAAATCTTACAAAGGTGGGGGTGGCACCTTTATAACAAACCTGCTAAAAATAGGGGCTGGGATTATAATCCTAATCCAGGAGACCTTTCTCAAGGCTCCAGGGAAACTGCTTTAATCTTCTTTCCTTCTTCATAAGGGGGCTTTGCCTTCCCTGTAAAGCCTCTCTGCTAATCAGTTTTAATTTGTTTAACTCTGGTGATGTCTGTCCTTTGCTTCCCTGGTTGTGTTGCCACCTACGAGGTAAAATCCAGGGTGAATTTAGGAACATTCCTTGCCTTGGGGACAACCTCCTGTGACCACCTTGTATTTTTGCAGCCCAGAGGGGGTTTTGTGGCTGTTTGTCCTCAGTCCCAGGTGTGGGAGATAATTAATATTGTCAATTAGTTGGGCTGTTCTCTTGCTGATCAATTCTGTGGTTTTGGTGGATTAGGCTGGATCCCAACCTATTTTTAGGAAACTCTGCTGGGTATTTGCAGATTGGCTGCTCTGAAAATGCCAAAATCTGACAAAACGGGGGGAAAAAATTGAGCTTCTGCCTAAAATAAATACATCTTTGTGACATTCCTGCTGCAGCCAGCTTGGAAATGTCAGGCACCGATGCATTCCTGGAACCAAACAGGAGAGAGAGAAAAGCCCCATATCCACCAGATCTGGGTTTTTGGGGTTTGTTTGTTGCTTTACTTGTGGGTTTTGAGGGTTGTGGGGTGGTGGGGGGAGGAGGAGCTGTGTGCCAGGGATGGGGGGGCAGGGACATCGTGGGGTTGTCCTGGGAAGTTTTGGATGCTCCATCCCTGGCAGTGTCCAAGGCCAGGTTGGACAGGGCTTGGAGCAAACTGGGATAATGGGAGGTGTCCCTGCCCATGGCAGGGGTGCAATGAGATGAGCTTTAAGGTCACTTCCAACCAAACTTCTCAGGAATTCTCTGAAATTCTCAGTTTTTCCTCACAGGTTTTCCTCCTGTGAGGGCCCAGCCCCATCAGCTGGGAGTGGAAGTGGCTTTTGTTCCCTCTCAGTTTTCCCCTGCAGATCTCCAGCAAGAGAAGGGATTCACCAGGGAGGCAGGAGGAAACACCTGCAAATCTTCAGGTTTATTTTTAGCTGTTTTGAAAGAAGTGAGATGTGATCACAACCCAGGTGTCTTTTCTCTTAGTTACGAATATTTTGGGGAAAGGAAAGGCAGTAAAGGGAAGGAGAGGGTCCCACTGTGGAATGGTTTGGATTTGTGAGCAGAAGTTGTTTTCTGATCACTTTTGTTGTTGTGGGCCTGAGGTGAAGCTGTGTGGATTTGGTCCAAAGGAAAAGGAATGTTCCTGCAGAAGGAAAGTGCTGGAGGTGTTCCAGGCTGGATGGAGCTTGGAGCAGCCTGGTCTGGTGGAAATTATCCTTGCCCATGGCAGGGGGTTGGAATTAGATGGCCTGGAAGGTTCCTTCCAACACAAACCATTCCAGGATTGCACACAGACAAAATCCCTGTGCCTTCAGTGACTGCAGGGACAGGGACAGCTTTGCTGTTCTCCTTAATCCCAGACCAGCAGGACCTGGCACCCCTCAGCCTTTGGGGCTGTTGGATGCAGCTTTGCCTGCCAGGAGAGCAGGGAGCGGAGGAGGAACCTCGAGGGGAGATTAAAGCTCAGCAGGGTTGTTCTCATTGGCCATCTTCAAATTGCAGCTCATTAATTAAGGCTTTAGGAGCTCACAAATAGCCCGGCTCTGTCCCCAGGAGCCTGTGCTGCTGCCAGGGGCTGCACTGCTCTCCTTGGCTGGGAGGGAGCACAAGGAAAAGGTAAGGATGTGTTGGACTCTGCTCCCAGCCCGTTCCTCTGCCCCCTTCCCAGTTTGTCTGGGCTTGAATGAAACGATTGGAAGTGATTTGGGCAGCTTTAAATTATTCTGCTGGTGTTTGCTAAGGGGCAGATGAAATTTTGAGGGAGAAGAAGGGAAAGCTCTTTCCCTTCTGGCTGGGATCTGGGACTGGGATTTGTGCATCCAGCACAGCTGGATCCCAGAATGGAACCTGAAACATTGGAAATCTGTGCTGGCATCTCAGTGTCACCTGTGGGGTTTTTGGGGTGCTTGTGGAAGCTGGTGTGTGATGGAGGAGCGTTGTTTGGGGGCAGATGTGTTGTGAAGCACATGGGGATGTCTGGAGGGGATGAGTTTGTGTGAAGAGTTTTCCAAGGAATGCTTAGGCTCACCTGATGGAATTATGTGGGAGAAAACCGTGAGGGAAATGCTTTGGATAACTCCTCAGGGACTGCTCTGCTCCCTTGCTGCAAGCACTGAGCAGCATTTCCCTGGTGCTTTCTTCTGGTATTGAACATTCAGGCAAAACCTGCGTTTTTTGGAAATTACAGAAGTTTAAGGGAATGCTGGGAGGTCCCCAAAGGACTTCCTAGAGTTGGTTCAGCCTTCTGTTTTTGGGATGATGGAGCCTAATCCACCAATGTGGTGATGAGATTGGTCCTCCAAGATTTCATCTGCAGCACTCGGAAGCAGAAAAAAAGAAGGAATAAAAGAATTTCCTTACGGGCATTATTGACCGTGGGTGTTTGCACCGCCCACGTCGCCGCTGTTGGCACCTCCTCAGCCTTTGTGTATTAATATCCCTCCCTTCCAGCAGCCTGGGATGAACTGCGGTCAGACAAGTGACATCCTCAGGGAGCAGAGGGAAAAGTTGTGTAATTCTCCGCCTGTCGTGCTGCCCGAGGAGGGAGGAGGGATTTAGGGCTAAGGAGGCGTCCCGCTCACGCAGGCGGGTCAGGGAGAGGGAGCCCGGCGGGATTAGCCCGCGGCCGCCCCGGTGAGACAGCATTTGGCTTAAGGCTGTTTGAAAAGTGATGTGTAAGGTCAGGTGACATTGCTATGAGCTAATTTCAAATGGAAAGGCATTATCTGCTCTTGGCTGGTGGCTCCCCAAGCCACACCCAGCCCAGGAGGCTAAAAAATGCTTTTCCAGGGATTTTACTGCTTGCCAGAAGTACCTGGGTTTAAATAGGAAGAACTTGTTTGGTTTGTGCCACTCTCACCATCACTTCTGATGGATGAGGGTCCCAGTGGTACCCCTGCACCTTCACACAGCATTTTTCTTTTTCCCATGTGGATAATTAACTTTTCTTCCTCTTCAGAGACACAGGGACATGAAAACACATTTTCTTTCTTTCTTTCTGGCTGAAGGAACCACTGCAACAAATTCTGTGTGGCCTCAGGCTTTTTTTTTTTTTTTTTGACTGTACCATGAAGTGATCTCTGGGATCTCTTTTTTTCTTGCCATGAAACACCTGCAGGTGGAGTTGGTGCTTCAGGAAATACAGGAATAAACCCTGAGCGTGTTCATGGCAGTGATTGCACCTGAGTTCAGATGCTTTTGCAAGGGTTTGGGGGCTGGTGATGCAAAATCTTATCTGCAAACTCTCCTTGAAGCTCCTTTCTCCCTGAGAGAGGGACAGGGCTCTACCTCTGTCCCATGATTCCAAATGCCACCAGGCACAAATGGGATTTTGTTTCTTTTAGAGAGATTTTCCTTAGGATTTTGGCCCCAGTGAGACCCAGCTGTGATGGAAAACAGCTGGCTTGACTCATCCCAGTTTAGTGGCAGCTAAATCCCAGTTTCCTCCTCCTTTGGGTTACATCCTATGAGTTTAACCTCAGTCTCCTGAGAAGTGTTTCTGCACTCCCAGCACTTTTTATCAGCTCTAGGCTTGTGATTTTGCATCATTTCAGATTTTCCTGCAGAAATTTGTACCCAAGGGTAAAGAATTTGTGCTGTTTTGAGGGGCTGAGCACTCCTGGGAATCCACAGCTGTTTTCTATGGGTGTTCCTAACCAGACACATTTTTCTGTCTCTCCCCAGTCATGCAGGGACCAAGGCCAGTGGTTCTGAGTGGCCCATCGGGTGCAGGGAAAAGCACTTTGTTAAAGAAATTGTTCAAAGATTATGAGAACGTCTTCGGCTTCAGCGTCTCCCGTGAGTATCCAGGGATGGGCTGTGGAGGAGCTCAGCAGTGCCAGCTCACACCTTACCTCTATTTATACCCCAAATAATGGTTTGTCTGTGTCCCAGTCTGTCTGTGGGCATGTTTAAATAGTTCAGGGCACCTTTTACTCCTGGTATTGAGTAACAAGTCTGGGATTGGTCTGGAGTAGCACCTTTCGAGGTCTGGTGACTCCCCACATCTCTAAATACAACTCAGAGAGGAAACAAAAACCTTCTGAGTGATTCTTGACTCTGAAAGTAACAAAATCCCCCCCCATTTCTGCTTCATAAGCCATTTGATTTTTCCATGGAGCTTTGTAAGGTGTTTTTAGGTCCATTACCAAAATGAGTTTTTAAGTCCCAACATTTTGTCTACTGCAAGTAAAATCTGTGCTTTGAGATCTGGATTCACTCCACCATGAAAGAACAAATACTGGATGTTTAAAAATTTAATCCTATGGGAGGAAAAAAAACCCTTAAAATTACCTATTTTGTGTGTGTCATTCCTATGCTCCTGATTTAACTGAATCTCTCATCTTACTTCAAATTAAACCTTATTTTTCCCAAATTGACTCTTGGTAGAGATTTTTTTCCTAGAGATCCATGTGCCACTTAGACCTTGGCATTTCTTTGATGCTGCCACTCCCATGGGTGATGTATAAAAATTTACAAGGATGTTTTTTCTTTTTTTTTTTTTTTCCCTGCAGACACCACAAGGCAGCCAAGACCTGGAGAAGTGAATGGCAAAGGTGAGCCTGTTGCAGTTGAGTCTCTCTCACTGGACTCTCCAAATAATTCAGGTTTTCAAAGCTGGGCTCTCATTTTAGGTCCTGTGCTCTGAACTTGGGGGTTGGGTGATTTGATTTTCCAAAGCTCCGGGTAGTTCTGGGGAGATATCTCCAATGCTTTGGGAAGTGCAGCTGCTTCATGAGATGGGTTTAGCTGTATTAATAACTTGTGCCCAGCTGTTTTCTCATGTATTTGCTTATTTAAGAAACAATCAAATGAGGTTTGTTCTTAATTTCCAATGGCAGTTTTCCCTCTGAAGTGAAAGGAAGGAATTTCAACAGAAGATGGAGAAATAATCCTTTTTAGTTAGTTTGGTTTTGATGTTCCCTTTTATCTCCCTCTCTCCCATCCCATTCTGTTCTTTAATTAGAAATCCTTTCAAATGAAAGGCCTTACCATTCCTGCTGTAATGTGTCCCACACCTGTAGGCAAGGGAGGAGAAGCTCCCACTGCATCAGGAATGGGAAAGGATAAGAAAAACGGGCTAGAGCAGCATTTTTGTCCACACAAAAAACTCCAGAATGTTTTGAGCAGACATTTGGACAA